>JBBMJY010000014.1:2186491-2294098 GCA_037833715.1 Toxotes lorentzi
AGTATTGTGACTAGAACAGACTGCTAAATGGCTTCCTAGCGCCCCCCGCTGCCTGCACAGAGGAGGTAAAACTGGTCCAAGAGTGCAGCCTACGTGTGAATCAGTCTCCCTTTGTCTTTTGGATCCCCTGACTGGTGCCACAAACCCTGTCAACCCGTCTGCCCGTCTCTCTCACTCTCCATCATCCTCGGCCCTCATCCCTCTTCTATCAGAGACTGAAGGTACACACTTCTCGTGTTAATGTCTTCTGAAGTTTGCTGATGACAAGAGATGAACAGAGGAAGAAAGGTGAGAAAAGGAAAGAGATGTGTTTTGAGAAGCAGAGCCAGAGGGTGAAATGAGTCACCCCACCCTCCCAAATGCACTGGGCTCAATGGGGTCTCGCAAAGCCCGCACACACACACACACACACTCATCCGTTCACCCTCGCCAACACACTGTCCATCTTCTCTTGCTCTGCCCCACACTCCAACTTTCATCCACGCAGGGGTGCACACACTGAAATGCAGAAGTGCTGCACTCAACCTGCCAACCTGGACCAAGTGCAGTTGTCATTTTGCTTCAGATAGACCGTTTTATTCCACCTGTGCAGTAACCGAGCAGGAGCAGTCCATGGCACCTACCCCGTACACCGTATTACTCCTGAATGTAGCTCAGCTACACATGATTACGTCATTGTCAGAGAACACGTGCGCCATGGCGCATGGGTCCTCTGAGTGAAGCACGTTTTCTGGGATATTGACACAGTCTTAATGAACTCGCACGTGTTGGCATCACAGCACGCTGGACCTCCGGTGCCGGGACAGTGTGACAAAGAGAGTCAGCTTCTGTGGCAATGTCAACGCAGTCTGAGTGATTTTAAATCCATTATTCAACACGACCTCCATACACACAAACTGCGCTCACAGCGTGGTGCCTGCTGTACTACAGTTAGTAAACTAACCCGCTGCACGGAAACCCTGGATGGGTGGATCCAAGCGCGGAACCGGATTCACGATGGAGTAAAATATCATAACAGGGTCATTACTGGATAATTGAAAGCTCACACAATTAGAATATATTATATATTATATTACATGTTTTCTTTTGTTTAATAGTTTAAAATATTTACTATTATAATACATTTTGATCAGTGCAAATTCTGTGCCTACAGTGAGCCTTTGCTTATTCTATACATTTTTTTGGGTGAAATCTGAAGGACAGGGTTAACTACTCACACTTACTAGTTTTTTCAGTGCTTTCAAACACACCTCATAGTCTTCCTCGGCAGACGAAGCTTGCTCACTTATTATGAAGATGCCTCAGCTGTCATCACCTGTGGCATTTCGGTCATGTGACAATATGATAAATTAAAATAATTTGAAAGCACTGGACCTTTAGTTTTTTTTTTTTTTTGTTTGTTTTTTGTTTTTTTTTTTTTTTTTACATGTAATACAGACGCAACCCTAACTACAACTACAATGTTGGTCCTTGTCTCAAAGTGAATAATATGTGTGTGAATGTGTGAATAATATTTTTTACAGCTCGGTTAATGCAGGTTTAAGGTTGTGGATGTTTTAAAGGCCTAAGAAATCTAAAACAAATCCTTGTAATCCATTCTACATTTGGTTTTAAACTATAAAATAATGGGGAAAAAGGTGGTTAAACGGATGTAATGTCTGTAGAGATGTACTCAGAGCAGGGCCATTTAGAGAATATAACCGGACCACATGGTTTTCCTCTGAGCTCGTGAACGTCTCATTCTCCTCCTTGAATCACTGCACCGCTTTTTACATCTCTCCATCCATCTGCGTGTCAGCCTGCAGTGCAACCGAACTCCTTTTTCAACAGCTATTTTTATTATTGTTGTCATTGGTAAACACCACACATCTGCCTACCCTGGCCGGTTTTCCATTGGTTGAAGGGGTTGTCCGTCGCAGTACTTCCGTCCGTTTGTCCGCTTCTGATTGGCCAGCGCTACTCTTTTTTTTCCTCTGCTTCGCGGCGGTGGGTCGGAGCCGCTGTGTCCCCGGTCTGGCACGTTCCTAGCCAAATTCTCCACGGTGTAAAATTGGATCCCCCCTTTTTCACAAAACCAAAAATATCCCCACTTCAGTTCCCTACAGCCGCGTATACGTTTGCGTTCAACACACATCTCCAAATCTCCACCAGATACCTCAGAAGATGGCGGTGGTAAGCGGGATGTCGGGGTCGGCGGTAGCCCGGCTAGAGGGCCGAGAATTCGAGTATTTGATGAAGAAAAGGTCGGTGACCATCGGCCGGAACTCCTCGCAGGGCTCAGTGGACGTCAGTATGGGACACTCCAGCTTCATCTCTCGGCGACACCTCGAAATATTCACCGCAGGAGAGGACGGCACTGGCACGGGGGAATTCTATCTCCGATGCCTAGGAAAAAACGGGGTGTTTGTAGATGGGGTGTTCCAGAGAAGAGGGGCTCCACCTCTCCAGCTTCCACGAATGTAAGACTGATGAGCAGTTTGCTAGAAATAATAATAATAATAACAATAACATGCGCATTTATGTCTTCATGTGTTGTTATTGTTTTGCTATCAAGCAGCGGTGTTGCACGTGTTGTGTCAAGCAGCTCCAAGCCTGATACGTGCTGCTCGTTTGTATGGCGACAGCGTTACATCAGATCTCCCTGCCAAATATGCTAATGTGATCATGCTGTCGCTGATTACCAACACCATAACGCGTTTAACTTGATTCACGACCTTGTCTTAGTCATTTGGATATTGCGCTTTATTCGGCACACATACAGCAGACGTGAGAGACACATCAGTCACGCTTTAGCTAAGAATCAGTTCACTGTTATCTGCTATTCACCGTACTGTATTATGTGGAAGCTAGCTTTTTACATACACGTGATTATTAATTGTTTCCTTTTTGTTATATGTTTGATATATGCCGAATGGCAGAGTGGCTCCTCATAATTCAAGAACAGTGTTGTCCAGTAATAAGGGAAGTGAAAACTGTCCGAAATGTAATAGAATTTAGTTTAAGGTGTTTTCAGAACCGGAAAACTTCTTGTAGTTTGGGTTAATCTGCTGTCCCACCTACCATGCTAGCAACACAGATGAAGAGTTGAATTTGCTCTTGCATAGGTACCGTGTCTGACCTGCTACAACTCAGACTGCAGTGTACTTTATTCCTTTAATAGACAGGTGGTGAATTGTTCTTATATACTTTGTACAACAGGATATTTACAGCTATGAAGCTAAGGTTGCCAGTTCGATCTGGCTCAATGTCAGCCAGGCCTCCTGTTACCTGTTGGAATATTTACACTGCTCGGCTTGTTTGTCTTTTTGTTTTTTTCTTTCCCAAAACTCACATTCATTTACACTCAAACCTCATAAATGTTTAGGTGGTACATGTTATTATTGTTACCACTCCATAGTAGTAAATCACTTCAAAGTGTCAGCAGCTGGTCCAAATATACCCCATTAATAATAAATTAGACATGTTAGACATGATGTGTTATATAATAGCCATGGTGGACGTCCATATTTAAACTGGGTGAAGCTGAATCTCAGTGCTCCTCTCTGGGCTTCAGTTAGACCTTGGCCTGCTTGTTGCCAGGCAGGAGGCTTGCATATAACAGTAACACTGTAATAGGCATTGTATTCTGCATTTTTTTATATTGGTATTGAAATGTAGAGAAAAAAAATATACACACTAATGTTTTGTTTTTTTAAATCTGTGCTTGTCTCTTATTCTCAGGTGTTGTTTCCGGTTCCCCAGCACAAGTATAAAGATCACGTTCACAGCCCTGTCCAGTGATAAGAAGGAGCCAAGGAACGTGCCGGAATCACCGGTCAAGCCCCAAATTTCTCCACTCACCATAAACATTCCTGACAACATCGCCCACCTCATGAGCCCACTGCCTTCACCTACTGGCACCATCAGGTTAGAGGGGGGCTCAGTCAGTTCATGTGCGACGCTCAAAAACAGCACCTTCTAATGTGCGGTGACAGTATTTTCTAAATTTTGTTATTTTGTTTTGTTATTAATTTTACAGTGCAGCAAACTCCTGTCCATCAAGTCCACGAGGGGCAGGACTCTCTAGCTACAGGACGGGTCGTGTTCTGGCCTCTGACCTTATTGGAGACAACTCTCAATCAGAAAACGATAAGGAGGCCTCAGGTGAAGACAGCCCAAAGGTGAGAGTAAGACATTCCAGGGAGATCATCTCAAACAAGGAGCTGCTTGATGGAGACAGCAGACTTCAGAGAAATCTTGATGGATTTGAGCTCTGTGAACACATTTGGTTTTTCATTGAAGTCTAAAAATTGCATAACACTCACGACAACAGCACAGACTTAGGAGAACAGATCCAGACTAGAGAGAAAAAACATGAGCGTTGCCTTGGCACATGAATGTAACTTTCTTCCATCTTCCACAGGATGACTCCAAACCTCCATATTCATATGCACAACTAATAGTCCAAGCTATCACCATGGCCCCGGATAAACAGCTAACACTGAATGGAATATACACCCACATCACCAAGAACTATCCCTACTACAGAACAGCTGATAAAGGCTGGCAGGTCAGTGTCTGTGTACTTGTGTTTTTTTGGGTAGTGAGCTACCCTCTCAGTCAGGACAGGAGCATCATTTGTCAGTCCAGTCATATCTGGTTGTAAATGTTTCAGAACTCGATCCGCCACAACCTGTCCCTGAACCGGTACTTCATCAAAGTGGCCCGCTCTCAGGAGGAGCCGGGCAAAGGCTCATTCTGGAGGATTGACCCCGCCTCTGAGGGCAAGCTGATAGAACAGGCCTTCAGGAAGCGCAGGCCCAGGGGAGTGCCTTGCTTCAGGACCCCTGTGGGACCTCTTTCCTCCAGGTAAAACACTTTACTGTATTTATATATGACTCTTACTTTAAAGACACCCTTTCAGTTTTGTACATTTATGTTGCTGTGACAACCCTGTATCTCTCTCTCTTCTTCCTCCAGGAGCGCTCCAGCCTCTCCTAACCACACAGGAGCACTGTCTGCCCACTCCAGTGGGGTCCAGACCCCTGACAGCCTGTCCAGAGAGGGATCCCCAGTCCCCATGGAGCCAGAGCCAACCCCTCCACCAGCCCCCACCCAGACCGCTACAGTCCAGCCCAAACTCGCTGTCATCCAAGAGGCCCGCTTTGCACAGAACTCCCCTGGTAAAACATAACATTCATCAAGCTTTTGTCCATTTCACTGAGCAGTTAAACAGATATGAAGGATAAAGGGATGAGACTGAACAGACGTGTTCAACTTGTGATGTCATTATGTTTTTATTTATTTAGATGCTACATGTCCATTTTAACAGTAGTGAATGACGGTGACCTTTAACCCTGCCCTCTGATAGGCTCCCCCCTCAACAACCAGCCAGTATTGATCGCTGTGCAGCGCCAGATGCCTCAAACGACCATGAAGCCTGTGACCTATGCCATGGCAACGCCAGCCATCGTAACGACGACAGTTAGCTCCGCCCCCGTCATGCAGACGGTGCATGTTGTCCACCAGATCCCAGCCGTCACCATGGCAACTGTTGGCGGACAGTCTGCTGCTACAGTGACCCCAGAACCTCAGGAGAATGGAGGGAGAGAACACCAAGAGATCAAAGGTGAGACCAGATTCATGTTGCATCAGCCATCGGCTTGTCATTGATGTCAGTATGAGTATGATCTTGTGATGTGTGTGTGTGTGTGTGTGTGCGTGCGCGCGCACGCGCGCATTGGGTTTGATATGGGTTTTTCTACCTGTGCAGTCAAAGTGGAGCCGGTGCCATCCATCACAGCCTCATCTATAGGTGGAGTTGGTCGTATCATCCAGAGCTCTCAGGCTGCTCCACTGACAACAGTTACCATCGTGCAACAAGCCCCGCTTGGTCAGCACCAGCTCCCAATAAAGGCCATCACACAAAACGGGACTCACCTGGTCCCCATCAGTAATGCTGCTAGCACAGGTAACATGCACGCACACACACACCCTACTGAAGACTAAAGTTATTATGTACTTGTTTAGTGCACAGACAGTTGTGTAGATGTCTGCTAACACACTGTTAGGCGACCACCTTGCGATGGGATCACAGCAGCCGCAACGTCCGTCAACGTGTAGATGCTGCGACCCAGAGAGCTCAGCAGTCATTACTACATTATTACCAGATGCGACAGTGTAGCTGGTATTGTGTGGCTGGTATCGTGTGTGCCCTTTAGGTCTGTCAAAAGTGTTGAACGCATTTCCTTCCGAATTAAAACACTTTGCACACCTCTCTACTACACCACACTTTATTTGCCAGATGTTTTCGGCTGTCTTGCCTTCATCAAGGTGGGCTCTGAGGCTCTTCCCAGTTTCCTTATATACAGCACAGTGATCTGTCTTGTGATCGTAGTGTTACCATAGATACCATATGTACAAAACACTGTAGATCACTTTGTATCAGTGCCTTGATTATTTGTGACGTTTTGATCTGATCTGTGACTGTGTGCACAAAAACATTTGCTGCTCCATGATCAATGAGTCACATCAGCCCTGTAAACTGTGATGTGAATAGTTGCACTGTATGTGCACCTGGTGTGTTTTATGGGACTGCTGTGACTCAGGTGGAGAGCTGGCTCTGGCTGTCGTGTTGTAGTGAATTAATGGTCTCATCAATGAGAGCAACAAAGTGAATAATGTTACCCACAATAATTACAGCTTTGCAGGTCTTTCATTGTCTACCTATTTATTAACTGAGCATTGTGACACACTTTAGACTCCATACATTAGTACCTGCATAACACCTCATTCTTAATAAATCCTGTCTTGTTTCTTCCAGCTGTTGCGAACCCTCTCCATCTCCTGGCGACTCACGCCTCAGCCTCCGCATCGCTCCCCACCAAGAGGCAGAATGGAGAACTGCAAGACCAGCCTGAATCAAAGAGAGTGAAAACACAGGAGGAAGGTGAAGCAGCAGCTGCCAACAACAACAATGGCACCACAGACAGAGCTGGAGAGGGAGGGGTCAGCGAACAGGTCGGCGACAAGTAGCCCCACCCCCCACCCCGATCTTGCGTCCTGACCCCTGCTCTCCTGTACGCATTGAGCCTCACACCTTCCATACTCTCTCCCCTCCATCATACCTGGATATCATCTACTTCAAGGTGCCAAAAAAGAGAAGAGACATGGAAACACAAACAGGACTACAGAATGTTCAAAACCTCCTCCTCCCCCGCCCCCCTCCCCCTCTCAGCCCCACCGCCCTACTCTTCCTCTTCCATATATTTAAGACCACGAAATGCGATGCAAAAACTAGAGACCAAATTGAAAATGGAAGAAAAGAAGAGTTGCTGACGACTGTGAAATCTGAAGTTGGAGACCCAGAAGGCCAAGAAGATGCCCAGGAAGAAAAACAGATTTGAAGATCCAGATTTCCCGACTAGGGGGGAAAAAAAAGACTCATTGGACAAGCAAGGAATTCTGACCCTCCCCAGAGATGGACAGGAGCCTAATCCTGGTGGCATTACGGACGAACTGTGTGTCGGATAGAAAAAGCAAACAAGTGAAATCACTAGTAGTGTATTCCACAAAGGGAAGTGTGTGTACGTACGTGTGGACATTCCCATCTTCGGCAGCTAGCCTCCATGTCGACTTACCTAACCCAGTTGTGAGTAGATATGCAGTATTCCGTTGTACAAGTGTATCTGTGGATCTTTGAGTGTTTCTCTGTTTCCCAAGGCACAGATACTATCTAGTAATAATTAAGATAATTAAAAGCTATAAGTGGGGTCTTTAAGAACATTTAAACATCACATCATGATATTTTGGGAATCCTTTTTTTTGTTTGTTTTGTTTTTGTATGTGGACTCTGTTCAGTGAAATGAATGTAGTCTCCTTTTTTTTCCCCCTTTAAAGAAAACACTATCTATGGAGTGGATGTTCGGTTTTTTTTTTCCTGCTCATTCATGCAAATGAAATTTCTTTATCACTGTACTTCTACAGATTTTTTTCATATTTTACAAATATCCTATGAGATAAAAAGTATATTCCCATGCGTATTTGACCATATGCTTCATCGAGCTTGCATGTTACGGATATAGAGACAATGTACTTGAGCAGATTTAACTGAATATGGAACTGAAGAAAATTTAGACTGAATCTACGCTATATGACGCTGACCAGTGCTGCACTTAACCCTCTTAGTTCTTTTAGTGTTTTTTTTTTTTTTTTTTTTGTATTTTCATTTGCTCTCAGATTATTTTTTTTCTTCTCCTGTCATTATTGGCTGTTTGTTACCTTTGTGTTGAAGTTGACAGTCTCTTTGCTTGATTATTTTATTTTGTTCAGGCTACTAAAAAAAGTCTATTCAGATTGTATTCTATGTTACACGAGGAAAAACAAGTGATAGGTGTTTGTTCTGCTTCAGTGGGTAAATGCTTTTTTTTTTATAAATTTATTTAAAACACATAAGCTCTTAGTTTGTATTTCTTTGCGTAAAAGCCTTCCCTGCCGGGCAAACGCAAACTGGAAGTCTGTTTGTGTGTGTGAGGAATAATTTATTTTTCATTAGCCAGAGAAGATATCATGAAATCCTGCTTCTTAACCAGTGTTATAGCAAGAATCATTTGGCTGATTAAGAGTTAACATCTGGAATGGAGGGGTAACAGCTGTAAAGCTGTGTTAAAGAGGCCCTCAGCATGCATTCCACAGGGTTTGCTCAGGCTGTTCCAGGAAGTCTGTACATCACTGAGGTGGAAATGCTTCCTCAGTGACAAAGCTGGCTTCACTCACTCATTTCCAGTGTTGGAGCTGACCAGTGAAATGTCGGGTGTAAGGGGTGAAAGTTCAGTATCCTTCAAACAAACTGGTTTGTGAACCACCTGCTGTGATAGGATGAGATGTTATAAATCATACACATGGAGGATAACAGCCAACACTTTGAGATCATAGTGCTGTGATTCTACACACTTAAAGTGCCACAAGTAATTGTTAAAAAACAGTCTACATGCTGCCATGCTGGCAGCTCTGCACAGCAGCACTCTGTGCTAACTGCTAAGATGCTCACAATGACAATTACTGTGCTGTTTTAGTTTAGCATGTTAGCATGCTAACATTCGCTGATCAGCACTAATCTCAGTGCAGATGAGCCTGATGGGAGGGTTGTTTTTAGTCAGAAATCAGAGTGATAAACACATAAAGCTTTGTCCTGATGGTGGTGCTAGATGAGAAGTGAAAGCTCCAGCAGAGTACTTACAGTTGAGGACAGGAATGAATGAATGAACAACAACTTCAAGACAGTCTGTGGTCCAACCAGCAGCTGCTGACACAACACACAAAACACAAGAGGAGAAGTCATGGAGATATTCAACAAATGTCTCAATTCATCTGGTACATGTTGATATACTACACAGAATAAATGAAAACTTTGATGTAATAATTGCTAAAAGTGAAATGTCAGGAGCACAAAAGTAAAGGTAGTGTACAATTAATACTAGCTGTCTGTCTGACACTTGCTGTAACTTCCATTTGAGGTAACAGCACTTTGAGGTCTTTAAGATACAATTCTCAGAGATATGGAGCAGGTAGTGGGATGCAGACAGAGTGTGACAGTACAACATTGTGTGTGTCAAACCTGCTGAACCCTTAAAACGAGACAGCCTTTTCAATCAGTCAAACCAATTACATATGTACTCACAGACCAGTAGTTATATCCAGGTAACTTCCATGTGCTCACAGAGGGAACAGTGAAATACAGCTCTGATAGTATGTCCATGCTCACTGGTGTTTAGAAACATCTCTAATTTCTTTAATGACATCTAAGATGTTTAAGGGGCCCTTCATCTGAAGCACCACAGTGAATGACAATTCCAATTAATCCCAGAGTCAGTACAAACGGCAGCGGCTACGCTTGGTTTGCACAGTATAAAAAGCATGAGAGCCTCCATAAAGGTTGTGTTCTGTAAAAGCAGATGTTAAATTTTATTCACAAATTTAAATGCAGATTTTTACAATCACTCTGAGTGTGTCAGAAACAAGTTGGCTTTTCAGTTTGTGCAGCGTTCCTACTGTGGTCAGTGCTGTGTTCACCGGCGGCAGACGTACAATCTGATGTAGAAAGGAACACAAAGGAAATGTGTTTTTGCACTGAATCAGCTAAAAATGCTGTCAAATAACATGGCAAATGAAAACAAAATGAATGAATTATACATTAATACTCTTTTGCTTAAGCACATGTTCCATAGTGGTGGATCCACACTGAACTGACGTTCTGTTTATGGCCACTGGGTTCAACAAAGCACTTCAGATTCCCTGATTTGCATTAGCAAATATATCAATGCTGTTAATGTCAGAGGGAAACAGTGTACAGACATGTGCATTACAGACAAACACTACTCTTTCCAGTAAAGAGTAGCTGTCTTTCAAACAAAAAGATGCACTGGCCAATGAAGAGCATATTATTAAACTATTGACCATCTATTAGAGATTCTGACTTAATCAACTTGGGATTTTGATGTATTAACATTAAACATGAAGTGCAGTTTTGAACCAAGTTTAACATTTTCTTCATAGTTTTACAGTTGATCTGAGTTAATGTGTAAAAAATGACCAACAATCTGATCCTAACGCCACAATGTTTTTGTGATGTAAGATGGAAACCGTGTGTGCGTTTGGCTGTTAAACTTTCCAGTTCAGGAAATAAATTTCACAAACTCTTAAAGAAACAGTTCAACGTTTTGGGAAATACACTTAGTCTCTTTCTTGCAGAAAGTTAGATGCGGCAGGCTGATGCCGCTCGGGTCTGTAGGGCACACATGAAGCTAAAGCTAGCTGCAATTACCTCGGCTGAGCATAAAGACTGAAACCGGGGAAAAAGCCTGGCTACTGTCTGAAGGTAACGAAGTCCGCTTAACAGCATCTCTAAAGCTCACTAATAAATATGTCATATCTCCTTTGTTTAATCAGTACAAAAACCAGCAGGACAGAGAATAGCTGTATTTCCCAATAAAAGACAAACTATGTCTTTAAGTTTCCTTGTTAAACAATAAACACTCAACTGTCTCAAGCTTTTAACAAAAACAATTAGGGGAAACATATATTGCACGATGTGTGGAAAAAAAAAGGAAGACTGAAACAAAAATACATGTTCATACTTTTTCTTTTTGCTACTACTCTGTACAGTTCTATGTGGTTAGAAGTTCATTCTGGCGCATTGTGTTTATACAGTGAATATAAGAAAATCTAGCAATACTAATGTGACGTTTCACAACACAGGGTCAGAGTCTGCTCCACTCTTCCAGATGTTACCAAGTGGAGACAGTCATCTTCATTCTGTTCCTGCTTTGTGAACACATAATATGGTACACTGGTATATACACAAACACACATATGTATATATGACAACAATAATATGTTCACACATACAGATTCTCTCCAGTCTCAGAGGCACTCCCTATAGTTAGGTTAGGTGGTGTTAGCTGACAAAAATCTCAATATTTTCAATCCTTCTAACTATCAGAATCATCTACGCGATTAAAAATAGCCATCCTTTGAAAATTCCTCGGAAGACGTCTTAAAAAGCGGCATGTTGTCCTTTCAAAAAAAAAAAAATTACTTTCCCTCTTTTGTCTCGTGTTTGGTTTGGGAGTAAAGTCAGCGAGTGTGTCCCTCTGTCCAGAGACCATCCTCAGGAGTCTGTGAGACACAAGTCTGCATCCCTGTCGGTGCGTCCATCTGTCCATCTCTGCCGTTAGGGGTTCCCCCAAAGCCTGTGCTTCTCTTTTTTTGTCCTCCCTTCATCTGATGCTCCTTCACAGAGTCTGTCAAGATAAGGAGAAGTGCAACAACGGACCTCTCCTGCTCCATCCGAAATAAAAAGAAAAAAGGTAAGGGAAAAAAAGCTGAAGAAAACAGGCTGTGCAATAGCAAGTCTGCAGATGGGTCAAAGGTCATATTTTCTCATCGGTCATCTCCAGGAACTGGGCGTAGACGTCTCTGGAACACTCCCCTTTCTGGTTGAACAGGAACTTATAGTAGCTGCCATCAGCACAAATGGCTGCTCAGTGAAGGAAGATATATTAAAGCAGAATATAAGTTAGCAAACGCAGGCCAGACACAGAAAACCAGAGAAGTCGGTTGTTTTTTATACTGTAATAGTATAAGCTGCACAGACAGGGAGGAATCAAATTTTTTAGGACAATGCTTCTTGGATGTCCATAAGCTGTCAGTGTCGCTGTCACAATCCACATCTCAAAGCACAAAGTACAGAATTTTGGTCTAAGTACTTTTGTAAATGAAAGATTTCAATATTTGAGAAAAATTGAGATCAGATTGGTGGAAAGATATCCATTTTATCCATTTAAAATTACAACAACACTTTCTGACGCCAAGGTTATGAAAATATGGGTCTTATTTTTGTAGTCTGAACCCATCAAAGTGTTTAGAGATGTGGGAACACTGTTAAATCACTATAATGAAGTCTACTGAGAGGGAACGTGAGCCATCGAACAGGCTGTTGTAACGGCTGGTTAACCCAAATATCCAAAGCACTTTGAGGTTTAAAAAAAGTGAATGCAACAATGATGTTAATAACAATTCTATAACAATTCATGAGATGATCACGTAAAGAGAAAGTATCACACTCCAAACTGGACTCACCTATGACAGCGTTGGGCTCTGTTCCAAAGGCACACACACAGGGAGAGCCTGAGGGGACCTGAAACTTGGAGAAGCTCCACTTAGAGCTGAAGTATTTGGGAAGAAAGCTGGCTGAGGCCAGGCTGCACAGAGAGGGACACACAACCAGGACAGACAGGACAGTAGTCAGATTCACTTTTTAACATCAACATTTTTCATTGGACTGGCTTTAATTATTATTCAGCAGATAGGTGACATCACTTGGGTGGGGGAAAAAAAACCTTTGTGCAGGAACGAACCTCGACTGTTTGTTCCTTTTGGGGTCCTCCGCAGCAAAGATGTGCACCGTGCCGTGGTCACTGGACACGCAGATGAGGGACGCGTCCTGGTTGAAATTAATGCTGAACAGGACAGAACACATGGACATAATGAGTACAGCAAAATCACAACCTTTCATGAGCTCAGTCCTGTACAAATAACTCATTCAGATCAACACAGGGACACAAGATAAAACATGGAATTTCCTAGCAAGCTTCATGAGTGTGACAGTTTCTATAACTCTGCTGCTCATAGCAGAAACTGAGGAGAAACTACCTCACTTGCTTGAACACAAATATTACACAAAAGATATCAAATGTTTTACTTTACATTTGTATTCATTTTGTGAATTAAAAGCGAAAGGTCGCTCGGTGGTTACTATTGTCTCCTCGCAGCAGGAAGGTCCTTGGAATTCACAGTGAGACTGAAATCATGAATGGAAATGAAACTGAACTTAATTTAACCGATGTGTGAACCGTGACTTCAAGTCTAATGGGAAACTTATACCATAACTTGCAGCCTCTCAGCCATAAACCCTTCTCTCAATCTCAGACTTACTTGAACATGATTGGAAAACATGCAGCATTCCATTAGATCACCACAGAAAGAATTCCTGAGGTTGTTTCACTTTCCTCACACTCTAACAGTGACTCTGCAAGAATACAGTCTAGTATAGATCTTAGAGAGAGCTGCAGCGGAGCACTCAGACTGTGGTCTGACTGTCCATAACTCTAATGTAGAAACTCACACTGCAGCTACAACCTGTCAATACACTGTGCATATTTACGGGAAGGCAAAAACTCGGTGACGGTTGCAGAAAATCTTGGGAGAGCAGGTGTAACTAGTGCAAATAAGACAACAACTGTCTTGAAGAACTGACAGTATAGCCTGCTTTGGCTTTATGTTGTCAGGCAAAAGAAGGTGAGCATCTTTGATAATTCTGCAGATGTGTGCAGCAATATACCCCATAAGCATCATTTGTATTTTTGTCTTGCTATGTTTTTCATTTTGTCATCATGTTATAAACATGAATAAAAGGACTAAAGCGTTGCAATGCTGTTAATATGGAGAAGAATTATTGATCAGCGCTCACCAGTAAATGTTAGCTGCCTGAGAGCCTCGTCTCAGCTCTTGTATGAGCTGACCTGCAGATGTGTCAAAAATTCTTATAAGAGTCCCCTGTGGAGACACGGAAACATGGATTAGTCACAAGTCAGAAACAAACCACACAACAACTGAAGAACAACTGTGTCCCAACAAGGAATATCCTAGCATTACATACTTTCTCTGATGCAGTAGCTATCCTTGTGCCCTGCAGGTTAAGAGCGATGCAACACAGCGCTCCCTCATGGGCGGGGATGTCAACCGGGGGCTTCTCTGTATTGGCCAGGTCCACTATCTGCACGTGGCCTGAATGAGTCCCAGGGAACGCCAGCAGAGAGTTATTACTGTTGGGACACAGCACACACAGACCTGAGGAGAAAGGAAGGAATAGGGAGAAGACTGGTTACAATACACACGGCAGCAATGTGTTTTTTATTGTTCCAATGCTTTGCTAAAGCTGAGCCACATTTGTACTGACTGACAATATTTAAACTGCAGAATTACCCTGAAATATCTGAAAGCTGAACCAGTCAAAGGGTCCGTGCAGTTGAAGAGGTCAGTTAAGTGTCTAGAACAGAACAGAGTTTAAACAGAGTACACTGACCTTTGGGGTTGTAGCAGGTCTCAAACACATGCAGCTGATGGGGGTTGTGGGTAAAGGTGAACACTTTGATCATTGAATCCAGGACCACCACAATCCTGAGAACAAAGGAGAACCAACACCCAAACTAAAATTTAAACTAAATGTCAATAAAATCTACTCAAACTGCATTCACAGGACAGTAACACTAATCGGACTCCCTCACTGTGTGTCCCTGTCTCATTACCACTGTACTGCTGTGTGATTAAGCTGAGAAACATTTTTGTGATGCATGTGTGACACAAAAGATATCTAAACACCATGTTTGTGCCAAAATGTGAGGACAATCCCCAGTCAGATGAACCAGCCTTACAAAGTTGTTTTAAAATCCATCTCAGCCTTACCTGTCACGTCGAAGCTTCACTGCCTTTACTTCTGTTGAGAACTCAATCTCAATGACTGTCTTCTTCTTCAGGTCATCCCAGATCATTACTAGAGTACCCCCCCCCCCAAAAAAAACTTAAAATATTCAATTGAATCACAATGACAAAATGAAACAAAGGGTTGTACTAGTTTTATACAAATATCTGCAGCATTCACATTTCAACCAAGTTAAACTTAAGACTTTTTACGACCTTTTTAAACAGCAGCAGTAGTAATGCTGCCAGCAGTAAGTAACTATAATTCCTAATGACATAATTAATTTGGTAAGTATGACCTGGACTAATTTATTTAAGTTTTCTGAGTGGAAAAGCCTCCTTGCTAATGTAGCTAACAGTAATGTCAACCTCACTTTTAGTTTATAAGTGAATAACGTTTCATGACAATCCTGCAATCAGACACTCTCTATGTACAAAAGTTTAGTTTCCTCAAGAGGGGATTTAAAAAGTCTGAAGCTTTATGTGTACAAGTCTCGTAGGCAGTATTGTTAGTTGTTAAATGTTTTTGTGTCTGCCTACGAGACTTGTACTGCCTAGGAGACTTGTACACAGGCAAAACATACCTTTGTTAGTTGGATACTTGGGTTTCTTCCCTCCTCCCACGAGAGCTAGATAGTTACACCTAAACAGCATTTCCACGTGGCCAACCCCGCCCTCCAGGAACTCTGAAAGATAAAGTCATTGGCTGATATCAACAGTAATAACAAGCGTAACTGTTAATTACTGTAAGAAAAGAATGTGGCTCTTATCATCACAACTGACTGTAAACTAAAATAAAATAACATCTCTCTATGTACAACATGAGCAACATCAGCAGGAAAGAATTTCTATGTGCTGTATAGAACTCCATCAAAAAAGTGGACGTGGATCAGCATAGAAAAAAGAAAGACCTCACTTGGTCACGTGAATGAGTACTTTGTTAACTCCTTGTCTACAACAGTTAAATCTGATGAATTAGAGAAGTAACTCTGGAGCCGGCTATGTGCTGACTCATATATTTAGCTTCCTCTTATATCCCTCCATATTTCGGGAGTTGCACTTCCGTCACAATGCTGTGTTCCTGTATGCAGCAGAACTGCCTGGTTTGAATTAGTCTTCTGCAGTCAGAAGTAAAAAAACTTTGAGCGAGTACCTCAAATTAGCTGTCACTCACTGAGCACTGCTCTATTATCACAGTTTCTGAATACAAATATTAAAATGTTTCCTTAATCTTGTTAATTATCTGTCATACATGTATCATTAAAAGCTTACCGAACACAAAGAGCATGTTTTTCCAACAGGATGCTTTCATTTAAACAATGAATGGGACTGTTTTTTACAGTACTACCCCAGTGAATATCCTATTTGAATCATACATAAGCACAATTATGTGCTTCATACATTAAAAATGTACCATCACTCCAAATTCCTGTTCCTGTCTTTCTTTCATTATTCAATAAATGGGAAAAAAACTTCAACAGATTAAACATAATAATACTGCACTGTCTATAGACTTTTTTTTTGGAGGAAATAAATAAAATTAGACTAAACATCCAGGGCACCCAAAAATACAGACAAACCCATTCTTGTATCAACAGAAAGGGCTGTAGTCAACAGATAATGACATCTGGTTAAAAGAATATATAATAATAAGATAAATGAATAAAACAGGCTGCTTTGATCTCCTGTCAATAGATCTAAATCATACTGCTGTTTATTGAGAATATGAGCATAACAATTACATAGAAACTACAATGAACTACAGCAGTTTGGATTCTCCAGCACTTCACCCCAGTAAGCTCTCAATTACCTCAAATAATACAGGTTATGGATTTAAGGAAATGTCACAATTTACTAGAAAATTGTGTATTGTTTGGTCAACTTCTAAGCTGTCTAACCGACTTTTTTTTAATCAATAGCAAAGCCTGTTACAGAGCTGACAGCAGACACGGACAAATTAAACAGATGAGCACATTTTGATCAAGTTTCAGTCTGAAACAAATATAATTCCTTAAGTATCAATATATTGCAGTTTCACTGGCTGTTAACAGTGAGCAGTGTTAACACTGACAACATGTCAAATGTTTTTGATCAGTTGTAAATGTTACTGTCTATACAGCTCCTTACCTTGTTTCTCCTTTTCTTTGAGAGGATCCGTGTTGTACACACGAAATCCATTTTCCATTCCACAGGCAAAGCACCCTGCAGAGAGGAACAAAGACAGAACGGCTATCAGAAATGAATCAGCAACCACAGATAACATTAATCAACAGCTGTTGTCATATAAGGGGGATTTCACACTCATCTTTCAAATGAAATTACGCCAGCACCGCCAGTCTTTAAAGTAATGACAACGATACGAAGACGCTTGTAGAGCTCATTTTAGTTTGACAAATCTGGCCCAGTACAGTGATAAAAGAGCAGCCTTTAACCACCACAGAGCTGACAGGGAGCACAATACAAATGATTAACCTCGGGTGGAATTTATATAAAACTGGAACATCGTTTCTTGACCAATGTTGACAGTAATGTCGACTGCCACAGCTCTTTGAGGGGTCATATAAGGTCTTTAGTCACTTTACCGTTACAACGTCCCGCTATCCTTAACGTCAGACACAGCTAACTAGAGCCAGTGATTCAGTTAAATTACCGTTCAGTTAGATAACTTATCGAGAAACACACTTATGGCCTGTGTAAACGTGACGGTGGAAAGCGAAAAACATTTAAATAAGGCTGATACGTACTATGTATCGTTACGGACTGGCATAATTTCTCTGTACTTGAAGCATAGCAGTCTAATAAAACACAGGGCTCACTTAGAAATTATCACATAAAAGTAGCCCACTACGGCGGTAGTAAATGTCAAACTTAGTGTAGCTGTTACCTAGTTAATGCTAGCCGTTGTGGTAACCAAGGCTTGGTTCTTTTGATGGTCGATGGAAATTTAGCATTTAACATTAGCTTGTAAGCTAAGTTCACCTACATCAGTAGCTACCTATACATGGTTATTACTTACACTTAAACCACATATATGTCTGACACACATATTTGTGTATAACCCTTTTATGACCATGGCATAATATTTGCTGGTTAGCTGACCTACGCGTTAGCTTAAAATAATAAAGCTACGATAGCTGGCTAGCTGATGCCCAATTGGCTAGCATAAGCTAACACCAACTTAACGTTCGGTACTTTCAGTTAACATTTCTGAAGTAACAACGGCGCAGCAAGATTGGCATTAGACATTTTCAAGCACAGAAAATGTAAAGCTGTTGTTAATGCGTGATGTTGTGGTTAATTTATTATCTGGAAAGATATCAGGTTAGCAGTATTAGCTTAGCACCCACGACGCTGCCAATTTCTATTGGGAGAAAAAAACATGACAGTGCTGCTTCCTACCATGATCCTGGTTAAATCCAGCATAAAGGAGTCCATTCCCATGAGGATTAGACGGTAGTAAATTCATTATTTTAACAGAAAAACCGAAAGCCAGATAACGCTAACAAGTTAATCCAACAGCTGCTGCCCGATGAGCTAACCGGCTACCATTCCTACGGAGTCTACGGGGCAGAAAGAAGGAAAACAACTGAGGCTGGTTCCTGCTTGGAGAGAGCTGTCACCAGTCAGGATCAAAGGGAGTTTTCAGTGGACTTCATTGACGTGTTTGAGCAAATAGGAAACTGTGAAATAATTTCATTATCAGTAAAGATATCAAATGATCACGAGTCAAGCACTGATCAAAGAAATATGTTAATCAGCCAACAATGACTTAAGCAGCCGTAATCGATTATTTTAGTACCTGTAATTCACGGTTTCTCGTCGTGCAAATAACAGTGAGTCGGCGAGTGTACCGCTATTGTTACTGTTTCTGAGTTAACTGAGAAGTTTGAGTTGTCACCGTTTTAAAGACAAAATGATGTAAATGAAAATATTGATAGAGCCGGTGTTGTTAGTGAGGTTGTATATTGTATATATCGCCATCGGTCATATTAACATACATTACATGTAACTGCTTCACTCGAGATAATAAAAACCTGGGTTGAGAGTAAATCCTAAAGGGATACACTATGTATTGTAAGACTAGGAAGGTATTTCACATATAGCCCCAGTGGCCTAATGGATAAGGCACTGGCCTCCTAAGCCAGGGATTGTGGGTTCGAGTCCCATCTGGGGTGTAAAATTTTTAAGCTGGTGTATGCATTTAGTTTATCGCCTGAAAGCGTATATAAATTGCCTTTTATTAGGATAAACTTCATTTATGCAATCAGACACTATCTACAAGAGCTTCCTTAAATTCTGTCGCATAAAATAAACTAAAATGAACACTAATCATCTAAATGGCAGATATATAGTTTTTTGATTAGCTTTGAAGCCCCTTATTGGTGCTATACTACTACACTGTCATTTTCGACCCATTTTCTTTAAAAGTCTGTAAAATGATTTTTTAAAAAATGAACTTATAAAAGCAGTTTGAAAACTTTTGCCCAGTGACAGTGTTTACATTATGAAATTTACTGGAGATGGCGATTTGAATAGCATATTTAGCACATCATATGGTTTTATTTCATTCATTTTGCACCACAAAATAAGCTCTTTTTCACCGTAACCTTTAATTTAAACGACAGGCATACTTAATAATGTTGATGATTGCTTTGTCACATTTATGTCCTAGAAAGCAGTGCCTGTAGAGCAGCATGCACAGCACTGAACTGGTAAACCTACCTTCCACTGATGCTGTAACACAGCATCAGTGGAATTAATACTTTGTTTTGTGTGAGATGTTAGGGGTAAAATCTCTTCTTCCATAGTAAAAACTCCATAGTAAAACTTTGTGATTGCATTTTGATATGTCATAGTAGGAAAAGCACTTTACTAATAACATTACCAATCGTGTGTCTCAGTAAGTCAGGACCCTGTTTCCCAAAACGACATGTACAAATGTCTACAGCAGCAAAAATGCCTACAGCCTGTAAAGACAAAATCTGACCAACTTCATTGGTTACTCGCTGGTCGTGAGGCAGTTACACATTTCTTCCACTGTTCCAGATAATAATGACCCAAACTAATTGAGCTATCCAGTGGTTGAACCCTGCAGATACATAATTTCATAACCCAAATTTTAGGCAACATTCTTGCACATGGTTCATAGATCAAATCCACATTATAATTACTTATGTAAAATTTTCTATTTAATGATTACATATTCTGTAGGAACTCCCTTTTCTATGTTGCACTACATCAAACCCAAAACAGTAAACAAAGTATGAGTAATTAAAATATTCAAAACCACACAAATGACCTCACTGTTGAGTAAATCAATTGACACCTAGAATCAAATGTTCAATTTATTCGAGAAGAAATCAATTCCAAAAGGAATTAAGGTTCATATTGTTTATACATACAAATCTTATGCAGAGCTACAGCAAATATTTCTGTAAAAAATACAGTCACATTTTTATAATGCACTATACAATTACACAGTTCCTAACAAGCCAGGCTGTGGCAGCCACAGAGGTAACGATGTGGCTGCCATGTTAAGGAAACTGTCCTTCAACTGGAAAACCTGGTTTTAATTCCCCATCTGAGTCGGCATCCACACAGCTGAAGTGTCGAACAAGAGTTCCTCGAGTTCTAGTTTTCAGATGATGCTGACCTCCAACCTCCTTCAATACAGGAACATTAAACAGAACATCCATATGAACATTTGTATCATGTTAACATTATTTACGCATGAACAAGCCTCCTGTGTCTTTTTAGGCCATGTAAGCTTGAAAAGCCCTTGCTACACACTGTACAAACATATGGTCTCTCTCCTGTGTGGGTTCGCATGTGTAAGGTAAGAAAGCAGGACTGGACAAAACCTTTTTCACAGATGTTGCACTTAAATGGTCTTTCCCCAGTATGGTACCTCCTGTGTATCTTTAATTCTGCAGCGGACCTGAAGGACTTATCGCAGTCGTCACACTTGAAAGGCCTTTCGCCCGTGTGAATCAAAGTGTGCCTCACCAGCGCATCCTTGCCAAAGAATCCCTTCCCACAGTGCTCACATGGGAAACGCAGCCCTTTGTGATGGAAATTGTCATGTTTCAGAAGGCATCTTCTAGAAGTGAAGGTCTTCCCACACTGAGCGCAGGTGAAGATGGGCAAGGGTTTCTCGGTTACGGGCTCCCCAGAATGATGCACGCGCTCCACATGCCTCGTCAGAGTTACGCCATGCCTGAATTTCTTGCCACACTCCCAGCAGAGGAATGGATACGCTTTAGTGTGTTTTTTCTGGTGCTCCACAAGATCAGAGTATGACCTGAACCTTTTACTGCAATGAGGGCACTGAAATGGTTGGTAACCAGTGTGTTTCCATTCATGTCTGATGAAACGCTTCAGACTGGCAAAAGTTGTCTGACAGTGGGTGCAAGTAAAAGGTTCAGTGGGATTATGGACGTCGATGTAGTGCTTGTGAAGGGCCTTGAACACAGGGAAGTTTTCCTCACACTGGTTACACTGAAATGGCGTGTGGGATTCTTTGTGCATTGCCAGTGCCTCTGGGTCACGTACCAGTTTCATACAAACCTCACAGTAGAGCGGGTTGTGAGTCTGTTTGTGTGAATCCAATGTTGATTTGTATTTGAATGCCTTGTCACATTCGTCACACCTGAAGCAATGTTTAACATCCTCGGGCTTCTCGGGATCCACCTGCTGCTCATTGTAGCAAATGTTTCTTAAGTGGAACCTAAATGTTTGTTTGCACTTAAACTCGACGCTGCAGTGGGGACAGTAGAACGGACCTTCTATCACACTTTTGTTTCCTTCTGGGCTTTTCTGTCCTGATTCTTTGGAAGACTTCCGCTCTGCAGATGGTGAGTAATCGGGGTCCTGGTCAGTATTGTCTGACGGCTGCTCCTCATTGGTTGCCTCACAGGGAATCCCGCTGGATGATTGTTCACCCTCGTCTGCTGTAGTCTCTTGTTCCGTTGCTTTCCTGCCAGGCTTTGCTTTGGCCAGACTCGAACATCTGTGTTGCTGCAAGTACCGCAAGCTCTTGTAAAACCTTTTACACACGGGACAAGAATAGGGGAGCTCCTCCGAGTGTTGATTCATGTGTCGCTCTAAGAACTTGGCACGACTCACCACCTTGCCGCACACTTTGCATGTTCTCTCGTCCAAGTCATTGCTTTTGCTTGTACCTTGGAATCTGGTAAACTTTTTAGGGCTGCTTTTAGTAGTATTACTGCCCTGTGTTTTTCCAGACTTTCTCCACTGTGACAGGTACCGTTTCATCTTGAGTCCACGGTTCTTTCGCACGGGTCTTTCCCATGAAACATCAAACTCTGGTTCTTCTTGTCTGTCCCTTGTTTTGCTTTGTACTTCAAAGTCCTCGTCCTCTGCGGGTCGCTTCTTTTTCCTCCCTCGTCTGTTTGTTTTTTTCTCCACGTTGTCCAGCACAGTCACCTGGCCGTCCTCCCCAATGATCAGTGTTCCAGATTGGTCGTGGTGGTGGTCGTCGGCCATTTCACTCTCATTGGCCTCTGTGCCTTCCACAGAATCTGTAACCACCACAGAGTCCATTTCTGCTTTCACCTCACTTCCGAGACCAAACCACTGGTTTTGCGCACTCTCCTCCGAGTTCCCAGTTCCTTCCACGTACACTTCTTTGTTCTCAGATTCCACCTCCATCTCGGTGCAGACTGTGTAGATGAGTCCGCTCTCTGCATCTGTTTCCGTTTGTTCATTGACGATTACAACTCTTTCGACAGGAGGGAGACACAAAGCTGACAGGATGCAACTGTCAACAACGTACGATTCTGAAAAGAAATTAGATTATATTAACTGTTAAGATGACAAATAAAATCAATTCAGATGGAAAAGACACTATAACATGTTCAGAACTATTCAAATTGGTAATGAAACCTTTTCTGAAAGACAACAGATTGGTGTAAGGTATGTTTTGGTCTTGTACCAAAGTATTTAATATCTATTATATTCAGGGAACAGGTAAATGAAGCTCACCAATGTCCTCTAACTGACTAAGGTCTTTCTGAGTGTCCAGCAAGGTTTTGAGCTCCTGAGGTTGAGCAAAGGTCTCCATGCATTCACTCAGAACAGATGAGGCGTTGTTGAGCAAAGATGCAATCTAACAAAAACAAAATGACAATTAATGTGAAGGCTACAGGACTGCACGAAATTACTTTTTAATACAGTACATATGAAGCAACACAAAAAAACTGTTTTACAACACTGCAATCAAAGCCTGTGCTATCATTTATAAAAAAAAACAGATTTTAACAGTCAATGCAAAAACAAATGCATTAAACTGAGACTGAATTATTCAGAATACAACTTGGAAAATCTGCTCCTCTCTAAAGAAAATATCAGTCCTAAGTGTAGGAGTATAAAGCCCCCAAAAACAGAGATATACTGTGTGTGAAGTGATATATATAGCGTACCTGTTGGAGAGTTTGAGTGGGAAGAAGCTTTTCAAGTCTGGACAGAAACAACCACATCAGTGTCTGGATTGCTTTGTCATATGTGGGGCCAAAGTCTCCTGGAAAAACATCCTGGAACACAAAGAAATCCATAAATCTCTGAGCTGTGCATACAAACCATACATTTTCAAATAAAAGGGTAACAAGAGCGTATCATAAACCAAAGAATTTTCAGTTAAATAGACTCAGGCAATTACCTCTGACAGATTAAAGCGAAAAGAAACACAGCTATATGTAAAAGTATAAAAACAACAACAACAACAAAAAATACCTGGAAGAAGTTTCTCCTCTCTTCAGGATCTCTCAGCAGGTTTTGGACAAGGCCCATGAAATGTGAGTCAGATACTTCTTGTTCTGCACTATCAGTCTGCAATAAAAGATTGTTTAAAATGGCAGATGTTTCTTCAGTGCATAGTAAGATCTGTGCTCTAGAACTTGTGATTGTAAATTATTTTAGAATAATAACATGCAAGTGACCAAAAAAAAAAAAAAAAAAAAGAACACAACACAAATAAGTTACTTGAATCGGTACTTGTCAAACAACAGTGATGTAAACAAATGTAAAAACCCAACGGCTTACACCCACCTCCACGTTCCACAGAGATCTGAGGTTCTGCATTCGATCAAGATGTGGCTGAATAATCTGGAGGTCAGCAGTCTCCTCAGAGCGACACAACTCCAGGATCAGCTACAGTCGGAGGACAGGAGCAATAATGAACAAGTGATTCTCAAGGCAAATGTTTATCTGCCTGCTCTTCTGTTTCCATTCACACACAGTCTGAAATAACCACCTGCTTTGTGCCAATGGTCAGAACATTTCTCTGATAAATGAACCACACTGACTGGACATGTTTTATGTAACATGTTTTATGTGTTTCATGTTTTATGTAACTTTTGAATTCTTTAATTATATACAGTCTCAGTGCATTCAATGTCTTTCCACAAGTAAAAGCAAAACTGTTGATCATGCAAGAAGGCAGAGGCTGCTAGTCACTGTGAGGAGGTGACGCTGGAAAAATTCCCAACAGTGTAATTCAAGTGAAAAGACAACACAAGCTTAAAATGACTAATATTACAGGGGAAGGTTGTTTTTACCATTCTAACAGCAACATAAAAACTGAAAAGGAGACAGTGTGCAGAGATTGTTAGGATTTTTTACAATAGGTGAGAAGTATGGATGAAGAGAATGTGTGCCAGTCGGATGATATTTCCAAAATAGACCACATTTAAAAGTGATCCATTACAATGAAAGAGCAAATTTCACCTGCAGTAAAGTATGTACACAAAACTGCTAATGTTCAGGATCTGCACTCAATCAGAACCCTTTGAAGCTGCTTTCACACATGCACTGCAACCATGAACTTTTCCAGACATTACCAGGAGCAGCTGTATATGTGAAAGCAAATGTCCGGATCAGCAGAACCAGACACTTAACACACCTTACCCTGCCAACTCCCTAGCACAAAGTCTGTGTAATGCCCAACTGAGCTGATGTGTGAATAAAGCCACTAATTGCTCTATTCACATGATTGTTGCAAATGGGCATGATGATGACGTTTCTGTCCTCTCTCCTACTGCACTGTTGAACAGCACAGTTCTCCTGCACATTCTATCAGGCACCACCATTCGCCTAAACCAAACAAAGTATTCACAGCAGGCGAGAATGTATCTCCTCCTGACAATCTCTGGTTGTGTGCTACATGTGTGAAAGGGCAACTATGATTCTCCAGACAATATCCAGAGTTCATATGTGAAAGCAGGTTTAGAGACCAATAGATTCACATGCGGTTGGTTCTGTGATGTTTACACATCCTCATGCTCAACCCCAACCCATCCCTTTTTCCAGAGATTTCGAGAAACAAGAACAGCAACTTTTTCTTACCCGTGCTCTTAGACCCAAAATGAGTTCAGCGCGCTGCCTCGTGGAGAGAAGCTGAGGAACAATCTCTGTGACCATAAATACAAACTCCTCCAGCAGCCCATAATCCGACACAATCTTCTGCTCTACTGTCTGCCAGATTGCGGCAGAGACAAGACGAATTGGTGGGACCAGGAGGCGCAGAGTGGAGAGGGGAAGAGAGGGACCTGTAAACAGGAGAATGCATCAACTGTAAATGAGCAGTTTATTTTTCCAAATTTTGTTTTTCAACTCTGTAATCAACACATACATAGTTACCTTAATTTTATTTGGATGCCAAATTTGGATTCAGAGAGGGTTTTCTCAAAACCTACACAAAATAAAACTAAAACTGACTGCATTGAAAATACTAAGATGTGGAAGCGAGGAAATCTGTTTTTATTTATTTTTTAAAATCATTTTGTTTTTGGGTGCACCGACCCTTTAAATGCCCTTTTGGGTTTGCATAAATTGCCTGACTCAGAAAAACCGGTGGTTACTGTTAGCTCAGTGACTCACATAAAATAACACCAGAGGCAGAAACAGAGGAGACATCAAATTTTCCATAACTCACACCTTAACTGCCTTTGCAGTGCGGTTATTTCTCGTGTTCAGAAGCAGAATCCGTTTATATTTTATGTTTTTACATAGAGTTCACACCAGACAGACAAACGCGAGCATTATCGGGGAAAAAAAAGTCTGTTAAGGTCCAGCCTAACATTAGCATCCTGAGCTCTACGCGCGAATAAAGCAGACAAGGTGGAATGCCTGCGTGTAAATATGTTTACAAACACATAGCATGCAAATAAATGTTTACACCACTGTTACGGGGATGTTCTTTCGAAAGCAGTAGAAACACTTCTGCAGTGAAACTAGTTTCCTGCAACTAGCGTTAGCGTTAGCTAACATGGCAGAACCGATACAATTAGCATTAGCAAAAAATTAATAAACTGCCCCTTAATTATTTTAAAGTCATTAACCCAGCTCACCGTTTAAATGGTAGGGTGAACCAGTGGATATCGGTGGCAGCCCAAATTCAATTTAAATATGATGAGCAGTAAATTATCTCAAAACAGCTGTTTTATCGACAAAGTTAGCAATGTTATTCCCGCGCGCGGGCTGTGTTGCGGCCTAGCCAAGCAAATTGGTCCGTAACGTTCACGCTCACCTGGAACCTCGGAAATACCTCCGTCCATCCTATTTATCAGCACAGTTACATTCCAGTCAAGCGAAATACTGTCCGTCGCTCGACCGAGGTCAAACAAAATATTTTTTGCAGTGGCTGTGTTTCAGAGACCGAACCAATACCACCGATCTTTGTGCGTCAAAGGTTGCCTTGCGTTCCGTCCGGAATACCAATCCGACGACAGACAGCGAGCTTTGATTAGTTCCGCATCTTTGTTTTTGATGTATCTCTTGCTCCTTGCCACAACATGTGTATCTGCAGTGTTTAAATAGAATATATATTTGGTCACACACCCTTACTTGCCAAGTTTGACATGAACTTGTTTATTTAGTACGATTATATCAGAACCTTTCCTCATTAATCGAGAGAAATACTAGTTTAACTTTATTCTGGTTAAACCATGTTCCCCTTTCCAAGTCTCCCTCCAAATCTTGAATAACAAAGGTTCAGCTCTATTCACTTTGTCATAAGTCACGGACTGTGGACTAATTACCAACACAAACCACATAATAAAACAACAAAACATAGTCAACACATGGTCTGCAGAAAATTTGGCAGCACTGGGACCTATAGTTTAGGAGAAGATGTCAAAATGTGTTTTTCAGAAATTTTGAAATGGTGAAAAATCCATCATGGTGAACTTTTATGGTCCAAGAGGCTGGACTTATGTGTCAAATTTCAAGACAAAAGAAACTAAACATTAACAGAGTTGACTGTTAAAAAGAGAAAAGATCCAAGATTTACGGCAGGTTATAGAGCCTTTAATTCAGATGCCTATTTCATGATGAAAAACATAGATCATATATGTTCAAAATGAGCTGAAAAACAACCTGTGCTCACAAACAACCTTCTTTTTCACTGATCTTATGTTAAAAGTGTGCCACCATTTTAGCACTGCACTCCTTTAACACTGCCAGACATAAAATGAATAGTTCAAAGAATTATAAAAATCAGAAGAATCAGATTTGGAGTATTTTTGTGCTGTTATTGGACAGTGCAGTAGAAATAGACAGGAAAAAGTGTCGAACCAGGGGCTCACTGCTCAGGGGCATATCCACCCATATGGTATGCAACCTGGTTATTCAGCTATCAGGTCACCCCACAAATATCACCTTTTAATAAAAGTTGTATAAAGTCTAAAGACTTATTCCACATGTATTAGTGAACCCAAACACCTGTAAATAGCCTCTGATGTGTAAAAGTATGAAGCAGAAAGATGCAAAAAACAAAACAAAAGTAAGCATTAGAAAGAAGTGAGCTTATCAGACCTCTCTAGCTTGCTCTTCATCTCTGCTTGCAGCTCGAGCCTCGATGCTATATTATCCACTACTATCATAAACTACCCAAAATCTCCAACCATACTGTCGGCAAGTTCCACTGTGGATAATGCAAGCGCTAGGAAGAAATAAAAGGAAGAAATAAAAGAGTGAATAATTCTTTAGTTCTGCTGCATCGATTTCTATATATTGTTTTAAAAACTGCCTGTCATTTGTACAGTATATTTTATGTTTTTACAATGTGGATAACTCGTATGACTGTACAATTTCTGAACAAAACCTAATAAACAAAGTTTACAAAAATAAAAATAAAAAAACTGCCTGTCATGAGTTTGACAATGTTATAGGGGCTCAAAGCTAAATCAGTGGAGTTCTCTTTTAACGCAGTTTTATACAACATATGAAGGCAGTCACTGGTCCAGCATGGTTCAGTTTTGCATCCAGTGCATACACCATGAATGTCTCTTCTGCAGGCTGTTTGCTGAGCATGCCTCCCACGCAGGGTTAATGTGTCACAAACGTATGTACAAGTTTTTTGTGCCTCCGCATGCTGTAGAGCTTGAGGAAAGCCTTTCCGCAGATAGGGCAAACAAATGGCTTTTCTCCTGAGTGTATTTTAGCATGTGTCTTGAGGAAACACATTTTTATGAAGCCCTTTCCACAGACATCACATTTGTATGGTCTCTCTGTAGTATGTTTTGTAAGGACATGCTTCTTCACTTCAGAGGTTGACCTGAAGTACTTGTCACACTCAGGCACGGTGCATTTGAAAGGTCTCTCTCCTGTATGGATTAATTTATGTCTAGCGAGTGCTGCGGTGGAGACCAACTTTCCACAGTACGGGCATGGATTACGGAACAGTTCATTTAAGTGTTTGCTCCTCTGGTGTTTTTTCAAGGCTCCTTTCTCTTTAAAGGATTTCTCACACTGGGAGCAAGAATGCTTCTTCTCATTTCGAAACTCCCCGTGGATGAGATTCAAGTGCCGCAACAGGTTGGAATTCTGGGAAAAAGTCTTGCCGCACTCCGGACACAGGTAGGGTTTTTCTTTCGTGTGGACCCTTTCATGGTAAATGAGATCAGCGTCGGATTTGAATCGACAGCTGCACTGAGCGCACTGGAACGGGAGATGTCCCGTGTGTGTCCATTCGTGTAGGATTAAAAAGCGGAGCTTGGGTAAAGTTTTGGGACAATGGTTGCATTTAAACGGTCTGCTAATTTTATGGATGTTTTCACAATGCCTGAGTAAGGGCATAAAAAAGGTGAAAGTCTCCTCACACCGGGTACACTGAAACAGGGTGTGCGAAGCCTTGTGCCTTGCCAACGCTGCCTTGTCTCGTAACACCTTCCTGCACACGCTGCAGTACAGTTCATTGTGGGTTAGTTTGTGCTTGTCCAGTGAAACTTTGTACCTGAATGCCTCCTGGCATTTGTCACATTTGTAAAGATTCTTGGCTTCGTCCGGCTTCTCCGGATCTACCTGCTGCTTACTGTACTCATAGCAGGTTCTGCGCAAGTGCCTCTTAAAAGATGTGAAGAGTTTAAATCTGCTGTCGCACCGAGGGCAGGCGTAATCACCGGCGGGAAAGTGGGTTTTCATGTGCGTTCTCAGGCTTGGATTTACATGCTCCTTGCAGATAAAGCAGTAAACTAAACACGTTTTTTTCGCAGTGCTAGCTTTGATGTCAGAGATGCCGGGGTTTGTGCTAGAAGCTGATAAAACTTTAGGACTAACTAAGGGAGGGTCCTCATCTGAGCAGCAAGACAATGAATCATATTTGGTGGGACTCCCGACAGAAGTCACAAAGGAAGACGCATCACTGGAGTAGACAGACCATGAACCAGCCAGACTGGGACTACTACTAGTCGTCTTACGGTGAGTCTCGTCCTCATCTGAGTAGTAAGACCATGAGTCATCTTCACTGCAGTTACTAATAGGAGCCATGTATGAGAAGTCTTTGCTGAAGCTGCTTGAATCCTCATTGTCAGACCCCTCGGAGGGAACCCCGTTAGACGGTTTTGTTTTCCTAGAAGCAGATTTGCAGGTAGGGAGGTCCTTTTCACGAAGACCTAGCAGAATCTTTTTCATCTTCAGGCCTCTGTTTTGTCTCACAGGTCGAGACTGTGAAGACAGCGGCAAGTCAAGTCTTTCCAGCTGAACGCAGCATTGTTTCAGAAGGCGAGATGCATCCTCTGCTTGACTCTGATGAAGCTCTGTTACTGTGTCAGTGTTTATCTGTGGTGTATGAGGCAGCGTTAAAGGTTCCTTCTCCACATCTGATGCACATGATACCACATAATCCAAGATGCTGTCTTGTGCTTGTTTCTTATGTGTCTCAGTTCTTTTTACAGAGGGAAGTTTGAGAGCTGAAATAATGCAGGCACCATCCAAGGAACCATCTGAAAAGAGAAAAACATGTTGTAATAAAAGAGTGAAAAACACTAAATCTTGTAACACATGAACATGAACACATGAACTCTTTACAAGCTAATGGAGAAAGAGAACAGACACCAGGAGCGCATCAGTCAGAGAAAACTCTGACTTGTCTAAATATTTATAAATATAAAGTTACATTCATTGATTTTTTTGGCCACATAGGTGCAGCATGACCAGCTAAACACACAGTACTAACACAGCCTACTCACACATGTAGCAAACATGAGGCAAGAGCAGCATTAATTTGAAGCCATCTGTGTCCTCTTGAAGCAGGAACACTGGACACTGGAAAGTTGTGCTTGCAATGTTTAACTACTTTACACATTTAATAGACCAATTATGAATCCATTCATCTGAACACATTAATTGATAATGAAAATAATCATTAGCTGAACCCCGAAAGCAGTGATCTTACAGTTCTTATTGATTCCCATTTATCTATAAAAGTTCCAAATCACAGGTGGTAAAAAAATGTAAACTGATTAAAATCTGCATAAAGCCATGAGTTAGGAACAATAGAAACTTACCATTATGATCCAGTTGGCTGAGGTCTTTCTGACACTGCAGCACAGTTCTGAGCTCCTCACACTGAGACACAGACTCCATAAAATCCTCCAGAACAGAGGGCACCTCGCCAACCATGGAGGCAACCTGGAGAGGATGACAAGGAAAGGAAGGAAAAAGGAACTGAACAGTGATACTCAAAGCTACTTAAACTGATATAAGAGTGATGTATGTGTTATGTACCTGTTGGAAACTTTGAAGAGGAAGATACTTTTCAAGTCTGGACAGAAGCAGCCACATCAAGGTGTGAAGTGCTTCATCAAATGTGGGACCAAACTCCTCAGGGAAAACATTCTGAATGACAACGGGTATATTATATTTAGTTTCTACAAAAACACACAGAAGAATCAGTACGGCTGAGGATATTTAATCCAAAAGATTTTAAGACAAAGACTCAAGACTAAAATAAGTGGCCTGACTTCAGCAAAAAGTTACAGAGTTTAATTTTAAAGCACATGCATGACCATGATGCACATTCAAAGCCTACAATTCTACTGGTTTTATTTAATGAAACCATTTTAATGTATACTTGGTTGTCCGTTCAGGGAAAAGCAAATAGATCTTTGATACATTTGTTGTACTTGATGTATTTTATAAGTTCCAAAATAAAACCGACCTGAAAGAAGTTTTCCTTCTTGTCAGGATTTTTCAGCATGTTCCTAACCAGATCCACAAAGTTTGATTCCGACTCAGAACCAGCCTGAAAGACATGAAGTGATCTTCATAAAACATTACAACCGTAGTAAAGATCAAACTACAGCGACCGTCCTGAAGTGTAGGGTGTAAAAAAAAAAGAAAGAAAAGAAAAAAACAACAAAGCTGGCACCTCTATAACCCATGCCTTGATAAGGGTCTGCATCCTGTCCAGGTGTGGCTGAATAATCTCAGAGTCAGCAGAGGCTTCAAACTGACATAACTCCAGGATAAACTGAAACAGCAAACAACAGTGTTTCAGTAGCATGAAACACTTCCTCCACACTTCTTTTCAAAAATCTCATTTCTGTGACTTTAGCCAATTCTGTTAGCTCCATAGCTTAGCATTACAACATCTCTGTCTCTTTTTCTTATAGCTGTGACACATGCCTGAACTGAAGTTAAATCTTGGAGAATGAGGACACCAAAACAGACTCACGGGCACGTGTTGTTGCACACATTAAAGCCATAAAGTGTAAAAAAATCTTCTCAGAATTCTCCTGCAGCATTATTAACATAGACCCTGTTTTCAACCCTAAAATCACAGCAGTTATTTGGTAATTATTAGTGTTTAATAACTGACTGCTACTCCTTCTCACCCGTGCTCTGAGGCCCAGGATGAGTTGGGCCCTCTGGTGGGTGGTGAGCAGCTCTGGGACAATGTCTGTAACCATGGAAACAAACTCTTCAAGCATCCCATAATCGGCCACAACTTTCTCCTGGATGGTCTGCCAAGCAGCTGCTGAGACCAGACGAATCGGAGAGAGCAGGAGGCGCAGAGCAGAGAGCGGGGGGCGGGTACCTGAGTGCAAACATACGCACAACATCAACGCCAAGGATGATGTTGATTAGCTTTTACTGGATCCTACTTCTAACACAGGTCAACTATTCTGAAAACAGGAAAAAGGAAACTTCAATTTCTGAAGCTGTTTCTGCCATGCTAAGACAAAAGCCTCAAAACACTCAACATGTTAAGAAAACTGTTAAAATATGTTAAATGTGACGGTATGGTTTGATTTCTTAACGATTTCCGGTCATGCTTTGCCTAAAAAATAATGTTTACTTGATTTGAAGGTTAGAGAACCTCGTAATGGATTGGAAGGTAGTTGTATCTCTCCCACACTTAATAGTCAACAGTGCACGGTTTACAGCTGATATTAGACTGAACCAAATGTTTTATTAGCTTATTAGCTTAACGCAGCTAGCTGCTGTCTGTGTTTCCAGCGGTAGAAGTTGGTGAATCGTTACTCACAGTTTACTTTTGGAATATCATCCATCCTGTTAATCCTCTGAGCTCAGGTTAGCAGAAGATGTTAGAATTATTGAAGATTTTCTACCCTTTCGCCTCTTTCTTCTTTTCTGTTTGGGCTTTAATAGATCCGTGTAGTCTAAGCTCTAAATCCGCCCCTCAATTTTCGACTGAAAGTGAGTTATGATGATTTGTCCGACGGTGTTTTTATTCCGGGTCGTCTGTCCTGTTCGACGGTTCCCTGCAGAAGTCATGTTGAATGTCTTGCAGTCCGACAAAATCACCCAAGCTCCTAATCACAAACAATATATTTCAATATGACTGATAACTGACAACAGTCTTTTAATATGTGTCTCATAATAATGGAGGGAACATTTAATGTTGACAAGCAACCATGTTTACAGTCGGTCATAGATGAAATACGCACCCAAGTACATTGCCCACTAAAACGCTGGTATCCGTGTTGTAGTGAACACCTGACCTGGAGCCTTACAGCTTTACACACGTACGTGTTTGGAGTTCATGCGGACTGTAGTCAGTACAGTGGTAGGAATTTATATATATTTTTAAATTAATAATATAATAATAATAATAATAATTCTAATTTTAAAAATTGAAATTTTTATTTCAAAATTACATTTTTTGAAAGTGTTTTACTGAAGAAAAGTTAAAAACAGGCTTTTGAAAACATATTTTAAAATAAGAGTGTCTACAATTAAATAATGAAAATTATATCAAATTAAACTTTCTTCAAATATTTAACAAGTTGTTGATTCATTTCTATATTTTATAATTTCTTCATTAGATACCATCTTATCAATGTCTTATTTAATACTGAACACTCTGTTTCATATTCTGACTCACAAACACATTTTCCTACCCACAAATAAATACTACCCAGTTTGAATAATTATTCAAAACAGTATCTCAGACTTCAAGTTCATTAATTCATAATTGCATTTGCTATTGAAATGTTTCCTTTGCATACACATATTTGTCTGACTCATTACATTAAGAGTGCAATGCTAAATTGGTGGACTACTCTTTAACCTAATTGTAACCACAGCAGACAAATGTTTCCCATCAAGTCTTTATTTGTGGTGGCAACATCATGCAAAAGCTCTGGTAAAAATAAAAATTAAAACGGAAACTAAAATGGAAGCAGGTGTGTCTTGAGAACTTTTCAAGATATGGGGTAACAGCGTTCGTAGGATTGTGCTTCTCATCTCCAATGTTAAAATTATGCACAACAGGTGGACAATTCTACGGACTCTGTTTTATTGGAAACCAGGAAGATAAAAAAATAAATACATCTGCACCTAAAAGAAAGAATTTCCATTTCTGTAGTGATACTTCACATACAGCACATTACCAGTGAATTTACTCGTCTCAGATATTTAACCATCTGAAATAAATGGGCCGGGCAATGAAGTATAATTACAGGTGATATCCTGGCTGGGTAATGAATGGGGTATACAAATGAAGAAAGCCATTTACAGGGATGAGAGTTGATTGGCATCCTTTCAAGCCTTTGCTTTCATTTGTGTTTTTTCCAAATAAGCCTTTTTGGAAAAGAGAACGTTAGATTATGGCATCTATCTTAGATTTATTTTCTACCAAGGGCGTGGGAAACTGAAAAAAAAATTTATTATATTATTATACATGGGAATGCACATTGACAAAAACAGATGAGCCAAACATGAATGACTTGCCCACCAAAGTTATGAGGCTTCAACAAATTCCTCCCCAAATTAATTCAGGAAAAACAATGCACATTTATTTTCATCGCAAATACTTTTACAAACGCTCAAGTCAATAATATCCCACCACAAGAAGTCCGCTTCAGTATCGTACAATGCCAAATCACAGGCAATTTTATATCTTCAGCTGTTATTGACCAATGTGTCGAATCTTCAGAGTACACATTTTTATGTAGAAAACTTTTCTCGCTTTTTTTTCTTCCTTTATACAGAATAATAAAAAACAGTTAAGGCAAGATGCATCAAACAGAAATCCGAAGGCCACGGACCAGCCTCTGCAGGTGATCCGATTCCACTGATTCTGGATCAGAAGAAGGTGCAGTCGGCAGCTTGCGCTCGCTCTCTGTCTCAGGCATCTTACGCAGGCGGGAGAGGAAGAGGAGGAAGTGGTGGTGGGAGGGCAGGTTGTGGTGGTGGTGTGGGGGGGGTCGTCAGAGGTGTCCACCAACGCTCCACCTCCCCTCCGATCCCCCGCTTTGAGTCTGCCAAAATACTCCTCTTTTGCTCTTAGGCTGGCAGACTCAGCTTCTTTCCTTTCAGTACTGAAATGAAACAGGACAGGTTTATGTTTAACGCAACAGGTCACATGACAAATCAACAGCATTTACAACACCAAAAAACACTGACTGTTGGACCTGCAGGCTCCATAAAACTTACTTACTGCTTCTTATTAGTGTTTGCACTGAACCTTAACACTGTTTTTATAGCTCTGTGTAGGTAAAACTAAGAAAAGCCATAAGAGAATGGTACATTTTGTGTAGCAGGAATGCTCCACTTTGTTTATCTTTTATTAAAGATCTCATGACACCTAATTTTTAACAGGTGCCCCTGTTTCCATCTTCTGATGAAGTCTGCATGTTTTCTAACTACAGGCATTATAATGACCTGTTGATTTTTGAGCTTTTGAGCTTCCAAAAGGTGTCAACTACATACATGAAAAATGTTTCTGTAGTTGGTAGAACCCTGGAAGAAGTAGTCCTGTACAAATACAGCGTGAGGACGGCAACAGTCCTTGTCGGGACACTCACAGATAGGATAAAAGTGGGACATGCACTCACCTTTTGTTACATACAAATAGAAGAAGTCGCAATAGAGGATGGTCTGCACCACTCCAGCAACGATGGCGATCATGTCAAAGAATCCCTCAAAGTAGAACCTCCATATCCAGTTGATGAGGTAGAGGGCTCTGTAGAGTCCCAGGAAGAACAGGTAGTGGGTGGTGATGGTCTCGGCCTCGCCCGTCTTGCTTATCATGAAAAGCTGGGGCAGGATGGCCACCGACTCCAAGTAGATGGAGAATGTCCACAGGATCTGGGTAAAAGAAAGAGGAGGACACAGTGTTTGAGAGACAAGAGAGCACTGACATGTAGTCTGACTAAAACAATCACCAGTGATTAGACTGAATTCACATATATTTGCAAGTTTTCCAACTGAAAGACAAGGGTGTGTGCAAGAATCCTGCTCAGCAGTTCTACTACACAAAGCTTCAGGCTGAGGTGAAACACTGGTCCCCATCTGTGTTTGTCATGTGTTACAAATAGGATGTGAAATACCCAGTGCAAAACACTACTGACTGACACTACAGAATACAGCCTATGCATTGCATTACCCTGGCATGTTAACAGTCATGGTGCAGATTCTCAATTCCCCTCTCACTCAGGGAGGGCTTCTTCATTGTGGGAATACTATGACCTTGTATAACCTGTGATTGTGCCTGTACGTAGTTCTGTTTTGGGTTCTGGTTGTTTGAACAGCGGTCCTGATTTAACATAGGAGATGCTACAGCTGTAGAGTTTTCACTGTCACTAAACACTTCAATCAAACAGAAATGGTTTATTGGCTGTTAGAAGCCACGTGTGTTTTGTGCTGGAGGGTAACTGTGCTGCATCCTGTGTAGGTCAAACATATTAAAAATACGCCAGGTCAGGTTTGTGTCTCATATGTGGTGAAACAGGTCGCACCAAGGAAGGCTGAACTTAGTAACACAAATAATTTCTTGTCAAAGACTAGTTTGTAAAGATTTACCTATATTATTAACATTATTAATATTTAAATACTTATCTCCTTCCTGCCAGGTGTAACCGATGTGTAGCTAACTGAACCAGATCACAAAAGTAGTTTGCTACTATATCTTCTGTTTAGAGTGAAGATTATGGGAAATAAAATGGAGCATGATCCTTATATCTGACCTGTCCTAACACAGTACACTTCACATTATACCAGTAAATATGGCTAGGGATTTACTCCATGTGCTACATAATAGTACTAGTTCTGAAACACCTATTTCTCCATGTATGACAGAAGCAAGACAAAGTCATACCTGCATACGAGTTCAATGTAAGTATTTTGTAATGTTTTGATACTTGGTGTTTACAGTTAAGAAGTGACAGAGGTAAAAATGAAACTTAACTAACTTAATGTCATGGAAATCTGTGTATGACTGGAGTCTGTTCTTATATGAACGGATGTTAAATGCACATTCAGAAACATGTGCCTCTCTGCAGTATGAAAAAGGTATTAAAGTGTGTTTGTACTGAATTTCTGACCTCCAGGGGAGAGAAGTCGTGGTTAACCAAGAAAGCCAGGCCACCAACAGGGACAACCAGGAACTCCACTCTGAACGTGTCGTGGTTCCCATCATAAGTGGCCTTGAACTTAACGTAGATCAGGTACACAGTGGCATATGCACACCCGATGTAGATGATCTGAAAGATAAGGACAACACCAAAACATACAAAGTGAACATCCACAGGCCCAAGTACCTCATGGTCTAACATGAATACATTCAAAAAGCAGCGATAACAAACACAAATCTGTTGCACCTTGCTGGACAGTTTCACCCTTTAGCAAACACAGGTGTGTCGACTCGGTCCACAGGTTAAGCCTTGACACTGTGTGTTTAGTGCTTGGGGAGGAAAAAAATGCTACAGGATATGAGAATGAAGAGCGATGTGTGAGTATTTCACCTTCATGGTGGTGTTGTAGAGAGAGATGAAGGAGGTGAGCAAGTCCAGGTAACGAGTGGTGAACACCAAAGCAAACAGGACCTGACTCTTTCCAGAGATACCTGTGAGGAGACAGCAGAGGACACTGAAAGATTTCTACATGCCAAAAATAGTATGTCTGATTTCTGCATATTAAAAAGAAATGGTTCACAGAACGCACTCCTATCTGTTCATCCAGACTGTTTTGATGCTGTTTTATTCTGAAGTTTACAGGTGTCTGCTGTGACATACCTCCAGTCCAAAGAAGGACATATTACAAGCAAACAGCAACATCACAACCCAAATACAATTACTCACAGTAAAACATAGACCTCACACACATGTACAAAACTCCCTACTGTTTTCTAACAGCATGCGCCTGTCCACTTTATCTCTATGCTTAATTCATTCATTCAGCAGTATGTACTCCATGCAGCCAGCTTGCGCACAGACAATACATGTGATTTTCCAGAGGCAAGACAAAAACAGCAAAAATAAGAAATACAGAAAGTGGAAACTTTAAATTGTGAGCTGATTAGTTGCTAATTAGTCTGTTTCACTGGCATGTAGTTATTTTCAGGAGCATGTGATGTTACAAAGTTACACTGCAGCCCACTAATAAGCAGTCAGCAGCTGTAAGTTTGAGAATATCTGCTCAGTGCAGTACCAGTCTTCGTCCTCACCTGCTCTGTTTATCTGGTGTGTTGGCAAGTGACTACACGTTTCTCACAGTCACACCCTCTGAGAGAGTGGGACAGAACTAGCTTTGTGCTGTCAGTTAACACTCATCAGCTCTTAGAGCCTTAACTTCTGAAACTATGGTATTGACTGCAGGCAAATATATAACAGTTTAAAACACTGGAGCTTGAACAAAATTGACTTGTATGCGGAGCTATCTTCTTTAATCTCAAGCAAACAGCAGTAATGACACAGCTCAGGTGACGGGCTGTCCTGCGGAGATACAGCCCTAACCTTTGACCACGATAAGAGCAGCAAAGCTCCACATGAAAACGCAGCAAAGTTCCATCGGGTTAATACACCATGCAGCAAACAGCTGATCACTTCAGCGTTGTTGGGCAAATGCAAACCTACAGACACTGTCACCGTCTTTGCAACTGTCAACTGATGAGCACCCTGCTGCCACGTCAGAGAGGCCACGGTGGGCTAACGCAAGGTAGAGCAATCACAGGGGGGCCAACGTGAAACTAGCTCAGATGTCCCCAACAACTGAAAAGGAGGCCCGCAGTGCTAAAGTCAACTAACAAATGCGTTGGCCCTCTGGTCCCCTCGTCCACACCTAACGTTGGTGTGGGGCCCGCTGCATTGTCAAGGCTAACTAGTGAGACAGCTGCTGCTAACCAGACTTTACAGCTACTCCTTCAAGGCAAGAGCAGTTAACGGGTTTCACGCCGCATGTTGTCATGTTTGTAACAGCAACAGTGACAATGTCAGGAATGACTGTCTGTATTTGATTGCAGGGCACACCAGTGGTACACAGTGTTACTAGCCAGCTAGCTAACGTTAGCCAAGAATTCGCTAATGGGCTCAAACAGGAACCTACACAGTACAGACCCTTTTTCTTCGTCTGGTTAAACCGTACATTTATCTTACAGGACACATTCTGTGCAAGACACGAGGTCATGAAAACTGTAAGTAAAGGTATATGACAACTCACCGGCACAAGACCTGGTTTTCCATATTTTTAGCAGCAGGATGATGATGGCTGCTAGGTGGGAGAGATCGCCGGTTAGCCTGAAAATGTTCATATTTGTTGGAGCTCCAGCGGAAGCAAACCGATTTAAGACTCTATAGAGAGCTCAGTCCGTCTTGGGCGGCGATTAATTTATGACTTGATGGTGCTAAATGACACCGTGACACCAGGATGGACCGATTCTGGCTTCAGAAGATGGGAAAATGGCGAGTAATGCGCGACGTGGCTCGGGGACGTGGCCAAGACAACAGTATCCAATGCAAGACGGGAAACGCTGCTGTGGTCAGCCAATCAGAAGACAGAGATGCTTACTTGATATAAATTATGCTGAACGAGTGTTACCTCTAAGCTCCGTGGAAAGAGTAGTAAATCTGAGTTTCCTCTTTCTGCTCCTAGTTACCATGTATTTATTTAAACCAACCTTCATTAAACATCTTTAAATAACAAACAGACATTGTCATTGTTAAACATACGTAACAATAATTCCAAACTGTATACTTTAACAAGGAGAAAGAAAAACAAAACTAATACAACTAATAAATACCTAAATATATGAAAAAAAAACATAAAATATGAATTAACTTTAAGAGGGGTTAATCAATAACGCAAGTAATTCAGAGGGTCCTAAGTTTTTTTAAGGATTGAAAGATTTTTGCAGCATGCCAGGAAACATAGAGCAGCTTAAAAAATATGTCTATATTTGTGTATGTAAAATAAATCAACCATAACAAACTCTTATTACACAAAAGTACAAAATCTTCATTTTGCATACAAACGCCAGATTTAAGAATATGATATTTAAAAGCAGGTATTTCATTCTTTTTAACTAACCACTCATGCATCCTGTCTCAAAAGAGCTGATGTGTGTATTGCACAAGAATATTGTAATATTCCTTTATAATTAGATTCGTCAAAGCCACAGGAATAGCTTTGACAACTAAAGAATATTGTCTACATGAGCAATACAAATTCAGTTTTATTTAAAAAATCTGAATGATTTAAAATATCATCATCTCCATACATTACATGTACTATAGCCCAGACTTCTTTCTCCATCCAACCTTTGTAAAATAGTTTTTCTCAGTGGTGGAATGTAACTAAGTACCTGTAATACTTGTAATAATGATTTTTCCCTCTAAACTCACATGGTTTGTGAAAAAATGAAGATAACTGGCTACATATTACATTCACTTAGTGACACCAACACATAAGAGCTGAGAAAAGCAGAAAATAATGTACAGTTTTTATTCTGGAGCCCATATTACACTCTGTCAATACAAATATTGCATTAATTGTGGCACATTTTGAGTAGTCCGCTGTGCAGTAACATTCTAGATGCACAATACTGACTTAAAGCGAGACCATATAACTTCAAGTTAAGTAAAAATCTTCCTCTTAGAAATAAAAAGTCATATTCATAGGCAAATAAAAACACCCTTGCATAATTCCATACACTCAGGGGACTTGCTACTACTAATATTAACAAACTTTAGCTAGATAAAGCATAACTGACATTACTGAGTCAGTTTGGCAACTTCATTTCTTTTCTACTTGTGCAACAGTTTTATCATTAAAGTTGCACTAATCAGTATTTTTCATATTAGAAATGGGTCAAATGACTAGATTTATTCTGAAAGGGGATGCTCATAGTGACAAACTCACTGGGAGCAGAACTCAGTGAGCAGTTTTTCAGCTTTTCAATGTAAGACAGAAAAAGTCAGCTACTATCTGCTGAAAACAGTTCAGAACTTTAGCTGCTAGCCAGCCAGTTATGTTTCCCAGGAGTTGGTGGACCAAGTGGCCAGAAACACGACTCCCAGTGAATACTAATGTTGGCCATTGACTGCTATATGCGTAAAAATGCAATTGTTTGCTTACAAGTTGCTATAGCTACTTTACTGTGTGATAAAATATATTTTAAAAATTCTTATGCAGCCTCCAGTTGACAATAATCAATCTGCGGCTTTAAACATTATTCTGCAATTGATACTTGTGGCTACAGTACCGGCTGTTTAACATAAATTACACAGGCTCGCTTTAAGAAGGCCTCATATTACTTTTGTTATCGCTCACATCAAGTACAAAAATGTAGCATTTAAACAAGACTGATTCAGATTGGTAAAATCAAGTGTGTGCATATACTGGTCCTTTGCATTAGACACAGAAATATTTAAAGAACAAGTCCAACAAAGACTCAACCATGATTCTTCCCAATATTATTACAGAATGATGAAACACTAACAGTAAACACTTCCCATAAATAACAGACTTCATAGAACAAACACAATATGGTGATATGTCTCAGAGGATTTGACTTTCAGTGTTCAGTTGCCATTAACTTATTTTTTGCTTAAAAGGCAGAGGTATCACTGTCACACAAGATGGCTGGTAAATGTAGGAACTACAGTACCTGAGCTTCACGCCTGACTCAACATTTCTAAACAAGTCAGAAATACTGTGTTTTATGAATGAGGCTAATGAAAGTCGAACTAAAATCTATCCAAGAGCAACCAACCCAGATACAGTTAAGGGCCTCAGTCCCACAGTGTACTTGGTATTCACTGAGCAGACTCTTCACCACTGTCTGAAGCTCTAAGAACAAAAACTGCATCATCAAGGACATAGTAATCATTATACATGTCCCCCTCACAGAGGTACGGCAACCTGGTCACGGCCTCTACCTCAAACCCCGCCCTTCGGAAAACTTCATTGGACAGGTTGGTTACTTGCTCCTCCCATGTCTTTCCTTGTATTTTTAGGTGTTCTTTAGGACGCTGCCATTGTCCTCCTGCAAAAAAAACAAACAAAAAAACAAAAAACATGTAGTTTAATTCTGATCCTACACCACGTACCTTAAAACAGAGTAAATTCTATAAAATGACGCATTGAATCCTAACTGACCGACTTCCACATACGGCTGGAAGGGAAGCACAGCGGCCAAGATGAGTCTCCCTGTGTTGGGAACTAGCGATCGCCTGATGTCCCGCAGGAGATGTAGAGGATCATCACAGCGATCCAGCAGGTTAAGACAGCTGATCACATCATACTGGAAACCAGTCTGCTGCCACTCGTCTATACCCAGCACTCTGAGAATGACAGCACGACAGAGAGAAAGAAAGAGAGGCACGTGTGGTCAGAAGTGTGAAGAATGATTTCCAGATGAAGATTAAAAAAAAAACATACAGAAGTAACTTTATATTATGAGTGAGAGAAAACAATCTCTGTTAGACAAACATAATGTCTGTTGTTGTTGTGCCATTCACTAATTAATTTCAGTCACTCCTGCTGTTCTTTTGAAAACTCTTTAAAAGTACAAAAACACAGTTATATCATACTCACAACTCTTGAGTTGAAATATCTTTGACACTGCTTTTATTCACCAAGGAATTAAATCGCTACAATACAGTTCCTGACAATATTTCAAATTAAAAGTCCACTGGGAAAAAAGGAGGAATTATGGTTTTGAATTAATTAGTGAATAAAAGCTGCACAATTTTGCCTCAACCATTTTTTATTTGTGCATGAATCACCAAGCTAACTAACCTGATATGACTCAAGACTCAAAAGAAAGTAGGACGAAGAAACAGAACAAAAGCAGAGCAGCCTACTCACTTGTAATTCCTCCTCTGGAGATGCCATTTCATGGGTAATGAGACCTCAGTTGCATAGACCTCTCTGAAATGGGTTCCCATTACCTCTGTGACACCTCCATCCCCGGCTCCGAGGTCCAGGAGCCTTTCGGCTCTCCACTCTGGGCTGATTTGGAGCAGCTTCTGGAACTGCTCCGCAGAAAACACAAACATAGAACCACGGCCCAGAAACCTGAGACAGAGAACACATCATGTGAAGACACTCTACTGATGAATCAGGTGCAGATACATATCTGTAGTACTGACCCATTGATGGAGGTGCGGGAGACCAGAGAACTGAGGACTGTTGATACAAAAGAATGGTAGAGCTGAGTGAACAGCCAGCCGGACTTCTCCACACTCCGCTTGAGAAAAGCCTTGGTGTCTGAGTCCAGGTGGCTCTGGACGAACAGGGACCGTAATGATTCTCCGAGCAGGTCGGGACAGCACCGGTACCACTAAAGAGAAAAAGGAAAAGAATAAAGTAACAAGGACTGGAGAAGACTTCACACTGGGAGACTTTGAGACTTGGACAGGAGCTCCACCATGTCCCCTCATGGTTTAAACAAGAATCAGACCTTTCCTGTGGACTTATCTTGTCACTAGAGCCAGATCAATAAATCTACCAGGCCGATATATTGGCCAATATCAGCTTACAGCAGATATATCAGTAATCGAATTGTATGTTGGCCAATAAGAAAACAAGAAACTGTGGTAAAGAAATGCCATAGTAGTGTCTCCATTGCATGATTTCCCCACCAAGTTTATTTTTGGCTGGACTGGCCAAGCTCCAGTGCTACACCCCAATACCAATCAATACCACCATAAGAAAACCTGGAACATAGAAATAACACTACAATTTATCTACAGTCTTTTGAATATTATATTTTCATTTGATGTTTTGTATGTTTCTAGAGGCTCGTGTCACTCCACAGTGAGTGTTCTTGATGCTTTCACTGGATTTTTGTGACCTACTGAGTGAATGATCGTGTAAAGACATCACTGAATTATATTTCATGATGTTTATGAGCATAAAACAAAAGCTTAAAGCTTCCTGCCAGAGCACATACTTTTCTATGCCACGGTTCTCAGCAGCTTTCTCACAAAGGTTTTGCGGATGTACACACAACTAGTTCAGCCTTTCTTGCAGACTTCCAAGAACTATTACTACTACTATAATTAATTAATCATTATCGATTATATCACACAGCAAGGCTCGACACAGAAATCATTCAGGACAATATAATAACAGTCTATACAAGGTTATTTAAGTCAAATGTATTGTGACCGTGCAACGTGCAGTGACCTGGCTGACTGTTAATAACTCATACCTCTTGTGTCTCGGTGGCGGCCGCCTCGCTCTCGCTCACCATGTTCACAAACAGTGAGCGCACGAGCGGACTGCGGACGTACTTCCCGGTCCACATCCTTCTGATGGAGAGCAGAAAGGCGACGTAGCCCAGCACCCACGCTACAAAAACCAGTGTCCTCAGCTGTGGGTGACACATAATGGACAACAACTCTGAGCAGAAAAGCTGACAGACTGAAAGCGGCTGCAGTCCCGAAGAAGCGAACAGACTGGCCGCTGAGATGTGGTTAATATTAGATGATAAAGAAGCTAAAGGCAGCCAATTGTAAGTCAACACGCCGGGTCTCCAGCTCCAAGACAACAAACAAACAAACCTGAGGGTGCGGTGGATTTAAGTAAACCGGCGGCTATTTACTCGCCATCTTAGTGTCTTGAATCTATTGTCGGATAAGCTGTTACAAACATCCAGACAGTCTTTGACTTGTGTGGTATCTGCCCATTGTGACAACAAAAATTCACAGCTGCATATTCCGCACTTCCTGAGTAACCTCTAAATGTGTCCCGGAACGGTACCACTCAAATGTCCTTCCACTGATTTAGTTTGAACCACAACTTGATTATTTGTTTGCTTGTTTGTTTGTTTATTTATAATCAGTATGTATAATGTTTCTAAAGGTAGCGGTCATATTTCGCAGATGTAATTCATTTGTCTCGTGAGACATAAACGCGATGGGGTTTTTTGCTGTATCACCGCAATATTACATATTCAACAAATAACTGAACACTTTTAGGACTTTTTGCATGATATTTTTTCCTTATCATACGTGTAATTCTAGTGTATGGTGAGATTTATTTTGTGATTATTTGTTCTGTGATTTTTAATTTTTTCTCAGGTTTATTGTTGATCTTTTTTAATGTCGGACTATTTGGCGGAGTGATAAGGAGGTGTGATGTGCCACATCACTCGGCGAAGTTTTTTTTCCCCCCATGTTGCTGTTGAGTGGACCTCAGCTGCAGTGAAGCATCAGTCCAGTGCTGCCACCTGCTGGTTTTTAATTGACATGCAGCAGAAATGTGTTTGAGGCTTTCATCTTCCTGTGTTCAGGGCTTGTATAGTGTTCGTAGAGGTCTAGAGTGCACTTATCTTCAAGTTTCATATCATGTGAGCTAATATAAACATTTAGATGTTGGTTTGTTATATAGTACCTGACCATGAGTCATGCAAAGTAATGATTCATTAGATTTTAAGCCTGCAGGTACCACAGGAATAAATAAACTGATATATTGAATCACAATAAGAATAACACCAATGAGCATGAGTCATCATACAACATGAAAGGATTAACACACACAGTGTGTTTTTTTAGTAGTTTTAGGGATCATTACTGGCATAATGTTACAGTTATCAGCCATTAAGAGTATAGTGTAACTTACTGAGAGTATGGGGTAAAGGGTGACTGATTAGAAAATGGTAAAGACTTGTTTTTAATCCAGTTAAATAGATGAAAAAGTAAAGTTAAGTCTCAACAACAGTGACCCTCCACTGAAACCAGACATCACCTCATTAACGTACCGAGAAGTCCTCAGTCATGGAAGGAAAGCTGTAGGATGAATTAGATCCTTAAATGAGGAGTCACTTTACCGTTAGCATTTCCATTTTGATACTTTATACTTCTACTCCACTGGATTTCGGTTGTGGGAAGCAGTGGAAGAAGTGTTGAGATTCTTTGTTTAAGTAAAAACATTCAGTAACAAGTAAAGGTCCTACATTCAAAATCCAAGCTAAGTCAAAGCACAGTCAGTCAGTACAATCAGATTTTGTCATGGCCTCTGTGAGTCAGTCAGTGCTTTGCTGTCAGAAACTTTAAAACTGCTCCTTTCTCTGCTGCTGTCAGCTGTCATTTCAGTGTGAGACTGACACAACCCTCCTCCACCCTTTTCATCTCCAGCTTTCATCAGAACCAGCATCCATACAGTGAAGATCGAAGTACAACATTTCCCTATTAAATGCAGTGTAGAAGAAGTATAAAGCAGAAAATGTTAATACTCAAGAGCAGTACAAGTATGTCAAAATCATATTTAAATACTTTGCTTGAGTAAATGTAGCACTACCAGGGAAACATTGTCCTGTTTACTCCACATTTATCTGAGAGATACAGTTAGAGATTACTTCAAATTCAAACCTTTCCTTCCAAACATATGATCAGCAAAGGACATATGATGCACTGTTACAGAGTTTACCACACAACAGTGTAAAAGTAGATATATCTTGACAACACTAAAATGCTGCTTATGTGTACTAAAACTCCAATAACATACTATATATGGTAAATGATTAAATGATTATAAATATATAAAAACACTGTGACAGGAGCCATTGTGCAAGTGCTGATGATACTTCTGTACGTTTACTTGAGTAAAACTTTAAATGCAGGATGTTTACGTGTAATGGGAGTATTTTATTTTTCTACTTAAGTAAAATATCTCAGTGCTTCATTCACACTAGACGTTCCTCTGAAATGCCATCACATTAAACTCAGTGTGAAGTGTTGGCAGGACTGACAACCAAACACTACACCAGCACAGGTGTCGCAGAACTTAATCCCTGTCCCTCTTTGTCACCATAGTGCGGATTCAAAGAGCGTCATGTTCAGGTGACCCAGGTTAGGCATAGGTGTGTGTGTGTGTGTCCTGGCTGTGAACTGCACAGCAGGCTGGCAACAGATAATGGAAAGACACATCAGGTGTGAGGTGGAAACTGAAGCCTCAGAGACAGACAGACGTACAGGGGGATTGTGACACCTTAGAACCACATGTCGACGAGCTCAAAGTAATTCTCCTGGAGGTGTTTGAGCAACGACGGCGCAGTTATGAATTAGTAATGCACAGCTGACACATTTCGCAAAAGGCTTAATGGCTGTGTGGGCCTTCTCCGTGAAAACACTGCAGCTTTTGAAGTGAAGTGCAGAGTAAATATTGATAGTGCAAAGACATTTATGAGGCAACTGACGGTGTAACTACATTTTGAAATCCATTATTCTCCTAAATCAAACCTGTCACATTATCTAAATCGTGTGTGTTAGTAAATTCAGGAATTCAGCAATTAAAAGTGGAACTTGTTCCAGATTTTTTTTTCTTTTTTCATTTCTCTTGGTGTTGCTCTGTTATCATGGACGGGATTTTTAAACCTGAGGATAATTCTGGTGTTAAGCTTAAATATCAGCCACACTATAAACAGGGTGTGTCTACTCTGGTAACAGAGAAACAAGTTGAGCCACATATCTGATTTTAAGATTATACAAGAGCACATTCTACACCTAAATCTGTACAGATTGCTCCCTCTGTTTCAGTTCCACCTGTTGTTATAATGAATCATAGACAGGGCAGATCTTCCCCCTTTTCTCCTCACACAAACCCATTCTTGTAAGATGAGAGGGCTCCCTTCTCCAGTAACTAAGGGACCCAGTTTGACTGGTTTCTTTTGAATGGGTTGAGCGACCAATACTCAGATTTCACAACACGAAAAACACCACAGAGACAGAACAACAGCCTTCAAAAGGAAGTCAGTAAAAAACAAAAAGAAAGAGAGTAAAAACTGTATGAGCAGCGTCATTGGGATGTAAATGGAGTGAAAATGTGTGAATGGGACATTCTGGTCCTTGATTCTGAAGTCAGAGTGAAACATCAGTGAGAACATCCAAATTTCACCTGATTTGAGAAAATAAACAAAGTGAGTCTCATTAAACAGAATCATCATGATCAGGCAGTCTGAGAAAGAGCAGGAACAGAGGGGTGGACAAGGGTGGCATGTCCCGCCTCCCCACTCAGAAACTGATTGGCCACCCTTGGTGCCCCCCTACTGGAATCAGAGGGTGATAGGATTTACCTCAGAACCTCTGAATCTCTGTTGACTGTTAACATTTCTTGTTGGAAAGTCAATGACATTCAAAAGATTCTAAACCCATCCCTGAGTCTGAGGTGTTCAGCATACAGATGTCCTTTCAGATTAAAGTCCCACGTTTGTCCTTTCATAGTAAAATCCAGTGTCCTGTATTCAATCAACCAGTGAGATTGACTAGGAGCTGAAGAGAAAAGAGCAGAGCTTTATTAAAATCTGTCACTTCACAACACATCTTGACTGTGTAATGCTTTCAGTGTGAAAATCTGCACCTGTAGCTGTAGCTCTGGTTTCATTTTCCAGCCCTAGTTGCCAGAAAATGGCTTTGTGCTGCAAAAGAAGAGGCCGTGAATCTATTTGGGGAGTAGCTCCTCCATCGGCACCTCCAGGTTTCCCAGATACCAGAAGAGCCAGAACACCAGGCTGAGGAAGATAATGAGGGGCCCAGAGAAGACAAAGAAATCCCAGAAGCTGAGCGGAGCAAAAATCCCGACGAAGAAGAGGATGAGGCCTGCTGCGTCCAAGAGGACGGCAATGAAGAAAAACAGCAGGCAGCGGCCGAGATAGGCGATGCAATCCATGACAGGAGCAGCTGACTGCAGCTGAAGTTTAGGCAATTATTCCCTGCTTTACCAGTTTATCTGTAAGATGTCAGAAAGTTAGAAATGAAATAAATTCATAAGAAATGCTTCTTCCCTCCTCGTTGCTGCCAAAGAGTCTGAGACACTTTTGAGAAGGAAGGAGTTTAAACACTCAGGTCACATTCCTTTCTGTATCTACATCTCATTTTTTTTCTTTCCATGACACAGGCTGACGGAGTAGAAATACGTTTCCTTAATGATGATGACAGGAGATTTTGCAGCTCTATCGCTGGATGTGGCTGCATTTCATAAACATGTTACATTCCAGCATCCACAGATCCAGGCCTTATCTCAGTCCCACAGGTGCATTTGGAAAAGCTAGAAATATTGGCCTCACATTTTCTGCCCTTATGATGATAGAAAAATCTGCTTCCTGTGTAGTGTATGAAAGTTACTAAACAACTAATGATGAACCCAAACAAGGAAGAAGAGACAAAAAAACACTGTTCCTTACACAACTCAAAGCATGGGCGTTACTGTGTTATCTGACATCAAACAGCGTCAGTCGCCTGGACGCAGAAACACCCTCAGACACACTCCAACAATGACAACGTTCAGTTAACAAGTAAACTTTATTCCCCAGAAAAATAATTTGCATCTGTCAAAAAAAAAAAAAAAATCAGCACATTTTGCTATGTACAAGTTAAAGACAGTTTCTTCCTCTGTGCACAGCCCTTCTGTTTTTCTGTGGGTGCAGGGCTTTTCCCTGATTAAGAAACTGTCTACCCTGTTTTTTTAAAAAAGTGACTTTAGTTTAGAAGCTCAAGGTTTTCAGTCTGTTGGAATTTTGGAAAGTAGCAGGAGGGAGTCCGACCTTCAAAAAATCCGGATCTCACCTGTAAACAAGAAGAGAGAGAATGGTTTTATATATTTGCACAGTTTGAAATCAAATAAATGGCATGAAAATAACAATGGAAATTAATGGGAATTGTGGGGGGGTAAGGAGAGAGGTTCAGGAGGGTGAAAATAAGGTAACGCAGAGTGAATCTGTTAATTAGTTTGGAAAATAAGGTGTGAAATGATCTGGAAGATTTCCTCTCTTTGAATTTTTGATAAAATTAATAAGAAGCTGACTTTCCTGAGAAAAAGGAGCCAGTGGGCTCACACTATGCTACAGGATGAGAAGTAAGGATAGATCAAAGAATGATAAAGGAAGAAATAAGAAAAAAAAACATAAGAAAAAAGAAAAAGAATAATAAGTGTGTCCACAAAATAAGTCACTTTCCTCATCACACCTATAGATAGGGTCACTTTGTTATCTGTGTTCTCTCCAGCTCTAGCTCTTATCAAGAAATATCCCAGATGAATTTTCATTGGTTTAAGGTAAAAACAACAACAACAACAAAAAAAAAAACACTGCTGTGTATCTGTGAGGCTGCAACTAAGGGGTTTTTTCTCAGTTAATGGCTTAATCTGCCCGTTTACATTCCATTTACTATCATATAAGATGAAGAAAAACAGCTAATTCTCACAATTTTGAAGTTGGAACAAAGGAATGTTTGTTATTTTGTTTGAGAAATTACTTAAACCACTGGTCAACTATCAGAATAGTTGTTGATTAATTTCCTTTCAACTAATTAATCAATTAATCATCATTTTTACATGTTTGGTTAATTGCTGTAAATAAGAAATAACACTGGCCCAAGAATGGAGCCCTGAGGCACAATACACTGCGATTGTGCTTCATGAGGAGCTTGAAAACCAGCATGAAATGTCATGACATACTGGAATAAAAGCTTTCTATATGATCTAAAAATATGGTACTTTTAAATAGATCATTGTTAAGTAATGAGATTTCCTATTTTATTTGTGAAAGAACTAAAAGTTTGAGCCTTGGGTGCAGGACTGTGAAGGCGTCTCCAGGCCCACCTGCTGTTTTGGTTCATGGTGCAAAAAGGGTGATGGTGATGGAGAATACAGATCAGAGGGTGTAGTGATTAACAAATACACACTCAGCCGGAAACATCACTGGTATCATGCTCTGAAACAGCTGAGCCAATCACAGTGATGCATGACAACAGGTCAGCAAATGAAAAGAGGCTTCTACAGGAAATTCTATCGTTGTTTGGATGGTACAGAGCGAACATACAACACAGTCTGCAACCAGAGGCAGATGGTGTGGGTTTTTATTTTACTTTTAAGAAAAAAGCATTTAGCCATTAGCTAAAGAGCTAAAGAGTGGCTGATTTCTGAGAGCTGACTCTCAGGACACCTAACGCCTCTGAACCTCACTAACTAGCAAACTGTCTTGCTTTTTTAAACTGTACTCACACATAAATGTAAAAGCATGGAGAAGTTACTTGATGAACAGTTTATCCATCCACCCAGCACTTCTGTACAGTGTCTCTGGTTAAGACAGTCAGCGACAGAGTGAAAGTAATAGTTTTCACCTTAAACACCCCCTAAAATCAAAATGTCGTTAAAATGTTGATGCACATTTTCCCCCTGCTTGCAGTCTTAGCTTCGGCTCCATACTTAAAGTAGGCCCACAGATATGAGAAATGTATCCATCTTCTCATCTCTCCCTCATAAAGAAGATGAGTCAGATTATTTCCCAAAATGTTTTAGAGGAAACGTCCTTCCTCAGGTTTGAGCTAAAAGCTGCACTGAAGCACTGATCAATTCATTATTACGAGCTTACAGCTTTAAGCTGACATTACACAACATGAATACATGTTCAGATAAGGCCACACATCACTTAAGGCTGAAGCTAATCTCATATTACCCAACCGTTAATGGGATCACTTAGTACATGTTGTGTAATTCTAGTTTGCTGAAGCTTTTACTGTTCCAACACTTATCTGTGCAAGCTACTATTAAATCTGACTGATAAACATATTTGACTCATAATGGACAGAGGCAGGTAGCTGTTAAAATAACAGTGTTGTCCTTAGGTGGAGGCCTGTGTTCTCTGGAGGAACGTCCGGTGATAAAACCCAGAACATGTCGTCATGCCAGAATTTTAGAAATACCGTAGCTGAATTTCCCCATTGCACCTCCACCCTCTTTACTAACAGCCTATGAAACATCAGTGTCCCAACTGCCAACTGCACACTCACTCTACATTTTCCCTCACAGTGCAGTGGAGCTACCTGCTGCTGCAAAGAACTAAAAGAAACTGCAGACTGTTGTGGTGCGACTGCTGTATAGATGTATATGTACAGAAAAGGCATCACAGCAGAAGTGATTAGTTGATTAAGCGATAAGTTAACTGACAGAAAAATAACTGGCAAATATTTTGATTATTTTTTTCCAGCTAAATGCCGAAAAATCTGAAGATACAACTTCCAAATTGTGAAGATTTTACTCCTTGTCTGTGTCTTTTGTGATTAATGTGAATAAAGGTTTTGGAGCGTTGGTTGGACTAAACAAGCAATTTGAAGACGTTACCTTGTTCCAACTTCAACATATTTAGTCTAAAAAAATAGTTTCTAGGCTTGAAGCCCATTTTGTAAGATCAGAGAATGGACACTTTAACTCAGGAATGGTATGTGCAACGTTAAGACACCCAGATGTCCAAAAACAATGAGGGACGTGTCCTTAGTTTTGTCAGTGGTTGCTACAGCCCTGCTCTCAGTGCTTCTCTGTTTCACATTCAACACAGTAAAGTTACAGTAAAGAACTCATTGTTGAGTATTCAGTGTTTGTTCTTTCGACCACACCATTTCACACAATTCCATATCGCAAGATCATTAGCCAGGTTAGATAATGTGGGAATCAGGCTGGGGCCCATTAAAGTTAACTATGTGGAACAAGTGGATGGAAGGAGTGTGCATGAAGCAGACTTATATATGATCCCTGTGTTTGCTGGCTGAGTGATGGGCCTAGCCATACCTATACCTACCTACCGCACTCCATTCCCCTGGATCAATAAGCCCTGCTGAGTTCCATTAAAATGCAATTGTGCCTTTTGGCCTAAAGGGTGTCTGGCTTGCCACCCAGTTACAAGCAAACTGACGGCTAAAATAATGCAGAACTGTGAAGGTGAGCAGAAACGGTCAGGCTCATTAATTAAAAGCTGCCACGGGCCACTGAAGATCTTTTCACAGCAGCCAGGGAAAGAAAAAAATTAATTATTATTACAGATATTCATGAGCAGAGTGAACCGGCTGTGTCCTGGGGGGGATCAGTGTTTGCATGAGGGTGCCCATTCCTCAAGACGGGCTTCACTGTGGGTGTCATCTGATCTATGACAATAATGTGAGAAATTTCCTAATTATGACTGGGCTGAGGGCAGGAGAGGGGAGGGGTGGGGGGTGGGGGTAGGGGCGACAGCTGCCATGCCAACCTGCAATACAATAAGGATGCCAGCGGTAACGATGGAAGAGTTACAGCTGTGGCAGTGAGCAGCTAATGACAAGCAAAACAACAGCAAACTGACAGGAAGGGTGAGAGCAGGGCAACGTGCTGAATATGTATGACTTTCAATTATGATTGTTTGTTGGTCCTACAGGTCCAGACTCTCAGAGGATCATGCATTTTTCAAAAGCTTGCCTTAACTTTTAGAGACTGTAACAGGTTATAGAGTCAAGAGATTAAGCAGGTCAGAGGGAATGGGTTTTCAAACTCTCAACAGCAGAGAGCAAGATACCATAATCTATACAGGGAGGATGCTGAGGGGGCCCAGGGTTAGGTGATGAAGATTATTTTAGGGGCAGATACGCACCATGTACTGTCAGAGAAGCCTCTCTGCTTTGTCATCTGCTGCCCTCAGAGTCACGTCTGAGCCCCTCAGTACCCCCAACTCCACGTTCTTATCAGCTGGAGATGCGCACTCAGTCCCGTCCTCAAACCCTCTGTTGTCGTGACCCGACAAGGCTCCGTTGCTGCCGCCTTCCCAAGTGATCCGACACGGCGCAGCAGCACGCACAGTCCCGTTCATCTCCTTCCCGTTTCCCATGTTCTTACTCTTCTTCTCCTCGCCGGCTTCAAGAGATTTCATGCCGCTTTTGGAGAGCCTCTCGGACAGCTTCCTGGCCCAGTGCGTAAAGCTGATGTCCAGAGAGCCTGTCCGGTCCTCTCCGTACAGCTGGACGTTCCCCGTGTACCACAGAACCCACCATACCAAGCTGAGGAAAATAATGATCGAGCCCGTGTAGATGAGGAAATCCCCGTAGAAGCGGCCGTGCAGGTTGAGGTTGCCGAAAATCCCGACCAGGAGTACAACCAGACCAACTGCATCGAAAACAGCAGCGAGGAAGAATAACGGCGCGCACTTCCCCACGCAACTGGGGGCCATACCGGAGGAGCGAGGAGAGCCCGAGTAACGGCACGGAACACTTTAACTTGTTTTTCAGGACGCACATTTCCCCCACCTTTCACCTGTGCGGCGTTCACCTGTGCACAATGCCCGCCCCTATTCCACGTCACTGTATCGAGTGGGCTCCCAGGGGCCTCATATCAACATGCTGCCTTAAAATGCTACGGCGTAAATTTCACACTTATATGGTCTGGAGTCTCCCTGTTGGGAAAGTGGCAGATGGGAACATCAACAAAATAGCCGGATTTCTTTGAACTTTATAAGAGAAACAGCAGAAGCAGAAACCATAAGAGAAAATTTAAGTATTTGAGTCTAAATCACAAGTTTTCTTTGTCTCCTGGAACCAGTTTTCATTGAAAAACAAAACAATAACAGCAAGATCCCTGTGCACTTTTCCCTGGTTTGAGCAGCATCAACAAAATTTCAGTCATTGCATCAGGGTGACAACAGATATCTCTGCAGAACATCCCAAAACCTCAGAACCATCAAATTATATTTACATAACCAGCCCCCACCCCTCCCCCCTCAACCACATCCCCCAAACCTCGATGACATTATTCCAGTCAGGGTGAATTCACTTTGGTGATCCTTTAATTGGACTATAGTGCCATCATCCTTTATCTCAAAACACTACTGTGCTTAACTGTCTTGTTCACACACACTGAATTTATTCCGCTGTTCAATTATTTTTTTGCACATTTCTTTTGAACGTGTCCTCGGTTGTAGCCACAGCCCTGTGTAGAGATAGAAGGTACAGGGAACCTACCACTGGAATAAAAGAAGCAAGCAGTTTCACACAGTTACACACATTCACACCTGAAAGCTTCCCAATGCAACCAGTCTGATCTGCTGGTCACTGAGCTGCTCCACACAGCTCTACTGGGGTTAAAGAAGTACTGCACTGAGTAAGCATTTCACTGCCATAACACTGTTGGATGCACAAGTACGGTGGCCCAGATGGTCAAAACACAACAACATTTCACAAAACACAAGGTTCAGATTATGGAAAAGGTGGACGGGCACTTCTTGTTTGTGACTGGACAATATGAGGGAATATTTAACAGAGAACATTCATGTGATGTAATTATCCATGTGCTTTCAACACATCATGTAGCCTTTTCAACAAAACAAAGGGCCAAAATAATTGTCCTGTTAGGCATCAGAGGGACCTCTGTGTCTCTGACCGTTGTAGTTAACTTTAACACAGACCCAAAGCATCACCAGCAGCAGCACAGAGTTGAGCTCAATCCAATCCAGTCTAGCACCAATATACCTTAAAACATGCACTGGATAAACTCTAAATTTACATTTACTCGGGTTCTGTTCAATCACAAACAAGAACTGTTGTCTGCCCTCTCTGTAATCTGAAATGCTGTCGTGTTCTTCACTTGAGGACATGTATCAGACTTCACACAGCTCTCTCTGGAGACTAAAGACTTTTTTCCCCAAAAAATGCAGTAATTCTCCCCAACACCTGGAAACAGATGTGCCAAATCTGTGCTTGAAGGGCACCTCAGTGATAATGAGGGTGGGGGGAACATATGCATTCACCCTACCCAGATTTTTTGTATTTGTCTGGGGACTGAACAGGTTACAAGCAATGTTTTTTTGTACATTCAAAGGTTTGGATCCCACTTTACTGTAACATCACAAATAGTGGAAGTGTGTCAACAGAGGCAACAAGCACTGCAGTGAATTGACCTGAAGCCATAAAATGAGTCATTTTAATAGCAATAGAATCAAACCTGCTGCAGTGGGGAACATCTCCAAGTTGTAACAGTGACTTGAACATGTAATCCTATTGAACACCTTCCTCCATTAACACAGGACAAGGAAATATTCATCTAAACTTTTCACTTGCAGTCTGAAATGTCTCTCAAGTCAAAAGAAATTTTAAAAAATCCTCACTCCTTAGGTTGTAATTTACCTCTTTTCTGCTCAACTGCATGTGCTCATTTTGTGATTTTTATGTTTCCAACAGCATTTGAAGGCAGCACTATCCTACCCTTTGGATGTGTGAATGGTACACAGAATTTTCCCAGCAGCCTCCTGCCGCCCTGCTCAGTGACCCCCACACCTCTGCTGCTATTCATCTGGGCGACAGGCGTATTGAAACTGTAACCTAGTCACAGTGTGAATGATTTCATGACTTATTAAGCCCTATGATTAACTGGAAGACGTGGCAGATTACATGGATTTCCTTCAGTGGAGTCCTTCATGGCTCAAAGTGATTTCCTTGCCATATGCAGGACATCTGCTGCAGAAAATGACAAGAAAATAGGAATGAAATGGGGGGCTGATTTTGGTGTCTCTCTCACAGCTGGCAGCCTGCAGTAACAACCCACATCTAAGACTAACAGACCAAATAGGTCTACTGTATGTTCAACTGAGTATAGTGAGAGTGAGTGGAGCTGATGAAGAGTACATGCAAGGCACGTTGGCTAATTTTGACAAGCCCACACAGTATGTGTTCACATGAATTTAACTGCTAGAGGGCGCCAGTCATCTTTAACACACAGCTGAACCAGCCTGCAGCACTGCACAGAAACACACTGCATTACTTAACCAGCAGTGCTGAGGTAAAAGATCTGAAAAACCATCATTACTTGCACCTTGTAAAACTGAACAAATTCAATTTTTAAATAGTTTCAGTTTGATGAAAATGTCTGATTAGGTTCATCTATCATCCAACATCCCACCTTAAATAAGGCAAATGTGCATGGTTACACACTAACAGATATGGACACACACAGACACAGAGCATCAAAAGACAATCAACATTTTAAACATCAGCTGTGGTCTAGTTTAAAAATGGCCCAAAAGCTCTACAAGAATCATATACTATATATTCTTCATACACACACAACCCCTCTAACACACCCCTACACATACAGGTACACCATGAAAATCTGTGTACGTCACACATACACTTATCACAGTTTAACTGCCAAACAATAGGCTATTTAAGCTGAACCAAAATCTAATACTAATACTAATACTAATACTAATACTAATACTAATACTAATACTATAGTCTGCATTAATACTCAGCAATGCAGCAATGCTGCTGCCTCTGGTTTAATGGTAGCATGTTATCTTGTGATGGACTTCCCTCAGACAGATCCAATGTGATGGCACATGCGAACATTTCTTTAATGATTCTCAAATGATTCTTTGATGGTTCTTTGTCTTCATGGTGATAAATATTACCTTTAATCACTGTCATTACATGAAAGGAGGTTTCTCAACTTAGTATTCATGAGCATTAAGCATTACTTTTAAGCTGCAGTCATACATATTTTTATATTAACATTAGATCAAGGTACATGTAATCTCTAACAGTTTTGCTTTTAGTGACAAAGCCACAGAAAGCTGAACTCTGCTCTGCTGATCCTTTCAGCCTCTTTTAGCTCACTGTTTTGATTTTCCTTCTGCAGCAGGAAGTTGTTGAAAGCTGACAAGTCAGCTGTACACTACCTGTCCAGCACAAGACAGCAGGCAGCCGAAGTCAGCAACCAGCTGCCTGACAAAATTAGAACATCCAGCTGCTGAAGAGCCAGATATCGTGCCGAAAACTTTAAAAAAGTGAATATCGAACTCACAGTTGTCAGGTGGTCAGAGACAAGACTCAGAATTCATGCTTATACTGCTCCATGTCTGTTGGATGTGTAAATAACATGTTCAACATAACAACAACTGTCCCTGACAGCTGGCCCCATGTGGCCAAAAAAAAAAAAAAACTCAATGCAGGTTGAGGCAAGTTCAAAGTTAGTATGTGTGTTTGTACTTGCTTTAAAATTCTTCTCATGACCTCTCATCCTAATGGCCAAAGTGTGTAATTGCAGGAAAAAACAAACTGCTGGTAATGCGAGCAGCACTGGTGAAAATCGTATTTATTGAATTTTTGGGGCCACTTGGGGGCCTGGGAATAATGTCAAAAACACAATGTAAGCAACAAATCACCTGATGAAATTGTTGTTCTTGAACATATTATCAATCAGCGGCTAATTTACACATCCAGCCGACAAAAACAGTACATCGAATCTCTTTTTAGCTCTGTTTTGGCCTCCACCAGCTCCTGAGACAAATATCCGGCTCTTTAGTTTATAGATGGTCCATGTTCCACTGATCTGTGTTTAACAAATACACCAAAACTGTCAATCTGACATTCACACCCACTTCCCACTGTGACTGCTGAACTGTGTGGAGGCGAGAAAGGAGTCAGGGTTCAAAGTTCTCTCTCAAACTCTCTTTTTATTGTTCATTACACAACTATTTCTGGCACTTCTAATGTGAACAACCAAGTGACAAGTGAGTGTGAGTGACACTTGGTTGTTCACAAACACTCTGAATGTCTTTCAGAAGAGAAGTGAAAATTTTATTGCTGATTATGATTATGAGTTTGTTATTTTTTTTTTAATGCAAACATCTATTAGTGTCTGTGCTTTTGGAGTTTTTGGATTGAGAAGTCAGTGGCTCCATTTTCTCTTGAATTTTCAGTTTATTTGAAGATGTGCATGAGTAAACAGGAAACAGCTGTAAAGAGTTTTTTTTAACTACATGTGGATGTGAGTCAGATCAGCACACATTAAAATTTTTGATGTTAAAGGGCAAACACAAAAAAAAAACCCACTCTGAGTTGTTGTGTGATATACCCCAGGGTAGTCGAAAGAGGTGAAAGCAGGCCAAATAAAATTCCTCCAAACTTATGCCTGAGAGACATTTGCACTCAAAATAGCCTGGACTTGTTTTTCTCCCCTCTCTCCCTGTAGAAGCTCAGTGAAGAGGAGCTTGCTCACCCTCCACTTAGCTTAGGAAGAGATGCCGGTGCTGCAGGGTCGTTACTGTGCACACAGTTAGTTTGTCTTTAGTATGCAAAGTGTTTCAATAAAGTGAAGTATGCTGATAAACCCTGGTTGATTATGGTACTGTTTCATTACTGTTTCCTCTTTCTGCTCTCAGGCGTTTGGCGGGTGCTCAGCTCACATCACTCCTGCCCATATTTTCTTTTTATTATAACCACATATCATGATCTGAGCTCTGCTTTCTGTCAAGTAGCCTCAGTAAAATTGGATAATAATACAAATTGTTCCGCAGATAATCCAGTGAATTTTCTTTTAAAGACAAGAGGAGCTGCACAGACATTATGAACTGCAAAGACCCGGTCACCTTGGCAGTGTTGGATAGCTCAGGAAATGCTTGCTTTACAAACCAAGACCCTGGAGATTGCATTATAGAGTGGAATCAATCAGAAAAGACATGTAGCACAGAAACACTTTGTCTGTGCCAGGAACAGGCATGATTGGAGACTTAAACCTTCTTCTCTTCCCTTTGAACAACTTCTGGATGTGAAGGAGCTGGAACTGTATTAAATAATTGAGAGTTGGAAGGTAATTGAGGACATAGATCAATAATATCTAGGGGGTTGTTCTCATTACAGAGATACTCAGACACTTCCAAAAGTTATAGCACAATGATGATGAATCTGGAGAGAAAGGCAGAGAGAAAGAGAGAGGAAGGAGGAGGAGAAAGGGAGGAATGAGATCTAAAAATTTAACAAATGAGACCCATTTCCCGTCCCTGTCTGTCTCATCAGAGCCTCATATCAAACCTTTGGATGTGGCAGGTGGTTTGGCCGCCTCACATTTCAAAATGTCAGATCTCTGTGCTTAGAAATGGGGATCTTTCCAGGGAGCCTGACGGTTTCCTGGGCCCTGATTTCCCAGAGGATTGTCAGTCTCGACACGCATGGGCGTCTGTGAGCATTTAAACAGTCAACCTCACCCCCACCCCCACCACCCAGCCTCCCAAACGGCACCCAGCTCCCTATTACAGCCTCCTCTATCCTTTCATCCACTATCTCCTCCCTGTTTCTCCTCCTCCATCAAGCACGCTTCGTTTCTGCTCCTATCACCTGTAAAGAGGGACTCACTAAACTTTTAAGGAACTTGTGGGATTAAACAGAATCGTTTCATTAAATGTTTACATTGCCTTAGCCACAAGTGAGGGATGTGGAGTTGATGAAGCCAGAGTTTCAAATCAGAGATGGTATCTTTTCACCACCTGGGGTGGAAATTGGAGGCTTCATTTAAACTGATAGAATGTATTTCAGGGGAGCAGTTACTTTTCTACCTGTTTATCCCTGAGGGGCTCAGTATGGAGAGGCACAGCTACTCTTCATGCTCGCTCACACACATACACAGCCGCCTAACATGTGAACACACACTTGTTTTACTGCACACATGAGGACCTTTGATTGTCTTAGATTCATTCCCTAGTTTCAAAGCCTAACACCTTCTCTCACCACTACATATCTAACCATAACCTCAAACCCATGTCCCAACCTATAACTAAATTGAACTTAACTCAGACTAAACTCACTTTAATTTTAAACCCAAGTCATCAACTCTTATTAAAGTGAGCTTTGGCTAAATCAACCTCACTGTGAAGCAAAGCTCTAATTGGCTCCCAAATGACAAAAGGACAAAAGCCATGGCTGGACAAACGTGCTGCTGGCCCTGAGGCATTGAGCTGCTGGGCTCTTCCACTCTCATGGCGTGTTTATCCTGTCAGCCCATTAAGTACAAACTGTAGACTGCACGTAGCAACATTACATTTCACTCTGGCAACCAGTAAACAACCAGCGCACACTGCCACTGGTTTGCTGTGTGTAATCTCTGTGTCCACACAGACATAGTGGTCAGTCATAGTGGTGTTTCCAGTGTCCATGTGAGATAAACGTCCATAAATCCACTTCCAAACAAAAGAGTCTTATAAAAATCCCGTATTATTATCATCAGATTTACACCTTAATTTCCATGGTTACAGGGCAAACAGGAACTGCTATTATCTTGTACAGATTGACTTCTAATGGTTCAAATTTGTCAGCAAACTCCATGCGTGCACATTCACACCTGTATGACTGAAGGTTACATGGTTGAGTTTAGATATATTTGATCCATTGTATTCAATGTCTCCTCATTTCAACTTATTTTTTTCTCTCCTGTCTGCTGCTATCTGCACGTACACACACCAACACACAACATTCAACCGAGGCATCTCTTTGAGGTCTAAGGTCACCTGCCATCAGCTGTTGTCCTGAGAAATCTGCCCTACAAGGACAGTCCTGACTGTTTATAGTCGCCAGCCTTGGCGTCTCTTGTATATACTCCAATTTAACGTAGCCCAGGAAACTGACTGGGAAAGTGGTGACGCCAATGAAATCTCTCCCCCTCAACTCCCATCCTCCACTCTGAGTGGCTATTGTCTTCACCCCGGTCATATAAATCAGACGGTGTGCCAGAGCGGAGGAGGATTAAAAGAGGAAGAGGGAGGGAGGGACAGAGGAAGATGGAGTGAAGGAGAAAAAAGAGAAACGGGTCTTATGGCCAAACTGTCCTCTTCAAGGTCGTCATGGTGATGGGTTGGTGTGAGGAGGATGGGACTGAGGGAAATGAGAAAGCACGATGTCCAGCCTGCAGTGTGTGTCATTTGCTCCAAAACAAATTTTATTTCTGGAGCCCTTCGACCTTCTATTCCTTACACCTCTTAAAGGAACATAACTGGATTCTCAACACGATGCTACGGTGAAATATACATAACCAAGTTTCATAGCGTTGCATAATTTGGGGTGGATCGTTCTGCATGGGAGAACTGCCGACCCATCTCTAAGAACGTCATTACTGAGGCTTATTTTTCAGTGAACAGAACAGTGTTGTATGTGACTTGTTTTATCACATCATCATCCTGTGATATGTCCATATGTATTCTAATGCACCGCGTGTGATCTGTTTCATGAGGCAGCGAGCAGATAGCAGTTACTCCTACTCTTGGTTCTCATTAGTGTGAGAGTGGGTGCGATCTAACATATGTGTGATGGATGCACCAAGTAACCTAAGCAATGGTAGATATGGGAATTTACGGTGTTTGGTTCATCCACATTACAAAAATATTTGTGTTATATTGTATTATATGTTATATTTATTACATTTCCTTACTTATGTCTAATAGTATCTAGCCATCCAGATCCAGGTTTTGAGATATCTGTGTTTGAGATAGCTGCTGCCGCCCAAACAGAGTGGAAGCGAAACAGAGTAGAAGATAGTGTCAACAGAAACCACAGGAACTATTTCTTCATTATAAACCTTTTCCAATTCATATTATTTACAGCAAGGACTGCGGATTTGCCAGATTATCAGTGTTTCTTGAAAGAGATGCTGCTGTTGAACTTTTTTAAAATGTAATTTTTCAATGTTGTGAGCCGGGAGAAATCTCAGAGACACAAATCTTTAAATACAGACAGGTGATTGAGTTATAAAGCGAGTGAGAGAATATGCAAAACTATGTAAAACAAGTCAGTCTCATACACTGGGCCTTGAACAGCACAAAGCCTGATCAAACCAGATTGTAGCACAGCAACGTTCATTCACCTGCTGTTAAATGCTGCGGTGTCTCGTGTCAAAGTTGACCGGCGTCGTACTAAATGTGAAACATTTACACAGATTTAGTCAGTCCACAGAGTGTGCCAGCTCAGCTGGTTTCGATCCATGGTGTCACCGTTTTAGAAGCTGGTGAGACTGGGCCTTTAAACCTGCTTCTTTGATCTTGTATAAAAAAATAAAATAAAATAAAAACAACTTAATTTCATCAGTTCTTTCATCATTTCAAAAGAGGTCAAGTGTCTGGCTCAAGGACTCTTCAGCAGGACAGAGGACGCCCTCTTTAATCAATTAATGATGTTAATCCCCTCAAACCAGCACTGTTTCATATAAGAAATTAAATCTAATTATTAATTAAAAAAATGAAATAAATGAAAGTAAATAAGAATAATGGTGAATATATATATATATATATAATAAAATAATGCTTTGAGTTTACAATTTTGATTTGTTAGACAGGATTCTGGGATTCTGAGACTGAAAGACAGAGAGCAGCGGAGACTTGGAGAGGGAGGGAGAGAAAAATGGATGCCGGTGGCGGGTTTGTGAAAAAGAAGATGGGGAGGAGATGAGATTCCCGCTTATCTTTCACGGCAGTTACACTTTGCGGATTTTTATCTCAGCTGGCAGAGAGGCATGTGAGGTTCGCTTCATCTAGCCTTTAACTGATTATCTATTTGTCAACATTTCTCACCATTTCCCCTTTTCAAAGCCCCGGAGAGGTCTGGGAATATTGACTTCCACTCCTACAGAATCTAAAGTCAGATTCCAAATTGAGTGCAGAGGCTCTTCTCCTGCCAGGCCTGATTTTGTACCTTGGAGTGTACACCAGGTCTCTAAATCAGAGTGTTTAAAGATCGACCCTACACACAACAATAGTGTGTCAATTACTGGACATCTCATGTATAACCTGCAGGGAAACGCCTGTGATTGAGGAGAAAAGCTGGCAGCATTTGGCTGCAAGAGGCTACAAGCTGAGAATGCAGCACCTTCAGCTCACTGTTGATTTTCCATTCGTTACTCATTAGCCAAAGTGTCATGCCTCTGTCCTCCTCGAGACCATGTTTCTGGCCAATTTGAAACAAACAATTGAACGAGCTGAAGGGCTTAATATGATTAAAACACGATCAGCTACGTCGGTGGCAGCAGCCAGTGTGCGTAATTGGATTACTAATGGGGAACACAAATGAATAGTGGTGTGGAGAACAGAGCTCCGGACAGACCTGGACTGAGTGTGATTTCTCCTCTGATGCAGTGAGCACATTGTGGTGAGGAAATAAGCACTATAAATCATGTCACTGTCCCAAATGTAAGGAGTCATTAAATTTGTCAAATGAGTGAATTTCAGATAACCTCAGTGTACGTCCCTTCAGAAATGGATTCCTGGACAATAAGGCTATGTCTCATTAATTTCATGAAATGAGTTATTTTCCAGTGGAGACTGCCCATCGCTGTGACCACTGTGAGACTGTTAAAGGGTTTGTTCACCCAAATTAAAAAGAAGCACATTTACTCACTTACCAATTGTGGGATCAAGCCATGCAGATAGTTTTAGGTTGGTCCAGGTTTTTAGATATTGGTCTCTGTGATTTTGCTCTCAATGGAAGTGAACAGAATTTCATTTGTGAAACTCACTGCATTAAAAACTCTTAAAAAATTCAACAGCAACTTGACTTTTCAGGAACAGTGTCCCAGTTACTGTGGGTCACTGCTTGAATTGGAATTTAAAAAAAGGGTCCAGGACTCCAAACGAGTATTCTGCGCAGCATGAACATGCAAAATTCGAAGGCACAAATTGCCCATAAAAATGATGAATTCGAGCGTATAAACGACTGCCTCATACACACAAAATATCAACAGTAATTAATGTGAACAAATAATCAGGCTCTGTCCATCTTACGGACAGATGATTGTGGAGCTCTCATTCAGTGGCTTTCTAATCAAACCCCTTATCGCACCTTACACAGTTGCATGTTTTGCCTTCTTTCAAAGAGCTTTTGCCTGACATGTAGAATAAAAGAGGCAAAGCCAGTGAGCTGGTTCAGCCACTCAACAACATAGTCTGCTGTTTCCTTCAAATGGCACACTGGTATATCTCCACCCTTTTCATATGTAAGCTGTTAATGCTCTGCTTACTCTTGCCTGCTGCCACACCATTCACCTGGGAACTGTGTTGCTCACTTGCTGCTATTACTACTGGTCTTCATATTATGAAATCCACCAGCATCCACCTGTGGGGTGACGGGGCGGCATCTTTATCACCACTCCCCTCTCCCATTTGGGCTGAGCTTGGTGTCCTCTCATGGGGAGCGACATCCGACGCCAAAGTCCATCTCTGAACTTAGACACCCACCACTCACACTCATTAGGGGAGGATGGTGACTAAAGTTCCATAATTACACAATGGCATTGCTACATAATGACAATGGATCAAATGCCATCCTTTGACCAGTTAAAAGTTCAGAAACATTTAATGACCTTGATTAAAGATCTTTTTTTTTTTTTTTTTGTAAGATTAATAGTTTCCCTTGGAAAGAAATCTGATGTTCCACTGCTTTGAACTGCTGCAGATAACCCATAGACATTTCTATAAACACTTTTCCCCTGAGCTTCTTTCTACCACCAAAGAAAAAGTGTCTAGGGAAAACTTTTTGACATCATGGTCTGTTGATTATTCAGAGTAAGGGGGGGCGCTGTTTCTGGAGAGACACGCTGCTCTTTAAACTTTTAAAGGTAATTTTTCAATGCTGTGAGCACTGCAATCAAAATTCCATTCATGCCCATTGTGTTGGGGTGGCAGCAGGACTCTCAGAGATGGATAGTACTTGTAGATCCAAGTATTAAAACAGGGACTTGAAATTACAGATCTATAAAATGCTCTCTTGAATTCAAAGGTGCAATATATTAGGCCACTACCTTTCCTCCCAAATGGTGGCTGTCTTCTGTTTACTGTTCTCTGCAAATCCTGGTTTTCTATAGGACAACACAAGCTATATTAGATGGTGGCTTATGTGTTTGGGGACTGGATGGATGCTATCCTCTCTTCAAATGTATTCTCATATCAACTGGGCTATTTCTGCAGTTGTTTCCCTTTCTTTTTTTGAGGGGGGGGGGGGCAGAATGTGGAGATCTGTCTCGGGTCCCTCAGATTTGCTGTGCCCGCAGGCAATAATAAACTACAGACATGTTTCTTCAGCTCAAACTCCACCTGCGCTGCCCCCTCTCTGCGACACAGGCCATATCATTATCCTCACAAGCAACAAAAATGTCTCTGCAATCTCGGTGTTGGAGGAATTTCTCCTGCCTTCTGTCAGCCGCCTCTATCAGGCATCTCTCCGGTCGAGACTTACACTGAATGTACAAAATGACAAAGAAAATCCACACTTGTGATGAATGTGTGCTGGTGTTTTTCGTTCCTTATGAGGACAAAGAGATGGTGGGAACGTGTGAGTATTTGCTGGTGAGCTCACAGACATTATAAAGTGTTTGTGTTGTGAAAGATCCTGGCGTCTATTAAGAAAATACAGCCTAACCTATATAAAACTCCTCTGTTAACATGAGTAAAGTGACACGGGTAGTGAGTGCAGACTACAGGCAGGATACAACCTTTTCTGGCTGCCGTCCCAGAAATCTATTGATCCTAGATGTTCTGTGCTATGAGTCTGTCTGCTGCTGGATTTCCGCGGTGCTCGCATGCATCTGTTTGTCTGGCCGTGGACCAGATAAGCAAACAGAGAGCAGAGCTCGAGACGAGGTGGTGCGGTGAAAAGTGAGCGATCTGAAGGCGTTCCTAGCTCTGATTATTTCATCCTCTCTGACTGCTCATCTGCAGCCATCGCCGTGAACAACACTAGATGGCGGTGTTTGTTTCTAGTAGAAAGCTTAACCTGTCATGCATTTTAATACTAAGAGAGAGAGAGGGAAAAAAGTTGTACTCTTCAATTCATATATTGATATTCCTATGCTATAGCACAGCACACCATTACCTGATAAATGCTCTTGTTTGAAATGCTGGTTACTTCTGGTGTTTAAGCAGCACACTTTGCTCATGTATTGATTTGTGCATTAGCCCGTATTGGGATAAACTTGCCAGCTTCTTTCAGTTTTTGCTCATACAAAGCACTATTTGAGCACAATGCTCGGTTTCCTTCATTTGCTCCCTGAGGATACCATCCTCTGTGATTCCGCACAACACAAACAACACAACCTTTTGAGAGGGTGTGACGGAGCTTCTTCATGCTGCCATTAGACCGACAGAGGAATGCAGACAGAGCTCTCGCCGTGTCAAGTTAAACGAACCATCGATATGCTATTGCCTGGCAACAATGATTTGCCCGGCATAATGTGAAAATTGGATTGCAGGACTCTCTGTTCCTGCTATCACTAAGGTGTTACTGAGTGTGTTTGTCCTCTCAGCATCACCATGCTTTCTGGAACTATCAGAACAAATGCAGCCGTACACACTCTGCTATCAGCGTGCTATTTTATGCATGCATGTGTCCATTTTTTTTTTTTTTTTTTTTTGATAACTGACCAGAGAGCGGTACGGAGTCCTGTTCTTTCCCGATAAGCACCGCAGCAGAACAAAATGCGATGCATGGCCCTCTATTGACAGCCATGGGACTCCTTGTTTGTCAGTAGAAGGCATGGGACCAGTCTTGGATCACTTTCCACGTATCGATCAAAGCAAATGAAATGACTTGAGTGGAACACAGTAGAGAGACTTAATGTGATTCAGATCTGTGTGTATGTGTATGTGTATGCGTGTGCGCGTGTGTGTGTGTATGACAGGCAGGTAGACGTGGTGCCTGGGGAGACCTCATTACACCAGACCTCTATCCCCGTGTGTCGTCTAGTAGCCGTGTCCTTGACGCTGCTGTCACATCCACTGTATACACACACACACACACACAAAGTCTGAGAGACTGTTCACATTTGAGAGATTGGAGAATAAACTCATCAATCGAGAACCACCGTTATCTGTCATCCTGTCCACCTCTAAACGTTGTCCTGGGCTCGAAAATTGGCACAGAGCAGCTTGTGACAAAAAGGTAGATTTGTCTTCGTCCCATCTTCACCCTAAAGGACAGTTTTGGTTTGTTAAAACTTCGGGTCTTATGTTTGTAGTTTTGTCCATCATTTCTATTGGATATGATAACATTGTACACACCTAGGGGAACACAGAGATATTACTATGGTCCAATGAAACAAGAAACACAAAGCTGGACAGATTTTAAACAAGCAGGTATAACCTAACCTTAAATAGTCATTGTTACAATAATGTAACTGGATTAACTCTTCATCCATAGCTGTTTCTTTCAATTACTTTTCATGCAGGATATTTTTAAAGTTAGTAGCAAAGTGATGTGTAACCAGAACTACCTGGTTTTACTCCAGCAGTAAGGAAGCCTTATTCGAAATATCACTGACATTTATAATGAAGCCAATAACTAAACAGAGCCACACTCAACAGTATGATCTGTGTTTTCCTCTGTATGTTTAGATAAAGATGATAAATAGATAAATGATAGAATATCATCGCACACACACTGTTTCAGCCTTTAACAGACACCACTTCCCATTAGCCTTAGCCCATCACAGGTTAAATGTCAGCTCAGACATGTATGAAATAACAGCAGGACAGAGCGGAGTCAAAGTTTTTAGACTTATAGAGTTTCTTGTAAACTCACAAAGTAACCATCGTCCAACTTTGATGGAATCATTGTGAGTCCTGTAGTAGGTGTTTTAGAATATGGACATATGGACACAGAACACAGGTGAAAGAAATACTGAATGAGTATGAAGCAGAATGACTCATAGTAATAGTTTAACAGAAGAATACTACTCTGACAATATGAGCAAATGTAACATATAACCAGGAGTAATGGCTGTGATGCTACAAAAATAAGATCCTAGTTATAATGACACACACACACACACACACACAATCCCAAAACACTGAGGCAACTGTGCACAGAGACTCACAACAATCCCAAGGGGAGGTTATTATGAAGACAGTGATGTGGCCACACATTTCACCTCTGCCATGTGTTATAGGCAGACTGAGATGGGCGCGGCATCTCATTCTACTGCGTCTGACCTCACGTCAGCTCCGCTAAGGTGGGTGTCAACTTATTCAGAAATGAGGCGGCGCTCTTTCTGGATGATCATTGCCCCCTCTGCTTGACGACAGGGCCCAAGAGCTTACCAGAGCCAGAGAGGTACGCCAGTGATGAATCTAAAGAGGCAGTACAGAGACGAGAGAAGAGAGAGGGAAAACAGAGGGATGGCGGAAGGAAGAAAGGGAGGGAGAGGGGGGATATGGTGAGAGAGAGGGAAGGGGAGGGATTGCAGGGAGTGTGGGAAGAAGGGGTAGATCTGATGCAGAGGAACGAAGGGTGCAGAGGTGAAGGAGTGCATCAACCCCCTCTGTTTCATCTCAGCACAACTACAGCCCCGCTCAACCTCAGACAGCAGAAAATAGACCAAGCCATTTATCTGTGTGCAGAACTGTGGAGACCAGATGAGCAAACCTGTAAACCCTGATCCAAGGTCAGTTTTCTCTCTGAATGGCTGAGTTCAGGGGTGGCAGATTGGAAAAGCTGGTCCTCAATCCACCGTCTGACATGGTGCAGCTGTTTCAACAAACAATCAGGACAATTTGTTGAGTCATTGTAGTTTCTGAATCATAAAAATGACGACTCTTGATGGAGATCACATCAGCACCATTTTCAGAGTCTATTTGATACACAGAGGCTGATGCACTTCCTTTTCCCCTTATGACTGAAAAAATATTAGATGACAATGTTGAATTATGTTCAGTACATGTGGAATATAAACACATTTGCATTTCCTGAAACTTTGAGGTTTTGCCCACATACTTCTGGATGTAAATCTTAACACTCAAGAAGTGACAAACAGAAACTGATAAATGTTTTATGAGCACACAAGGTGTCAAGTTGGCTTTTAGCTCTTCAGCTTTTTAAAGGCTGACTATTTTCAGCGTTTAAAAGGAAGACATTTTCAATCTCCTGAGAGAAAGTTGCATCCTTTTACCTTGTTTCCCTTTCATATCTTCGGTTACTGGCTCTGCTAATCATGAATGTGAAAGAGTGGAGTTTACTAATGTCACATTCATGTCATGCGGGAGTTATCATCTCAGTTGTAATTATAACTGGGAAAGTTTTTTTTTCCTAACTTCAGAAATGCCCACAAAATGGAGGCTGCATGTTAGCTGCTGTTTAACTTGTTCAGTTAATTAAATGTCAATTTGTTATATGGACCATGTACCGAATCTTAAATCCTCACATGACCAACTCTGCACTGACAACTGTAGCTTGTTAGTAGCAGCAAAAAGTGTTTTGTGTTAGCTAGGTAGCATCATTATAACTTAAGGCCAATGGTTAATTGGGTAATTTATTGAATACAATATTTTTTAAAATCTGATATACTTCTAATCACAAGCTATTCAAAATCTTATTTGTCCTATTGTTTGTGTCTACAAGTAAAACTATGGATACAAACATAACTTTTCCTGATTGCATCTTCAGATGCACATAACAAAGACAAGCAAACACAGATGCAATTTTGAAATGTTCCAGAATGTTCTAGAGATGGTCCACGTCCCTTAAATCTCTGTGTCTTCCACTCTCTCATTCTCTCAACAAACACTTATTATTTTCCATCCTTTCATAAGCTGCAATAAGGACAACAAATTGGGACTGTGTCAACTATGTTTGCGAGAAGTTAGCGAGGGAGAGCGGGAGCGGGAGAGAGGGAGGGACACAAACCAATTACAGGCATTGATTTACTTCCAGGCTGCCTTATGGGTGGCTTAGCTTGCCGGTCAGGTTCCAGGTAATTCAGGGGATTGCAACCATCGCCATGTACTTCAGTTATCACTGCAATCCCATCTCAACCCCCGTGAAAGCACGTGGTGAGACAGGAATATTAATAAGCAACTGTGGCGTTCAAAGTCTGGGCCTGTAGGATCTTACATGATCCACAGTGACACCTCTTCCCTCTGCCTCCACTCTGAGGGGCCACCATTTCATGTTTCATATTCTCCTGGTGTGTGTGGTGAGCTGAATACAGAGATATCTCGTAGCATGTTTCTTTTAAACCCCTGGTCTCGGATGTTTCCGGGTGAAATGCTTTCAAACGTGCCACAACACTTTTGCTCTCAATACACTTTTGATTAATGTGTCACATGCTCTAATCATTCATGCAAAGGACTTTTTCTTGTTGGACGTCTCTAATTGTCAAGAGCTGAAAGGACCTCATTCCCCTCTCTGTTTGATAGTTGAACACGCACATACGGTCGTTCTGTTCCAGAGGCTGAAGGACGATATGTGAAGGACAAGTGACAAAAGAGAGGCTTGCATGTCCATTATGACCCCCTCCACCCCAACTCAAACACCCCGTCTTCCCATTCCACCATCCACTTCTTTGAATTCAGCCTTTATCTTTCTAACTCGTCCTCTCACCTCTTGACTTTCTCCTCTTTTTCCGTCCACCACCCCCTCCTCTGACTCTTCAATCACAAGCGTTTGGCTGCCAGTGGGATCAAGCCACAGCAAGATGTATGAGCGTGGAGAAAAATGGATGGCTAATTCAATCAAGTCTATTATTCCTGAGGCAGTGCCGTGTTATCAGCAGTACTGCAAAGGCGTTTTGATGCATTGCCTTCATGCTCAGCCTCGCCCCCTCCCCACTCCCACAGAAATCAAAGTTGTTGTGGTCTGGGGATGGGGGGTTGGGGGGTTGGAGAAGAGCTTCACAGAGTCATCAAAGACCAGAGAGGGCTTGTTTCAGCAGGGCGACACACAGCAGTGAGCCGTTTACCTTCGCCACAAGGAACCTGCTGTCACTGCAGAGAGAAGTCGAGTGTCAGGTGTCAACATCATGTGCAAACAAGGAGTGAATCATAGAGGCTTGCATCGAGGTAGAAAGAACTGTTGAGTAGGGAGCATCAAACTGATGTTACATCAATGAATATAATCTTTTAACAGCATTATTTTCACACAGTTATGATTGTTTTCTCATAAACTTTGTGATTAATTCACATTTTAAACCCGGATTTCCCTTTAAATTTCACTTCAGGTGGCTTTAAATGTTAAATGATGTTCTAATCAATATAGATATAAGTACAACAGCTTAAATGACTATGTGTAATGTGAAAGGTGTCGCTTGTACCAACAAGCCCATGGAGAATTACAGCATCTTCACTTCTGTGGTTCACCTTATATCTATGGAGCATTTTAGCATCTTTCAGCTCATTGTTTTGGTTTTACTGCCCACAGTTTAATTGATTTGGGTCACTGTCAAGGCAAGTCCTTCAGATTAACTAATCATACACTATTGGCCAATGCAGGGTTTAAAGTGGGACTTTGCAGGTGGGGGAACCCTTTAATCAACAGTGATATACACTAAGTGGAAAAAACCAAGAATGGGAAAAATGCAAAAATGCAAATGTTTAATAATTGTAAACAAATCACTAGGCCTTTATAATAATTAGTAAACAACAGGTCCAGGGTCTTGTTTCCTCTGGTATAGCAGTCCACAAACTGGGTGAAAGTGGGGTCCCCAGATATCATGAAGAAAGCACTGTGATGCAGAATCTGGAGTCTCACCAATTCGCAACAAGGGCTGCTACGTCGTCTTATTGTCCAGTTAACTCACGTTACCCATGATGATTGAAAGGAGACAGGGTTATAATAGTAACCACTTGGTTACGGTTAGGCAACAACTGTGGTCATGTTTAAAAGAAATCAGCAGTGACTATCAGTAGGAAATGGGAAACGAACAGCCATCTCCCTTGACCCATCCATTCACCCTGACCTCCTCCTTGTTAATGTGTCAGTCATATGTCAGTGTTGTGTACACAGCTTATTGTGTTGCCCCAAGTGGCCAAAAGAATGAATTATTGCAGACTTTGTCAGTTGTCAGAAACATTTTTCATACTGTACACTGTACACATACGCATTCATAATAAAAGAGTTCACCGGAATCATGTGTTGTTAATACTGAGTTAAACATTGTTTATTCAAAACCTTGTGTTTGTTTTTTTTTAGCTGCAGCATCATTCCATCCCGCTGAAAAATGCTTGCGTCATTTTAAACATTTTCTCTAAATTCAGCCAGACATATTTGGTATCTTTTGACACTTTGTGATCCTGACTAGAATTTACAATCTTTTCCACTGTTCAGCTGCACTGCTGCCAACTGAGACTGCAAATTCACCCTGGAGTCTTCTCTTCTCACAATATTCTCCTAACGAAGAGAGACTTGTTTCTGCTGTGTTGCCTCATTCACTGCCTGAAAAATGCAGAGCTACAAAACTTATGATTTTATTATCAGTATGAAGTTAAGGCCCTTTCAGTATGTAAAGGAATATATGGTTAGTGACATGTTGTAAAGGTGGAGGCAGAGAGAGTAGGAAATGCAGTGGTGAGATGAAGGGTTGTGTGAATGTAAAGTGGGAAAAGAGGTCTATTTTACCATACTCTCCATGTCCATTTTTTCAGCATGTTGATGAAAAGTTAATGAATATATAGTCTGATGTAAATGATAAGATGAGGTATAGTGTAATATTTCAGTTTACTTTCACTAAATGACTGCAGGTGTGAACATATCTCATGTACTGTATTTAAAACAGAAGGATGCTTGTCTTTGTTTTTTCAGCATATTCTCTGTAGACACCATTATGTTCCTCTCTGATCATAAATGTGTTATCAGTGATTCTGTCTTATAGACACCCTGTTAGCTCACTGTGCCTTCACTCATGATCATTTGGTAATCTGTTTGAATAAAGCTTGCCAGGCTGCTTTGGATATTCCAATCCCTGTTAAGCACAGATCCAAAGTCAGGTTCTTTCCCATTCAATGATCAGTGATGAAATCCTCTGTACAAAGAGGCAATGTAGGCAGTCTGAATGCATGTGGAGAAACATCCAGCTTTAGGTGCACTACACAAATTTGAAGGAACTGATGGTTTCCCTAAATCTAAAGATTGAAGAGGCACAACACGCCTACTTTAATGGCCTTATTACAGCCAGTAGAAGTAAGCCTAGATTTCTTGTTAAAACTATAAATCACCTTTTAAACAGTAAAGCTCTGTCTTCATTCTCCATAGATCACAAAAATTTGAATCCTTTTCTGGTGATAAAATTAACACAACTACACACAACGAACTCCTGCTCTGAGCTGTGTATTTTTTTTCCCTCACCACCCTGGACACTTTTGCTCCTATTTATTTAAACGACCTAGACGACATTGCATCCCTCTTATCTCTGTCCCACTCTTCTCTTGATATTTTGCCAGCTAAATTCTTCAAGGGAGTATTGCCCTTCTTTACTCACCATTATTGATAATTCCATTTCCTCCAGCTGTGTCCCAAGTCGTTTTAAGATCACCTCTATTCAACCGCTTCCAAAAAAAACAAAAAAAAAACAAAACAAAAAACAGGTCTTGATCTTGCTAAATCCAAGAACATAAGACCCATCTCAAAGTCACCCTTTATTTCTAAAATCTTAGAAAAAGTCAAGCAACTTGTGGATTTCCTGGAGGAAAAGAATTTATTTGACAAATTCCACTCTGGCTTCTGTCAAAGACGCAGTACAGAGACAGCTCTCAGACTCATGAACTTTAAGTGCTGATTCGATGCCCTAGATCATAAAAAAAAGTGAATCAGGATGGCTGGTGCAGCACTTAAATGGTTTTAACAAATCAGAACTTTTTATATCCATCACTGACCAAAATTCTGCTGAAGGACTTAATCAGGTGACTGTTTTATTCTTTCTGTACATGCTTCCTGCAGGGCATGCTATTCATCAGTTGGGCTATGTTTCTTATCATTGTTATGTTATGCTGATGATATCCAGCTGTATGTATTTGTGAAACCAGGTGAACTTTCACATCGGTCCATTTTGTGTTAATGAGATTAGTGCCTGTATATCTCAGAATTTCCTGCAGTGTAATACATAACAGAACTGAAGTTGTGGTCTTTGCACCAAACCAGTGCTTTGACAGTTTTCAGCAGCATTTAGGTTTGTTATTTTTCTTCCAGAAAACTGACATGAGCCTCTGATCCTTCCAACAACCTGAACAAATCATCCACTGCTCTATCTCTTCTCATGAGTGTAATGCACTGAATTCCTAATGAAGCCAAGATGCCACTGCATGTTCACATTTACTCCAAAAAATGAATGGATGGGTGGACGGATGTGTCACATATTTTCATAGCTGGGCCTGAGGATTTGAACGATGGATAATCAAACAACATGCATGTGTACGGGTAAACCAACAAACCAGCTGGTGGGTCCAGCAGGGCTGATGGTGTCAACGTTTTTGTAAAACGTGTTGATGGATACAAATCCTTTATGAAATCCATGACACCTCACCAGCACATTGACAAGCTTAATAACTGCCAGCATCAGGTCAGTTTACCAGCAGCGATGCGTTTCATTGTATGTGCAGTCATTGCCTCGATGACTCATTTAGAGTTTATACCTGGAGTAAAGTCTGAGTCAGAGTCTTATTCACACTCTATACTGTAAATCTATCACATGGAAAACTTACATTAGTCTATATGACCACTCCCTTTGCTCCATAGCACAGGGATGAGAGCAATGATCCAACATTTTTGGTGAATATGCTTATTGGCTTTCTTCCCAAGAGTGAGATGAAAAGACTGATTTGACTTTTATGTTAAATGTTGTAGTACAGTACAGACATGGAGCTAGGAGGTGATTAGCCAAGGTTAGCAATAAGATTGGAGCTTGGGGTGGGAGGCGTTTGCAGTCTGGCTCTGTCCAAACCGAAGATGTGTTGTTAGGCATAATATTTTGCTTCAGCCAGACAAGCTATGTTCCCCTGTTTCCAGTTTTATGCTAAGCTAGGCTAACCACACCCTGAATTTAGCTCTGCCCTCAGTGCATCAATTTTCTCATCTCGCTTGCTGAAACAAAGTGAAGAAATGTAATTCCTGCCAATCCATTAAATTAAATTTAATTAAATGAAACACAAATTAAATTAAAATGTTGTTAATTATTTGTGCATGGTGGAATAGAAAAACCTTGAGGCTCTGAATTTTTATTTCACCAAATAACAATGACAAGCTTAAACCCATTTCATAACAGCATGTAAATGACAGCAGTACCAAGACAGTGGGGAATAAATTGACAGGAGTGAGCAATGTGAATGAAGACACAATGTAAGGGAGAGTAAATAGAGCTGGACTGGGTGAGAACTGAGACTAAAGACAGATACAGGCTGAGACAGAAAGAACAGGCAGTGAATGAAATATAGCCTGATAGCTCAGTAAAGACAGAAAGAAAAAAAAAGAGAGAACAAACAGACCAAGATGGGATGAGTGTCTGTGGACAACGACACGCGAGTTCATAAACGACATGAAAAAAAGATGATGAAAGAGTGAGCGAAGCACAGAGGACAAGAAAGAGAGTGAGTGAGGGAGAGAACAGTAAATAGAATCTCTCTATTTAAGACAGGCTGCATGAGAAATCATTTACCGTCACATCCAAGCTGTGTTTCATTTAGGCCATTAATCACAACTGTAATGGAAAGCTGAGCCCTGTGCTCCTACACACTCCCTCTCTCTTGACATCACACACACACACACACACACACACACACACACACACATGCACAGTACTAAGAAACAACCCTAATGGCCACATGGGAGGGAGCTAAAACACTATTGAAAGCAAAGCCGATTTCACAAAACTAACTGGTTGCCAAAAAAGCAGACATGTCCCCCCTGTGCGAGTGAATCAGGGCATGAGGAAACTGTACAGATGGATGTTTGGTTGGTTTTCAGCGTAAAAAAATACCTGCTGCAGGGCTAATTCGTTTTCTTTGGAGAATGTATCTGAAACGCAGCTGATGATTTTGTGATTGGCATTGAAAGTTGATGCTTTTCAGCAGTTTTGTTCCTCTATGTTATCAGAAGAAACAGCTTCAAGAATCTCTGTGTATTTCCACGTTTTTCTGGGAAAAAAAGCCTTACAGTTAATCTGAACTTGAAATTCTCCTCCCCTTTTTTCTGTCAGTAAGCAGTGATGCTGCAGCTATTGAGGGTATACTTCTATTTTTCCACAGAGGACAAAACTATTTTTGAATATATTTGTGAAAACTGTGGTGTGTGGTGTAATCCACATACCTGTCTGCCCCTTTACGATATTCAGCATTTAGGAACACCCATTATGCTGTTTGTTTTCATTTCTGAAAGTGGAAGCTACCAAGCTAGACAAGGGAGCTCCCACAGTGGAAGCCACAGATGTGCTATAAGAACTGGACATTAGACTCTGTTTGCCCAGCACCTGCTTTGTGCTGCACTAAAATTAGTGACATTCTCATTTGCTATCAAAAATTCAAGCCCTGGAGAACACGAATGCAGGGGATGATATCACAGCAGAACCATAAATAATTTTTCAATTTCTTCTTTGTGGTAATGACAACTTTGATCCAGTAAGTACACAAGTCAAAACCAACACTGAAAATGAATTTTATTTTTAGATTCACTTTAATGGATGGGGATTATTAATCGTCTCCATCAAAAGAGAAAAAGTTGGGTGAGGCCATTGCTGTTCTCATAAATACGAATAATGAGGATCAGACAAGTCTGCTCCACAAAACAGTAGAGCGAAATGAATGAAGGAGCCTGAAGATTATTATATTACGTTAAAATATATTTTAAAATAAATACTAACTTGTGTAAGAGTTTTTAGTACAGCCTCAAAGCACTGCCCTTAAGAAAAGCCCGGAGTCTGTCCTCGTCTGATGATGTCACCTCCTCCTCCCCACAAGTCCTTCATCAGCAAGGTCAGGAGGCTCTCAGCATGGGGCTCCACTGTGGCAGTGCTAATGCAGTCAGCTGGAGATAATGGGGAGTTTTTGGGAAGTGGACCTTCAGCGTGACCCTGGAGGTGAGGCAGAAAAGCTGACTAAATTATTCATCAGCCGTCACTGATCCCAGTATAAAAATAAATAAATATGCGATGAGTCCCATGCAAATGAAGATGAGTGTTTTTGCCTGTTTAGGATTCTGCAAAGGAATGGAGTGAAATGCACGAACAAATCAAAGAATGCACGCACGCCCACCACCTTAGGAGCTCCTCTAAACAGAAATCAAAGCAGGAAATCTGTCATTTTCTCGCTTTCACTGCTCCATCTCACTATATGTTATCCCGCATTGTGTATAAGAGCCGGGAGAGACAACCACTCTCTGATGAGACATTATCTCGATGCCAAAATGTGTGGGCGTTTTTCACAACCTCATATACAGTACAGTCACAAGCATCTTCTGGAGCATATACACAATGCAGTGAACAAACAGTGGGGCATACAGTATACATCAGTCACATGCTCAGGAACACACATGCATTATACTGTAATAAACATTTTGTTTATTGGGTTGGCTCATTGAAGCTGCCTCCCTCCTGTCCAGCGTAGGCTGTATTAATAATTCATCAATTCTCTGTATTTTGAGTGCCCTTTATATATTTATACTGCGTATATGCCAGCATGATGTTTGAGAGTCAAAAGTTTGTGGCCCATTTTTGTGCTGCAAAAAGGCCACCAAGTGCTTTTCCATCCTCAGACGTTATTGTTTGGCAGTCTGCTCTGAAAAGGGGTTTTGTTGGGATCCATTAGCCTATTTTGTACACTGCTTTTACAGTGAACCCCTCCCCTTCCCTCCTCCAGTACCCCTGCTGTGGTGCACATGACACACATGCATGCACAAAAGTAGGCATACATACACCCCCGTGCCCAGCCCATCCCCCACAGCACACGGACACACTCAGTAGGGGGAAATAGGTGGGAGGTCAGGCTCGAAAAGGATGCAAGTCGGCGTTAGTTACTATGGTAGCCAGTCAGATCCTGCTTCCCTGAAAGCACAGTGTGGAGGGTGGCATTACTGTCAGTAAATAGATGTCTTCATCGGAACACCACTTTGTTGGCGGCTTATCAGATGCACACAAACTAACACTGAACGATCAAATGTGTTGAACAAAAATCAAATGGTTTGCAGCCTACACAGTGTCAGCAGTTTGCAGAGCTGTTATTCCTATCTTGGTGAGGCCACCTGGTAAGTGGTGAAATATGGGACAGGTCATCCAGTGAGCTAGCACTTGCCTGGAGGGTTGTAAGTAAATGCACTGTCCACACTTCATGACTTTATCCAAAATGACAGTGTGTCTGCTGGTCTGATCAGTTCAGCAGGCTTCTTTGTCATAACTATTTCATCTATGCGTTTCCTTTTACTTAAGGGCTGAATAACTCAAATTAAAAAAACATATTTTCTCACTTGTTTCTGGTGGCATCTCTCCATGCAAAGAATTTTTTTTTGCCAGATTTTGAAACTAGTTCTTTCATAATAATTAATTCCAATGAAAAGTCTTAACTGTGACTAACATAAGCTAAACCTATATTGCTTCTATGGCTAGATATCACTAGATACAAGTGAGTTAATTTGTAATTTGGGTGAACCGACCCTTAAAATCTGCCTCTATACTTGATTTTAACAACGCATGTAGATGAGCGTCTCCATACTTTGTGTGGGATTAATGAGTATATTCACTTGGAGGCAGATCAGAGCTGAATCATCCCAGGTAACCATGGCAACATGTATGCACATCAGCATGTGAGTGTGGGGATTTTCTATGATCGATCAGAAATTAAAAGGGAGTTTAAACAGAAGTGGATTGAGTTTGTATCCGTCTCCACCTCCATCTATTATATAACTCTTATATTATAGTTTCTTAATACAAATGGAGTGAAGTGAGTGAAACATAGTGACATAACACAGTGTACACAGAAACAGTACCCCTGACATAATGTTATGGCACAAAATGCAGGAACATACAGCGTGACACTATTGTCAATCACCAAAGTTGAATTTCAAGGTGGCACAAAGAGCTCACAAAGACAGAACGAAGACAGAAGATTTTAAACATTATCAGTATCATTAGATTACAAAACAATTTCATGTTATGAGTAATTACAAACAGGGGGAGGATGAAAAAGAGACGTGCTGTATAGCATTATACTGTTATTGTGTTATTGTGGGGTCACTGTGTCTTTTTAATGGCGCACCGGTGGATGCAAGCACAACAGGCCACTGTTTTAAGTGATCTGACTGTCTGCAAAAATCCCAGCACGAGCTGATGCACATACATGTTACCATGGTTACCAAATGATTTTTTTTTTTAAACATAAATATATGCATCACTTATACAGGTTGTTCACAAGATCACTTTCTGAACAGGTGGATTTGTTAGTTGTTACCTGATACATTCATACTAAAACTGCTTTCAAACATTCTCGGTCCAGTTATTTGGTCTGCACAAGATTTTGAAGGACACCAGCCTTTGGTGGCTATGGACGAGATTCCTGAAGTCTGAGAAAATTATCCTGATCATGTCATCATGATCGGGATAATTTAAAATTAAAATTCAGCTAAAATTTTAATTTATAACAAAAACCCACCGTTATAAACTAGGTTTGCAGTTGGAAAGATTTGGACAATTACCAGGCATTGTGATATAATCAGAGCAAAATGCATTGCAGGAAGGATCCACATTTTTCAGGTGTCCCTCATACTGGGGACCAAAACACAGGATTTTGAGTCTCTCATGCTTCAGTTTTGACAGTTCTGCTTAGGCACTAGGGCCTTGAGGAATGGCAGTGTCAGTCAATCCACCTCTTTGGTCTCCTTATGTTACCTATAGAACCATCAGCAGTTTTCCTGTGAAATATCCCAACATCTACCTCAGAGATTGGAACAAAATGTTCGGGGTTCCCTAACAGCTTTGGTGATTCTCTGACTTTTATACCATAAGGTTGAAATTTGTGGTTTTGAATGAAATGTCTCAACAACTTAAATTTGGTTCATGTCGCCTTTGGGATGAATTGTATTAGCACTGGTGATCCCTGAACTCTTCATCTAACCCCATCATCTGGCAAAAATTTTGATGATAGCATGTTGAATTTACACTGACACTGGGCATTAGACCTACTAAACTAAGATAACCATGAAAAACATTATACCTGATAAAAATCAGCATCTCATTTAGCTCAAACCACTGGACATAGATGAAGCCAGCAAACAAAGCCCAGAACATTGCTTGTAATTTGGGAATTAGGCATGAGCTGCACTGTGTGTTTACTATTTCAGTTTGGTTCAGCTTTGGCTGGGCGAGAACAATTTGAACACCACTGAATGTTTTCTGGGCAAATAGCCCAGAAAAGTCCATCATGGTCTGCTAAAATAACAACGATTGGAATCAGATTTGTTTTGCTTACTCCATCACGATCACAGGTTAGCAAATCTGTTTCCAATGAACTAACACCTCCTTCTGAGATCACATTGTTCTACACAAACCAATCTCAAAAATACAATAAAGTTTCTTCTGCAGTTAAAGACTAAAGAGAACCAACTTCATCAGCTTCATCACACCCTAAAATGGTAGCCCAGGGTGCCTTTTTCTAGAAATTTCTGTCACTCATTCGCCCAGGAAGTGCTAATACAAGCCAAGTTTTTACTTATCCCTCTTCACAAGACACCATTTGCCACTGTCTAAGAACAAAAGGGTATTTCTTGGAGACCGGTACTTCAACTGAGGCACTTATCTGTGAGCTTCGTTCCAGGTTGGAATGACTCCGAAATGACCACAAAGGCCCTCGAGACACACTACAAACTCAGACCAACAAAGAAAGGCTCTTTAAAGTGGTTGTGCTGCACTCCCACCCTGCTCTAAGCTGTTAGAAGCTTCCCTATGAGTCACCTGAACACTTCTATTTATCACTGTCTCACTGTTGCAGCAAAGTCATTCCTCAGCTGGGACAGGAGGATATGTGAGAAATGTTTTTTGAGACTTGGGGAAGCACTAGGTTGCTGTCTAACCTTACATTGTCAATGTGATGTTTCTGAATGGACCCTTAGCAGTAGGTTGAGCTGTGCCTGTTTCTCTTCAACATGCCACTCATCCTCACTTCATGATGTGAACTGGGACAAGATGCAGCAGATTTTCTGCAATAATTCCAGCCACACTTGTGGTGTGGCTCTAGTGATGGCAATGTTGGTCAGCTGGTCTAACATTTTGGTGAAATATCTGGATCCACAAATAAACTGGGGAATTGAACAGTCACTAATCACATGTGTTTGTGATTGTTGAGTTATGTCTGCCTGTATTTAAACACATGGAGCTGCAGGTGTTACTTCGGCCGGACACATTAAAAAGAAGATGGCGTGTGCAGCTGTTGCCCCAGTTACCTGGTGTTGTGAATGGAGACACCAGGGGAGGAGAAAGGTACAGACACTCCTGAGGACATTTTTATTGGAGAGTGAAGTTTTAATTGATCAGCAATTTCTAATGAAACTGTGTGAACTGTGTGTCATTGTTTTATTGATTTGCAGTAGAAACTGAAGAGTTTATCAAAAAGACAAGTTTGATGTGCACATGAATATGGACTTTTCTGTTGTGATCAACATTCTGGTGCTTGTTGCACAAAATTGAACCAGCCGTATGTAATTGTGGCTTGACCGTGTGCAGCATCACTCTTGTTAGAAACTACAGATGGGACAGATACCTGATGCATTCAGACGGCTGTAAAGAGCCACTACTGCCTGCTTACTGTCATAGATTACTGAGCTGCTCAGTAATCTTTATTCTGTCTGCCTAACATTAATTCCACAATCAGAATACAACATTTTTGCCTGCATTGTCAAATGTCAGCTGGTTAACAAAACATAAAAAGTGGAAAGAGGGTCATATGATTTTAGGGGAGGTTTATATGGACGTGATTTCACCAAATAAAAGTGACCAAAATAGCATGGAAGTTCGCTGAGCAGTTGACCTTCTCACGGCAGGCAGGTGACCGACCATGCAAAATGCACTCGTTCCTAGCACCAAGATTGCAGTGTCACATTGGATTGGACTTGCTACAGCCTCTACTGTGCCTCTTCTCCCACTGGGGTGCACAGTGAGTCACCAAGACCAAATCGGTGCAAAGAAACGACCTCAGTGCCCCGGCACCAAAATAGAGCTCAGAGAGTGAGATAACAATATGAGTTGAAGTCAGGACATTGTTAACCTAGCTTAGCATAAAGACTACAGCGGAGGGAAACAGCTAACTGTTGTCCAAAATGTAAAAAATTCTAAAATCTGAAGTTCACAAATACTTTGTCTTTTGTTTGCCAAGAAATAGTTAATGAAGTTTCCCCTAAGACCACAAAATATTTTTACATTTCAGTTTGTGTATAGATTAAAGAGGTCGGATCAGTATTAATTAATGAGCTTTACAGATGTAGGTATGGAGTAAAAGTGTAGGTACAAACACTGTGTTCATGTTAAAGAGAGCTGAATTCTTGCAGAGGCACAGCCAGTTTTGTGTTCTCTTCTTTTTAATGACACTCTGGTCTTTATCTTAAAATAGTGGATCAAAGACAACATGTAGTAAAGGGAATTTATCACTTCTCTTTCCCAAAGGCTTCACCCATGGACAGCAACAATACAATCCCAGAATTACACCCAGCCTTGTCACTTACCGATGAATGAAACAGGAAGTGTATGTGCATGTGTGTGTGTGTGTGTGTGTGGTTGGCAGCAAACTGGAAACACCAGTGAGAGGATCAGGGATACATGAAAATAGATTAAAGGGATTCATCCAGTTATCAAGCCACTGCAGACAATCTCTGCTAAGTGATAGCAAGTCCATTCAAAAAGGACCACACCAGCCACTGCCACATCCCCTCAACCCAACCCAATCTGCTGTCCACCGCCTCCTGTGTGTGAGCTGTATTTAGGCTCTACAACCGTAACTGTAGATTTAATTAAACTGGGAAGGGGATTACTGATGAAATGCTGCAGTTTAGCAGTGTCCCTGTGTGTGTAGGCTTACTCTGTTTCACTTTCAGCACTCTGAAAAATGTGATAGCTTTCTATACGAACTCTCACTCTGGTTTCTGTGACGTAGACAGCCAATGATATGGTCCCTCTACTTAATGGAACTTGAGGATTCAGTCGTAGTTGTGTGTAACTGTGGCACTGACCCTCTTTTAGAAAAAGCAGTGGCACTGACAGCTGGCCTTCTGTTGGGGTTATGTTTGTTCATAAGTTGAACAAAAAACATGTTAAATAAATTAAAACACTGAAAGTTGCTGCACTCAAAATCTTGACAGCTATTTCCACCCATAAGCAATCTAGATTAATCTGACAAAAAAAGAAAATCTTGAATACTCAGCAAACCAAGTACAACTGAAATGCGGTCATGGATATTGTAGTATTTTGAATCATCATCATTCCAAACTGACAGAAAAAAAACAATAATTTCCCTAAAAAAATAAACCTAGTGTATTGTTAGATCATCCTGAAGACTCCCAAGTTTCTCTGCTGAGAAACATTGAGGATATCACTAAATGAACATTTTGAGACTGGAATTTATCACGGGGAAAAATACTGCTGCACACAACGGCTCCTACCACTTCACTACTCTGCATCAACTGAAATGAGAAGTGCCAATAATAAAGCTTTGTAATTATGTAAGCCTGTGGTCCCATCTTCTAAAAGGGCCCTGTGTATATAGCTTAAAGGGGCAATATGTAAGTATTTTAGTTTAAAACATTCAAAAATTAACTAAGATTATCAACAGAACATGAAGAAATAAAAGTTTAGACATTATGTCAAAAACGTCTATGTTTTGCATTGCAGAGATCTATTAATCAATCTACTGAAGTTAGCATGTTTCATCTTAATACCGTCGTAATACCACTTTGTACCTCAAGGGGTGATAGTGAGTCACTGTAGAATCCAGCCTGTCCTCAGTCCGACATCAGAGGATGAAGAAACAGTAAATGTAAAAGGCTATTAACCTGTGTTGCAGTCCTCCTCTCTTTCCTCAAGCTGATGCTGTTGCTCCAGCTGTTCTCCCTCTCTTACATCTTCCTCCACCTTTCATGGCTCATCCTCTCCTCCTGCCACCACTACATCTTCCCTGTCTCTCTAACTGGGCAGACTGGGTGTGAAATTATTGTCATCAGTCTAACAATAACTGTAGAAAACAGCTGACCACTTCCATAATCAGACTGTGAAGTAAACCTGTGTGGAAAACATTATTCCTCAATCCATGCAGGGATTGGCAACATGTCAACAAGTGGCCTATGCTGAGGCCAGATTTAAGCTAAAGTTAGGTCAGCGTGAGGGTGAGCGTTAAAACTTGGCTGTGATTGGCCAGTAGCCCAGTCTGGAACAAGCACATAGCACGCTCGCATGTACACCCTAAATGACAGGTACTCTGAGATGACCAGATTTTTTTTGACTGCCCACCGGCTCGCCTGAGCAATGGCCAGTGGCAAATGTTTCTTACCCAACTGGTTGTGATATGGGCATCTAGTCAAAATGTAATGAAGCTGCCATGTATAGTCTGCACTCTGCATGATGAGCACTTCAAGGCGTTTTGGTGTCTACACATTACACATTACACAGAGAGGAGGAAGACGACAGGGTCAGTGAGCACCCAAAGCTCATTTTGCACCTTCCCTCCCTAATTCAGCCATAATTGAAGCCAGAAATGATTTTCTTTTAAAATATGTCACAGAAGCTAAATAGCAAATTATTTGGCACTGTGGGTCAGATCAGAGCTCAGGCAGAATAAACAACCTGGAGTGCTTCCTACACCAGTGCTTTCATCCCAGCCCTTTACACAGAAAGGAGACATCAGAGCCAGATGTGTCACACTGACATCTACATGAGGGCTTGGCCTCTTACGGTCTACAATTATGAAGCTTGGATCACACTTTTGAATGCTCCCCTACCTCCATGTAAAGCCTCTTTCCCCTTCTGCATGTTGGCTTTTCTCTCAGCAACGACACGTCACAGGGACTCCTTGGCAACCAAATCAGCTCTCGCTCTGTGTTTCATTCATATTTTTCCTGTGACCCAATTTTCTCTGGTTTAGGCAGCATAAAAAGATGAGGCACAAAGGCAATTTTTCACAGGGCTTAAAGCCTTTTTCATATGAGACAAATTGTGCAAATGGAAAAAGGTCACAAAATTGCTGTAATGTAATCACCAGTGCCATGTGAATTAAGCCCTGTTGTATCACATGGTCGTACCCTAAGAGCTGATTATGGTAATCCACATGGTTGTATTTCTCAGGTATTGTAGCCTACTGTACGTTCAGTCACATTCACTGAGGCTAAACGATTTATTGGAAAAACAAGTGATCTGCAAAAACTTGCAATCTGTGGAGAGAATAAAGTTTACAAAGTCAAAAACTTTTCCCACATCAAAACAGAAATATGGATTTACATCTGTGCAATCCCTGCAAAGACTCTTGGACATGAAATAATAACTATGTGATATGCAACAACTATATGATGAGAATAATAATGTATACTCATGCTAATCCCAATGCTGTTTGCAAAGGGGAAACTTTGCAAAACAGATGGGCAGATAGCAATGTGTTTTTCAAGCATTTTATCAGACTGATTGTAGATTCATTTGAACTCACTCCTGAGACCTTGCTTAATGATCTGTGTACCTATTGAAATCAGCCTGGAGGATATTGATGCCTGTCTCTGATAAACTAAGGAGAGCTTGACTTCCAAGAGCAGCTTTTGGAGCTCGTCCAGGTGAGCTTACTTCACTTTGTGGCTCAGTTGGCTGGAGAATTAGAATGAGGCCTCTCTCTCTCTTTCTTTGGCCTATGGCCCTGAAACAAAATGATTATTCCTCACATTTCAGCTAATGACTTTGGCACATCAGCATATCCTGCTCTCTAACACATATCAATTAGTTGGAACTGCATGAATGCCTGAAACACTTGTGTTAGCAGAGTGCTGACACCAGCAATGTGACCAAGTCATCCTCGCTTGACTCTTAAGTAGTTGTGATAACTCCGGTTCCAATCCAAAGTCAAAAGGTCCCAATTTAGAGAGCAATAATGAGTTCGGTCCAGTTGCAAGTAGACTCATTTAGTCAAAAATAATTGCTAGTTCCACACTGGGACAGTCACATACAGTAAACATCCAAAGTAAAAATACTTACTATGAAGAACAGTAAAGTTTAGTCTTGCTCTGTAGATAGAAACTTAATGAGAAAAAGAAATAAGTAAGAGGGAAGAACCAAAGAATGGAAAAAGGGAAAAAATAAAAAGGGACTTAAAGAAGGAAAGAAGAAGTAAGGAAAGAAATAAAGTAAAAAGCAGGAAGGAAAGGAGTGAAGTAGGAACTAAAGAAGGGAGCAAATAAGCAAAGAGAGAGGATTAAATTCTCCAGTTAATAAATATGCAAAAAAACAAGGGATCACAAACCATCCAACATAAACGGCAAGCCATAATTACCATCATTCAAAAATATGACACGATCTATGATGTGAAATACAAATAAATTTGTAAATCACTTACTTTGTGCTTCTCAGTTTTACTTAGTTTGGTCATCTAACAATAAATGGAAGAATCTCTGTCTGTTCATCTTTTGATTTTCTCAATAACAGCTCATCTGATTCACTTCATCCATAGTCCAGACTACATTTCAGCAAATGCAAAGTGTCAAGGTTACAGTAACAAATGAATAGTGTATTGATATTTCCTGGGGTTTCCATCGAGCTTTTCTTTACAGGAATTTCCTCTGGAAATAAACAACTGCTCATAAACTCAAAACGACTAAGTCCATGTAAATAACTGTTTCAGAACTTGGTCCTTTTACTATAATTAGTACCAAATTAAAGAAATCACTACAGCTAAAGAATCTCCACTTACTGTAACTTGTACAAGAGATTTCATAATATGAAAGTGCAGGGCAAATTTACATATCAGGATTATCGTTAATCAGAGTCAGTTAAGTTTCTTCTGTGGGTAATTCAGAATATACAGGGATGATTCTTTAAATGTAATCGCCTTTCAATCCTCAGCCCCAGTGTCAAAACATACCCTTTAGAAACTCTACATCATTGTCAGAGGGCTAAATCCTAATGAACATAATAAACAAAGATTAAAATATCAATGTAACAGAAGAGTATTTAAATATTTAAGAACAACCCTACTAACCTTTGTCTCTCCGTGGAGGAGGAGAAAGTGCAAGACCCTGAGCAGGCCCTGCTATCTCCAGAGGAGAGTGTCCGATCCTGCCATGTCGATGCAGAGGGATCTGACACTGAGGAGGTCCTGCCATCCTCAGGGGAGAGGGTCAGAACCACCTCCTGCCAAATCAATGATTAGGGAATGTCACACATTTTCTGTGTCTGCCTTCAGGCTCTGGAATAGTGCCTGCCCTACTACTGACAATTTTAAATCTGACTTAAAGACCAGCCTTTATGATCTTGCTGTTAGGTTAGTTGGAAGTTGCCTCACGCTTCTCTTAATATCCACTCGTAATTTATTTTAATCTAATATTTAATGTCTTTTTAGTGCATTTAATCTGTTGCTGGTTTTATCCAGTCTCTCTTAAATTTCTTAATCTTTTTTGCACTGATTTTGATTTTATCCACATTTTATGAGTGGCGAAACTGTGCAGTGCATCTCTGCTGCTCTTCTGCTGGTTAAATAAACAGTCAGTCATATCCCGAAAGGAACACTGTGAAATGACGACAGAGCTGCAGAACCACCAGCGTTCAGGTAGTAGCAATTCCTAAAAGCTGAAATAAAATTATTTCCACTGTCAGTTTCAAGCAACAGATAACCCTGTGGAAAATACATTACACCATCTTAGGATATTGGCATTTGTTGTGATTGTGTTTGTTGTTGCTTCATTGAATGGCTGTTGCAGATGAAAATAAAGTAAATGTACTTACTTGCACCTCTACATTAGAGTTGGATAAAGTGAGCTGGTTCCTTTCGATGCGGAGGAGCGGCGATTCTACTCTTGGCTCCCTCCAGATGTCGGAAACCCATTTTGGCCTCTTGTGTGCTCAGTATCATTCTTTTGGTCGCTACCCAAAGCTTGTGACCATAGGTGAGGGTTAGCATGTAAGTCAACTACTAAATCCAAAGCTTTGCATTCAGGCTCAGCTCTGTCTTCCCCACAACGGTTTGGTACAATGCCTGCATTACTGCTGACGCTGCATCAAACCGCCTGTCAGTCTCACGCTCCATATTACCTTTGTTCAGGACCCGAGAACCCAAGATATTAAGGAGTTCTGACATCCAGAGGGATAAAGGAGCCAGTTGAGGTGGTTTGGGCGCCTTCCAGGAGGTTTTCCAGATATGTCCAACTTGTCAGAGACCTCAGTGAAGACTAAGAACACACTAGAGAGACTACATATCTCATCTGGCCTGGTGATATCTGGACGCCTGGACTACCTTGCAAACCGACTCTGGATAAGCAAAAATGGATGGATGAAGTGATATGACATATCCACGTCTCCAGGGTTGCATCTGGAATATTTATAACTTTAGGTGGTCTTGTCCATAAGCTGGTGACAGTGTCATGTATTCATCTATATGCATTACTTACCCGTTAGGGATGATGTTTCCCTAAATGTCCACTGTACTTGTTTGTGCATTCTCCTTTTCCCTCCTCAGACCAGCCACCACATGCCTGCTCCTTAATTCCTAATGACAAGAACAAGAATCTTAAAAGCAGCAAGAGTGAAGACAAGTGACGAGAGTAAGCTCAGACCTGAGAATAGCAACCAGATTTTAAAGAGGCCAGTCTTCCTGTAGTCTCTATCTATTAGAAGAAATGTGTGAAAAACCTTTTTTCTCTCAGGATCAGGTTGCTGGTAGCAACTGATAAGCTAATAACTGTGGGATGGAAACATGTTAAAAATATCCTTCTAAATGAGCCAAAAGTGTGAGGAAACTGCTTATAAAATGCTAAATAAAGCCATCGGGTTGGATTATTGTATCAATCATTGTTCATTGTGTCATTGCTGTAAGATAAATGCAACTATTTATCTTATGTATCACAGAATGTCTTGTACATGACCTATTTCAATTTACATTTCTATCATATTATAACACATGAGAAATTATTTATTAGTTACTCACATGCTGCTATTTGATGTTTAATTTTCTGTATTCCATATTTTATCTGTCACACTGTGACACAACTGTGAGTTGTCATGACAATAACTGAGGTGACTCAAATGAAAAAAACAAGGGTTCACCTCTCAGGGGGAGGAAATTAAATTGGTATAATATTAAACCTTGACATAATCAAAATAATCATAACAACATTTGAAATGTCATGTCATCATCTGCCGATTATCTGGGTCCAGGCCGAGGTTGCGGGGGGCGACTGCTACCCAATCCACAATGCCCTGAAGTCCTGTGGTACCTCCCATGGGTGGTGGGCCCATGGGAGGCGGCGTTACCTGGAGTGGGGCTCAAACCCACAACCCCAAGAGATTGAGTCTTGTGCTCTACCAGCTGAACTAACCAGACGGCCATTTGAAATGTTGTGGTTGAAATTCTTACCAATTGGTAGCCTGGTTCTACTGAAATAGTTCTGGTGTTGTGCTCATTTATGATTGGAGAAACCACTGACCAATCAGGTGGGATAAAAAATGGCCATATTGTCTCACTACATTTCAGAAAATCTCATTTAAAAGATAGAAAACTGCTGAATACACATATGCTAAGAATGCATTAATTAATAAAGTCACTCACCAAGCTGGGTAAGTCAATCAGGTTCAGTCTCATGTATGTCAAGTCCCTGTTTTGGATGCCCAGGATGGACAAGCATGCGCACAAGCACAAGGAAAAGGATGCTGACTACAGTTCACTTGCAGTTCACCAGTGTCATTAACAAGAAGGGTTTTCTGAATGATCCACATAGAACCCTTAAATGTGTCTTAAAGCCTGACAGTGACTGGCTGGGTGGGAGGAGGGGGAACACAGGGTGGTGATAGAGAGTGAGAGTGACAGCAAGAAGAAGGAGGGGAGGTAATGAAAATGAAGACAGCCAGGCGAAAAGAGGTCAGGGGAGACAGACCGGAGGGGGCGAGCGAGAAGAAGTGATGCTAATATCTGAATGGTCTGTCAGCTGGACAGAAGCAAGACTGTTGGGTTGCTGGTTTCATCACTGCACTCACAGGCTGATGAAAACAAGCAGTAACAAACAGTTGGAAGGCTGGCAGCTTGGAAACAAAACACAGGTAGTTCCTTTGTTTTTGGACTCTTACATGCCGTTTCTCTCGCTCCTTGCGCTGTTGTTGTTGTGAGCCTGTGGTGCAAATGGAGAGGTACAAGAGCCTGAAATCGGTCAGAAATCTCACAGGCATCATCGTGCTGGCCATCAGAGTAATAGGCTGTCTGGATGCATTATCTGGTTGCATTATCTCCCTCTGGCTGCAGCCGGGGCTTGGATAGGATCCCAGAGCAAAGTGATTGAAAAGCAGCAGGAATCAGGTACGGGGTGAGTGAGCTAAACCTGTAATATATGATCAAATGCATCAGTTTCACTACACTTGGAAGTCAGGAGGTGAGAGCAGGAAAGAGATTCTTTATAAGTCATGTTCAGAAAGTGGAAGAACTGAGAGGACAAGTATAAAATGATTTCAAGGTAGCCAACTTTTACACAGATATAGATGGACACATATAAATAACCTTGTGTCTCTTTGTCGAAGTCTTCGAATCTTAAAAGCCACTCCCCAACAACAGCCCTGTTGTAAATAAGTTGCAGAGCTTTATAATAACCTGTGTCTGCCACAGTGGAAGTAATAGGACCAAGCCTATGGACTGAGACAAGGAGCCATTTTATAATGAGGGATGGAACCGCTCAGCCATACAGCACCACTCTTCCTGTTAGGATCCTTAAATTAAAGAAGCAAACGATGCGTGCAGCAAATTCTCGCCCCTAAATCTCCAGGGCTACCTTTCTCTGAGTGGAATCTAACTCCACTTTCTACCAGCTCAACCCTCATCTGCTCCACTGAATCAGCCCGTCTCTCTGAAAAAAGGGGGAGATGACTCGCTGTCTTCAGTGCATCATCGAATTGGAACTGTGTTTGTCTACAGACCATTTTTAGTGTGGGAGAGCAGTTACTTGTGCATTTCATCACTCTGAAATTTATGGCACTTAAACCAGCGTTTCTTCAAACTCTGGAGTGTTTACCCCCTTTACTTTAGATTGTCGGCCTTGTTGACAACATGGCATTTCAATTTCAGAAGCCACCAAAAACTTGCACTGAGATATGCCTGGAAGAATTAAGGAAGATCGTGACCACCTTTCCAGTAGCTGAAGTGCAGATGATGAAGAGTGAGGATGTAATCTGAACTAATTAGAAATTATACCTGAGTGTCAGCTCACTCATCTTCTGGGTCTAAAAGAGCAACAATACTAACTTACTGAGATGTTTGAAGCATCTTTAAATATTGTGATGGTGGTATAAGTGTCCATTTTGCTTAAAATTCATTAATCACTTGATCAATTTAGTGTCAACTCCAACTTCCACAGAAGTCAGTGAAGTCAGTTTAGAACTCTGAGCTGTGTCCCATTAACACACATGACAGAAGTATTAGGAGAAATATTTTACTGAATCGGGCCAAGGTAACTTTCAGTGTGATAAACACACACAGTGGCATAGAAACCCCACTGCCAACTAGCGTTTGGGGGTGTAATTGCAGAGGGATGCAGACACACCAGTGCACAAGAATAAATGCTCACAACATCATAACAGAAGTATAAACCAGGCTAAAGTATTAATACATACAAACTCCAGACAACTCCAGGCTACAAGGGACAGGTGAAGTAGGAACCAGATGTGACCCGATGTGGTTTGACTAATGAGAAACATATGACCCTATAAGAAAGTAAAACAATTTTAAATAAAGGCCTAATAAAGTTTGATTCCTCCACTTGATTTGTTTTGGTCTCAAGACACCTCAGCAAAGATAAGCAGAGACATACTGAGTGAACCCAGCATGAGAAAATCAGCTCAGGACAAACTGCAGATGCTCAGACTCTGTTGCACCCTCACACAGCTACAGTATAGCTTCATGTTTTCTTAACTTTATGGACTTGAGAGGAGGTCAGTTTGGTGTGTGTTGGGTTTGAATGTCTATAGCAACTAAAAAGCGATACTTTTCAAAACTTTACATGAGCATGCTAAGAAGGGTCGAATGATTTCACAAAAACTGGTGTGAGTGAATATTTGTTATATGAGTGCCGCAGGGCATTTGCCAGAAAGTGCCCTACTTTTGCTGCACCCAACCTATACATGGGATTTCATAGATCGGGTTGGCTTATACTGGGTCGAGTGAATTTAAAGCAACGACAAAACTTCAACAAAGTCAACGTTTTCCACTCTGGTCCAAAGCAAAGAGAACAAATTGCAGGTGTGAATGCACTTCAGGATTTTGCACCCTGACCTGCACTAAATCCACTCTCCTTGCACCTTGTAATAACAAGGTAAAGCTTCTCTCTTCCACCCCTTTCACAAACACAAGCTGCCTCTGCTCCAACCTGAGCGGGATAAATCTACAAGCGTGTGGACTAATAGAAAATCTCTCAGCCATGCATCATAAACTTTGAAGGCTCAAACTGAGGAGAAAGAGGGGAGAATGAAAATAAATGAGGTATAAACAAACTGGATGAATGTGTGCTTTCGAATCAGCGTAAACACTGGTTATTCATTATCAAATGGGCAGTTTAATTGGTGGCAGAATATATGCCAGCAAACCGGTCGGTATGAAAAATCATATGACAGCTCTGACAGAGGGTCGACTCCTCCGCGATTCCTTTTGAGAAATGAGTTCCGCTGTTATGATTAGAATCGTAAACCAGGAGTCAAACTGCCAGCAGGAGCTCACAAACTAGCTGGCATACGTACATATGGATTATAGGGAATTTGCATCTGTTAATCAAGCTTGTCGGAAATTATATAAATAACAATTGGCAATTGCAGCGGATGAAACTAATTATCCACATTCTTTATTAAGCAGTGTTTAGTAATTCCTCTAAAGATTCTCTTCAGTGGCATCTTTCCAACACTCGCCCCTGCAGTCAGCCAGTCATGAGAGAGAAGCAATTGTTTTGCATCTATACTTCATCAAATCCTGATTGTCCTAGTGGGCTTGGCCATCTACTGTATGTGTGTGTAGTGGAGTCCAAGAGAGGCCTTGGGGAGATTTTCCACAGAGACATGGATCAGCTACAGAACCCAAATAAACTATTCACTCCTCTTGGATATTTTCATGTTTCATTGTTTTACATCATTGAGTCAAAGGAGATTTGATGTGGATTTTTTTGACACTGGTCAACAGACAAAGACCCTTTAATGCCAAGGAGAAAACAGATTGTTACAAAGTGGTCTGAATTAATTATAAATGCAAACCCAACTGTCAGGGGATCAGCTGTGCCTCTCCCTTATCCCTGTGTTTTCCCATTGTTTCCTCCTCTTAGTGTTTCATGTTTGTCCTCGGTTTGTCTCTCTCTGTGGCCTTCTGGTTCCATCTCTTGCCATTCCACCTGTCCGCCTGTTCCTGATCTACTCATCAACTCTAAAAGCCACAGCAGTATATAACCCCAGCTCATTCCTCTGGTCTTTGGCATGACCAAGTTCTGTTCTCCTGCCACGTCCAACCCAGTCTTCGTCAGCAGTTTCCAGCCTGGATTACAGAACCATTACCTGCTCTGCTCCACCATTAGCCTCCACTCCTTGCTCATCCCCATCCACATGCTCCACTGTTTGCTCCACTCCTCCACATCCCCATCCCCTTGGTCATAAATTAAAGTAGAAACATGGCTCTACACCATCCCCACTGACATGCTGCTAGCATGGCTAAAAGACTTGAAAAACTTACCGTCTCTATGTGAAGTAGATCGGGAACAATCTTGTGCTCTCTTTGATATTAAAGTTCTTTTTTTTTGTTGATCAGTGTCAAAAAGCCACATTAAATCTATTTTGATCCAATGCTGTAAAACAATAAAACATGAAACCTTCCATTGGGAATGAATACTTTTTGTAGGCATTGCATTGGAGCTCCTGCTGTAACAAAGGGACCCTGTGAGGTCGGGGACCCTTCACACCGGCTCAAGAAAGCCATGCATAATTTAGGTCAATTTATGGCGGAGCCACTTGGCGGCTGATGAGCTGTCGAGAAACGCAAGAACAAAACTGGGCCTCTAAGGGCAATAAACAATCCCAGCTAACAAGCCTCTTCTGGCAACGTGGAGCACAAAATAAACACAACAGTGTTGACAGATCAAATGAAAGCAGACAAACAGAAAGGTTTCATGCGAAGGAGGTTGTTAGTAAGGCACACAAATCACATACACACACACAGTGTGGTAACGTAAATGTGCTTTTGACAATAGGAACGCTGCATGAAAGCTGGAGTCAATGAGACTTACTGGAGTAGGCATGCACACAGTTATATAATCAACACCATATTCTCTTCCACTCGTGAATCATTTTCGAGATTTTGGGCTCTCTGCTGTTGTCTGTCATCCATACGGTGTCTGTGCACTGCATCTCTTGGTGGAGCTGAGCCTTCCAACGCATTCATAGTTTAATCAGTTAAACACTGGCAAGTCGCTGGCTGGCTAACAAGCAGGAGGGGGGTGGGTTGGGGTGGGGGGGGCTTTACTCTTCAAAAGAGGCTTGATTTGCTGTGATTTAAGCTCACAACTTATTCAGTCAAAAGTTAGGGTGCATTTTGCAGGATCTGTGGGAAATTCTAAGGTTTCTTGTGTTGCAAAATCAGAAGGAAAACAACATAAAAAGCTCCGAGCCAGAAAATCAACACATCTCTCCACTGAAGTGCTGAGCGGAGAGCCATCTTTGTGAAAATTGTCCCATGCGTGAGTCATCATGCCTTTACCCATCAGTGTTCAATTTGCATAACTACAGTTGCAACCACCAGGGAAAGTCTGTTTCTCTAAGCTAAGTTCTGTCCTATCTTGTTTCTCAGTGGTTCCAATCGTCACCAAGGGAAATACTGCCGTCATCTCAGCGCTTGATACTGTACAAGGTTCAGGATTAAATATCTTTTATCTAAACACCAGATGCCAACATAATTAGATCATGCAGAATCTCCCTCTCGTTTCCTAATTGATTCTACAGGAGGGTCACGCTGCAGCTCGTGTTTCCCACTTCTGCATCTATCGCACCTTGTATATTCAGTGACTTTTTCCAACCATCTGTTACCTGTAGGTGTTTCATACATACCAGTACATGGCATCCCTGCAGAGAGGGTGCTGATCTTAAGCAAATCAAGTCTCCATTTTTTGTTTTTCCTAATGGGAAGGTTCGCATTGAGGGTTCAAGGTCAAGGGACTGATCAGTTGGCTAGGAGCAACTTCTCCTGACATCAGCCGGGGAAAGGTTGCTGGAGCTGCTTTAAAACACTGTTTTCTTACCTCCGCCCCCAAGTAGGAACAGATGGTGAGTTCTGGCAGCGTTTTGTTGGCTGGAAAACACCCTTTTGATTGAGATGCCCATTCTTTTACATGTCTGAAAAATTATGTGTAGAGAGCAAACAGTAAAAAAAAAAAAAACAGCACAGAAGCAGAGCCAAATTTTATCTTGCTATGTATGCAATGTCTTATAGACCATCTGGATGGTTTATTCGGCTGTTCAGTTTTCACTGCACTTCCAAAAAAATCGCTGTAAAAGTCAGAGTCAGCAAGTACAATCAGGTTTTTCCCTCACACCATTTAGACAAACAGTCCAGTTAAGACCTCAAATGCTGTTCTTGTGTTTATTGTGGTGCAATCTTAGTTCTAGGAGTAAATCTGAATAAAGAACAAATGCCTTTATTTGCCTGCTGCTCTACATTAACTGCAGTAATCAGCTAATGGCTAACTTTGGTCACAAACTGCAGGGCTCTTCAAGGCGGTGTTACAGTCACCATTAGTCTTATATTGGTAGTGACAGCACATGTACGCCCGGGTTTCTAAGTTACTCCTGGTAGTGTCCCTTCTAATCTCGTAATTGGTAGTGAGAATGAGAGAGAGAGAGGGAGAGAGAGAGAGGGAGGAGGAGGAGGAGGAGAGAGAGAGTATGTGTACAGAGAACACACAGAGACAATTGACCCTTTTCTCTCTTTCTCTAATTAGCAGTATTAGACAAAGAGCCCTGGGAGAAGACAGATTGCATCCCATCTCTAGTGTGAGATCACTCATGTTGAAGTGGCCCTCTGAGCAAACCCAGCACAATGTGCCAGCATCTGAAGTAAAGCCTGCAACGCAACACAACTCCAGTGGCTCTAGAAGGAGTGGGCAGAACCTCTGTAGACTTATCGACATCCTTGGCAACAGCGCGGGGATGGATGGGAAATGAAATCAGTGAAACAGCTATTTGTTATCCAGAGATGAGAGATGAGATGACTTGAATAACTCACTTGTGTTTCCTTGCACAACTGACTGAGGCCTCTGAGAAATGAACGAGTGATTCGGTTCACTTCGTTCATCCAAAGGATTCGTTCTTTTGAGTCAATGGTTCGTGAACAACACTAAACTAAACGCTCATAAGGCTGGTTTTATTATTAGTGGCTCATATGAGAAGAAAATGGGTGTGTCAAATCACACAAGCATGAGCTATACGATTAGATTTAATGATATTAAACCCGTCTGATCTTAGTCCCTGTAAAAATGAGGACGAAAATGTATCTGCCGAAGAACATACAGAGAGAGAACCACATCCCTCTCTGCAAAGAATTTGTTCTCCAGTTTAGTTCATTCATTCTGCTTATGTGTAGCCAAGAGACCCAGGGCAATTTTCTGAGCTGCACTGAGGCAACTGCACTAAAAAAACATCCTCCTTCAAGTCCTGCGTCAGAGCTTTTAGCAGGATAATTTTGGAAGGAAGATACAGTTAATCTGAGGACAAGAACTCCTCTGAAGGTGTCCTCCGCTCTGTAAAGTGTAACAGCCTTATCCATCACATGAATACATCTAAACCAAACCCTCTTATTATCTTGACAAACAACATTAATCTGAGCTAAGGCTGGATAAAATAATGATGAGGTAAGATAAAACCACTGATGGACTGAGAATGGAATATACGACTTTATCACTATCCTCATCTCCCATGCAGAAATACAATGATTTAAAAAAAAACAAAACAAAACATGGAGATGTTCTTCTCTTTCCGTTGATCCCATATTGAAAAGTGCTGAAGATAATGCCTGGAGGCTTACAGAGAGGGATGGGTGGGGGGTGGCGGGGGACAGCAGCCCATACATACCAATGACATTGATCCCTGAGCAGGGCCTGGAAGAATGCTGAGACGGCCATATGCACATTTTTTATTCTGGTAAGAAAAGCGCTCTATGTTCCAACATCAAGTTGTCTCAGGACTGTTTTGATGAGCTGGGCGGTATTTGGGATGAGTGTGCCATTTCTGTGTCCTTCAGGTTTAAAACAGCAGCAGTGGAGGCTGGGGACCAGGGAAAAAGGCTTTTATTGTGTTAAGTAGCAGTGATCCAAAAAAGAAAAAAAAAAACAGGACCCTTTGCTGCTCCCTGGACCTTCCCGCAAGGACCCCTGGGTGCAACGCTCTACCAGGCCTTGAATCACAATGCACTGTCGCTCTTGCACCCGGGGACCTGCTGGGCTCCAAACACCCTGAGCCTTCATTCTAATATCTGCTCACACTTTCATGTACGGCCTTGCACGTGTATGAGCATCTGTTAATATTTCATCACTTTGTATTATCCACATTCTCTACTCGATGTATTATTTAACACATGTACCCTGTATCACCAACAGGTTTGTTTTACTGCATACAAATGCTTTCCAGAATATTCCTAATCATTATCTTTTTTTTTTTTTTACATAGAGAAAGATACGGCTGCAGTATTCACCAGGTGCTGTAATACTTGACTACTGACTGTGCACTAGGACTGTATGTTTTCCTCCACATTATAATTCACATCCATTAAAATGAAACATATATTTATTTCTTTATAACCATGAAAATAGGACTTTTTCACTGAAGACATTTTGACATGTCACAGTAGGAAAAGTGCAGGCGTATTCGATAACATTAAAAACTGCTGCATTCCACATGAGATGAGCTTGTCTCAGGGTCTTGGTATTGTTCATGCTGGCTCCCTGTCACACTGTCATGGCTTACTGAGACACAAATAGAGCAGAGCCATTGTTAATGTTATTAGAAACACAGGTGCCTTTACTACTATGACAGGTAAAAATCTCTGCAGTGAAAAAGGCCTATCTGACTCGTCATAACATATGACTTCAGTTATATCAAGCAACCGGATCAAATGTTCGGCTGAATCTATGGTGACACTTTTACTGTAGTTAACATTCATCTAGCTGCATCCCTAAAGCTGAACACCCGCTGTAAGCTCTTCTTCGCCATAGTTCTTCCTAATGACGCTGTGCCATGCAGCTATACTCACTTAAAAATCAGCTCCATTCGACACTCAGTGCGTGTCTGTATACTCCCCATGATATGTATGCGAGCCAGCTTTTTGTTTACCTTAAGTAAGTACGTTTGAACCCAAACCATGATCTTTCCCTAAACCAAGTCGATGTGTCATGCTCTGCTTTCTAAAACACACCACTCACTAAAAAAAACAGTGACAACAGCGTTGATGCTAATGATGTTTCCACTAGATTCCATTTGCTCCCAAGGAATATGACAGTGAGAAGGTATAGGTGTTAGCCAGTGATCCCATTGATTTTTGTTACTTCCTTGTTAGCTAACTGAAATTTTAGCACTACTGCAAGAGAATCATGTGGTAACTGATTGTGCTTTATTCTTGGCAAACTTTCCTGGAGTTTATTCTTTCCTGCTTTGGTCAACTGGACTGTGCCTTCAGCTGTTTAGTTCACTGAATCTCCTACTGCAATATAGTGCAGTGTTTTAACATTTCTTTATATGTTAACACACATTAAGAGGAGATCAGGTGTATTGTGCCATGTCTACTACTACTGTGAATCTGGAACCCTGTCATTCCTTTGTTTCCCCATAAGAGGCAGAGTCAGCAAGCAGACATCCTCTTTACATGGACTCATAATGAAGGTCAATCTGGCCCGTCATTCTCTGAAGTCTCAGCAGGGAAGCTACTGTTTGTCCCTGACGCTACTCAGACAAACACATACGCATACACAAAAGGAAAACACACAAACACGCGCCTTCCACACATAAAACACAACAATAAACACTTGTGCATGCATGCAGACATACACACTCCCAGTGACACAAAGCCAGCTCAGCACAGCTGTGGCTTGGTTTGATGTGAGCATGGCCATCCAGGCAGAAGAGGTCGTTTCCCAGCATCACTCATGGGTATAACCTTTGATCCCTCTGTCTCTGTCTGTTTCCCTGTTTCTCTTCCTCTCTTTCCGCCTCTCCCTGTTTCTCTTAGTGTCCCCATCACAATTCCTTACAGCTTAATGTAGAGTTCGAGACATTAATTCTGTGTTGGGGCTTTGAGATATTGTCAAAGTCAGAAATTCCTAATGTCTCTGACTCTAAATTACAACCAATGGAATGGAACATAAAAGCTTCTTCCAACTCTGTTACTCATTATTACAGTCTGAACAATAATGATGTGAATGCATCATACATACTAATGACAGGCAGCATTTTATTAGCTTTAAATTCCCACTAAACTGACCAGTGCTGACATGTGCAGGTAAGTTCAAATCGCTCCAGCTGTCCAGCTAATTAGCTATTTAGCTGACGTTAGCAGTCACCTCGAGTAAAAGTTTGCATATTAAAAAGATTAAAAATGTAACAGATTTTTTTTTTTTTTTTTTTACAAAATTAAAGTATAGTTTTCATTAACTAGCTCTATCATGGCAGTTGAACCTTTTATGGCTATATGCTGTGGAAGAATGGAGAAAATATGTGCACTGAAGGGGTCTGCAAAGTCACCATGCTAATTACAAAATCTCTCAGTTATACCACAATCTGGCTGTGAAGTGATATTACTGCATTATGCAAAGAGTCCTTCACTGATTCATGACTACACATATGATATACATATATATATACACTAGCAGGTGTAGTGCTGCATGATCGTAATTTTTGCACATATAAAATGCCATTGTGGGTGGTCATGTCATGGATCATTATATAGAACATCATTTTCACAAACAGAATTTAGACAGAGTAAAAATTTCTTCCTTTTTGACACAGATTTTATCTTAAAAAGAGGTTGAGAATATGGCCATATGTGAGTCTGCCACCATGTCTCATCGCAAAAAGTCTGATGACAAGCTGAGGCTTAAATGAAAAAACAAAACAAAACAACAAAAATGTGTGATGCACAGAGAAGATGAGAGGTGGAGTAGCTTTGTTTACCTGGCAGCCTTCAGACAACTTTCAAACCTCACAGCAGCGAGAAATGTTGGGAAATACAGTAGCTGAGGCAATTTACATCATGCGAATACGGCCCTGAACAAATGAATGATGCAGAAATCGAGAGCCTGGACCGCTCATTAGTGTCCTACAAACCATAACACAAACACACTTTTTGCTTTCAGCATCAGCTACTGTTTGTTTTCCCTTTGTTCAATTATCAATGTCCACAATGTTGCTAAATTCATGCTCTGCAGCTCGAGAGATACACTAAAGCACATGAAACATCTCTCAGGAGAGACCCAGGGTTTGAAGGAACTCTGGGTAATGAGCTGGAAAACTGCATTGATAATGTTGACTGTCCCTCTCCGGACTGATGTGAATGTGTCAGGCCATATAAATAATGTGTGAGATTCAGTCTCAATTTTTACGGATGCTCTCCCCGCTGACCCTCTCACCAGTCTACATCTTACTGCAGCTCTTTAATTATGGAAACTTATTGTTGAGGGAGGGGGAGGTGTTAACAAAAAGGAAGGTTACTTAACTTGCATTTCCAAAATTGAGGTGGAACTGTTATCAGAGGTGCTTTTTAGTTGTATTTGGTATCCACAATCTTCAAATGTAGACAGACAATGCCTGCTTCACAAATAAACCCTGTGGTTTTTCTTTCATTTTTTTTTTTATGAATGTGTTTGAAGAAAAACACACAAAGCGAAATGTTCAGAAAAAAATGTCCAGCCCGACAATCTATGCACAAATTGAAAATGCACGACTCTAAAATGGATTTTCTTCAACAACAGAGGCCAACCTGGGAAACAAGCTTTGCTCAGGTTTGGGAGGCAGAGCAGATATCAAATAGAAATGGAGGGATAGTTGAAAGGCCTATGAAAAATAGAGGGAGGGACACACATCAGTATGACAGCCTATTTGGAAAATTTATGCTCTGGTATTGCCTCTGTGTTCCTCTCGCCTCCATGGGAAAGAACATGTGGTTAGAAACCTGGCTGAATGAGGGGAAGAGAAGGACAAGGTTGATGCACTCATTTCATTTCTCCTCTTTGCTGAAGGAAAGCCCCTGCTCAGAGAAAATGGTCTTATATTGGCAGCTGTGACCCACTTTTACACATTCATACTTGAGCTATGATGTGCACACACACACAAACATGCACATACGCACACCCACACGCCCACACATGCTGTAACGCATCAGTGAAGAGGAAAACAGAGGCATCTGGAGAAGTCGTCCTCTGGGAGGCATTGACATGATTTGCGGGGGCTCACTGCGTTTCCCATAACTTTGGTTAGAGCAGCGTTCAGCTAGGTGACTTCCTGGTGCATTCACCATGGCAGCTGATGCCTGCACAGCTAATTGATGAAGAAACACATAAGCAGACCAGTGTGGGGAACTGAGGAATATACTGTACCTTACTGTAAAGAGGCTTGTGAGACCACACTGTGTATGAATAATTGCACATTAATGTTTAACTCTAGTTTAAGTGTTTCCTCAGGAAATGAGGGGGGAGCGTTTAAGTTCCCTGCGGCTCAGCTGGAGCTGAGTCGACAAATGTCAACTTGGATGTGATGGCCTTGTTTGTGGTTTTAGATGGTGTTTTAATTCCCTACGTACACTGCAAGCTCAGGTCATCCTTACATAAGGGGCTCAGAAAGAAAGAAAGAAAGAAAAAAAAACTGTGTAATGAACAAATTAGTGACGTGTCCCTGGTTGTGGAGCCCCTGTGAGTCCTATTTAAAAACCTGTCACCCTGCTGCCCCCAGTGGTAGTATCAAAAAAGACACTGGTACGTGTGAGCAGGGTTAAGGAGTACCTGAAATGAAATACTGTGATATTAATCTGACTCCAACCACCAGCTGTAAATGATTACTTACTGAAGAAAAGCAAGATCACAGGTGCTTTGAACAAGATGCTGCAGTGGCTTTCTCGTCAGTGTTGTTTTTTTTATGGGAATAAATTATCCATTTAAAAGTCTGCCTTCATGTCAGAGCTACAATACTCTGAAAACCCTCACACAATACTTATCATTTCCTAAGCTGATATCTGAAGACTACACACAGTCAGGTAATGGTTTCATCACTAAGATAAAGGTGACAACATGTCACTGTTGTGTCAGGCTGTAAAATCAAAACAGTGAGCTGAATGAGGCTAAAATGCTCTGTAGGGAGTTCAGATAATAAAGTAAAATAATAAAGGGTGAGGCATGATGAAAGGCCCTCAGCCTATCACACAATGAGAATTCTGTGTTTATTAACTTACAAAAATAAAATAAAATCAAGGTTTCACAACGTTATGTCACAACCATGATGGTTTTTACACCATAGATGTGGAACATCCCCAAATTCTAGCAGATTATCATAATCTGTAACTGACTACACTCTGAAAGAAAGCTTTCAGTTCCCATATGAGGACACCGTTCCCCAGACATACACACCATACCATCAGCTCCCATTCATTATATTTTACAAAGCACAAAGCGGCACTACAGTAATAATCATTTATAACCTCAACCACTGAGCTCTGTGAATATATGGCCCTGATCAAAAGCCAACGCTGAACATCAAACGGGCTCATTCAGTTGTAGGTCTGGCTGTAAATTAGTAAGACATTATAGCATGCCCGAGCTGGTGCCAGGGACAGGAGCAGGGACGGGGTTTTAGACTAACGAGACAGGGGAAGTGATGACAGAATGCTTGCAAGTGCCATCACTCCAGACCTGACACACTATTCCTCCTGAGGAGGAGAAAAGCTAAGAGAAATACAGGACAGGGTTCTAATGTTTTAACACTTTAACAAGTGACGTGATGCATTTGGTTGGTTTCATTTGGCATAAGCACACCGCACACACACAGGAAAGAAAATGTGTGTGTCACTTTTATTAACGTCTTATGAGACTAAAGCAGCTTCATCTCTTCTTTTTGGGAGGCGCTCTGTTTCCACATTAGAGAAGCTGTCTGGGTGTTAATTCTCTGCCCAGCTCGACACTCCACCAGCTCAAAGCCTATGGCTCAAACTTGTAGCCCTGTGGGCGAAAAAAAAAAACAGAGCATTATCAGAAATTCTTGACAAAGCACTTTCTGCAGTAGGACTCAGCATCACGCATAGTTAAACTCAAGGGGACAGTTTCTCTTAAAAGCTCTTGTACCAGACCCGGCTCTTTTCAAAAGAAATTGGGTCATGGTAATGGCAGAAGAACATGGCATGTATAAAGAATTGGCCCCTGGAGAGAGGGAGAGCAAGAGGAGCCGAACAATGGTGGCCTGTTCAGACGAGGCCGCGCTTCATTGCTTTGTCAGTGCTGTAACAGCAAAGTCTTGTCCGCTGAAAAACTGGTATTCTCCGGCCTTCTTTTCTGTTTCCGCCACATTCAGGTAATGTGTATCATCTCGGGGCAGAGAGCGGGGCATGCCTCTGATCTTGGGTCATTTCATAAACAAATAAGAAGCTTAAGGTGTTTCTTAGCCACTAATGATTGTGGAGTTCAGTGCTTTTTCTGGATGAAAAAAAAAGGGTCTTTTGGTGGTCATGTGGAAAAAAAGAGAAAACCGAGGCACTCCGTAAATGTGTCTGAAGCCTTTATTCTGCATGGCTAGTCATAATTGCAAGCTTAAAATTACAGAAGGAAAAAAGAGAGAGAGAGAGAGAGAGATCCAAGGCGCTCAAAAAATCAGTTAAAAAGCCTTTATTCTGCTCAGCTGGTCACTGTGAAGTTTTTAACTCGCGGTTATGACTGCACAAACAGAAGTGCAGAGACTTTTTAACAGATTTTCGCAGTGCCTTGAATCTCACTTTTCAACTTAATGATAAACAAATCTTAGAAGTGCCTGACTATATTTAAAATGCGATACTGGGAGACACGTGAGTCAAGGATAGAAAAGAACAGAGCAGAATAAAAGGCAGTAACAATTAAAGCCTGCCTCTTGAGCATTCATAAACACTTAATAATGGTTTTTAACACGCTATAATGCCTCCTATAAATTGTGTTTATTACTGTGAGTGAATGAAGGGCTTTGTTTTTGTCATAGGGAGGCAGTCTGTGTGAGCTGTGGGCAGATGAAGCACAGAACTGAAACTGGAGACAGGGGAAGATTATATTTTTGGTTAAATACTGACAGATATTTCTGCCCTTGAAGGCACATGTTGACTGCTTGACTTCAACATTTAACCAACACCATGGTGTTGGTTAACCAAGGACTTAACCAAGGACTTTGAATGGCCTAAAACCATTAAAACTCTAACCATGCTTCATTTCGTAAAAACTGATATTGTAGGAAAACATATTTAACATTTTGTGACTTGATCATTATGTTATATAAAAAAGAAACATTTTTGATGTTGAGTAAAAACATTATTCAGGTGGCATTATACTTCTCTCACAACCTAAAAGGTGTCGCAAATTCAGGGAGGAGATTTTATATCTGTATTTACATGTGCTTGCTACCTCTGCCAAGGAGGTTATGCTTTCACATATGCTTTTCATAGTGCAGTTATACACAAATAAATCCTGATATTTGTTAAGTGTTTGTACACATGGAAAAAAATAATGAATTAATTCAAGTTTAAAGCCATGTACATGTTTAAAACTTGTGGAGATGTAATTACATGAGTCTAAAGTTATGTTAAATTGTGTTAGTCTCCATTGATAGTAAACATGTTTATACACAACTTACAGATGCTTCATGTGGGGATTGTGGGGATGGCGAACACTCCTTTAGGAGGAAGAGGATCACATCCAAAATAGATGCTTTCAGCTCTGTCCTCCTCCGGTAGCTTCGTCATGCTAACAACACACCCTGACACAGACGACCGGCGGAGTCTGAGAAAGAGAAACAAGAATCAACATGAGCAAATTGCCACCAAAAAGTTCTGGTAATGCGTGACCATATAAGGCTGTAGCAGCAAATCCCCTGGGTGCACTGAATTAAGTAAGGGTGTATTTAATTGCTGATGTGCTTATCTGTATGCTAGATGTGCAATTTCTTTTTTCAAAGGTTGCACTGTTTTACTTTAAACATGTCCTCATTTTCTCTCACTACAGTGTGTTAGAAATGTTTCAAAATGTGTTTATGTCACGCTAATGAATGCTAAACAATGAGGGGATCAAAATAAATTGTTACCCAGAATAGAATGGAATATAAGACACAATGCTGAAAATAATGCAACCAAAATCCAAATTGAATCATACGATAATGATGATACACCCTATAAAAAAAAAAAAAAGAACGGGATGATGTAATGACACCAAATGTAGCCTCATGCAGGATGCATCCACAATCATGTTTACTGCAGGAACAGAAATGGATCTGAAACATTAATGGAACATCATCCCAGTTGGTCACAAATTGCAGCACACAGATGTAGAAGAGTCGGGCAGAAACATTACCTTCTGTCTGCTCATAGACCTGCTTTAGGCCCCTCATGTATTTGGAAATACAGTAACATGAATCACGAATCATGGAGAAAGTGTAAGGCGTAGATTTCTCCTGTGTGTCTATATGTTTTTCCTCCAGTGTGTGCTTTTATTTGCTGCTCAGCTTCCTGCCCTGATCCATATGTCTCAGAGCACATCCATATCTTATGCTGAAGTCCCAGAGAATAGTTCAGTAGTGAGGAGTTTAAATTTTTCATCACAAGTATGGATGGCATCGTAAAACGCGGTTACTAAGCAACTGCTTCTCAGCCTCCCAATCAGCGGCGTTGTTGGTTTGAGATTCAGACACAAATATCATCACTCTCTCTCTTCCTCCTCTGCATGTCACTCACTGTGCAAAAACCTATACTGAATGGATTAATCTGACATGTAGTAAAAGAAAAAAACAAAGTGCTTATGACCAAAAACTCTTTCAATTTAGCTTGTTGAAGGACAAATCTATTTCCTGAGTCAGTCTATCACCTTCAGCGTGATGTGCTGAGGGTGTATAAGCCATTCAGGAGATACTGTAACTTTCATAGGAGAGGCTTAGACTTTAAATTAGGATCTTTTGGTACCCTAACCTACTGCCAGTCTCACCACTGGTGATAGTGAAAAAAAAAAGATGCTTATGCAAAGCGTTTTCTCCCCCTACTGTTCCTGTCAGGGAGCTTTTGAAATACTTTTTCTAATGAGAGCTGGCATTCCACCTTCCTTCAGTATTTCCTCCGGAGGGGAAGCAGGGAGGGTTAGCGACAGAGGGATGACAGCAGTGAAAGTGCCACAGTCAGGAAAAGTCGTCTGCTCTCAGCTTATAGAGGAGTTGTCCTCAGGTTTGAGATTTGTCTGTTTTATAAATATGATTGTGAGGTGGCGGTCAGCTGTGCGACCTCCATCTGCGGCAGTGATATCTGATCTGGCGCCGCTGGCTGTTCCTGTAAAGGTTTGACAGGTGGCGTTGATGGAGGTGGATTCAGGCAACTTTTAAAAGTCCCATAATAATCAGTTTCTTTTGCTTTCAGTTATAACAGCGCAGAGAGAATAACGTTCACTGTACTACTTTTGAAAATCCTCTTTAATGATTTTCAATTAAATGATAAGGCTGGTGTTATTCTGTATTTTTCTTATTGTCAATAAATCCCAGGCAGAGACCAAAACCAACAATACCACAACTTTGGCTCTCGGCCCAAATGTCCATTTGTTCCTAATGTAAAATGTTTTTAAAAATTGAATCACAACTATTTTATGTTTAAACAAGACTTAATATTTTCCTTATATAAAAAAAGGTTGGACACTAGTTTGTAACAAACGATTCTCAAACACAAAGAAACAGAGTATTTGTTGAACTATTTATCATTTTAGTGCTGCAGATTAATTCACATTTGCTGCTTTAGTGAGTGTTTCTGGCAGCAGACCAGTGTATGAGGGACTGAGTCAAAATAAGCTGCAGTGTGTGTGTGTGTGTGTGTGTGTGTGTGTGTGTGTGTGTGTGTGTGTGTGTGTGTGTGTGTGTGTG
>JBBMJY010000014.1:2308474-2481509 GCA_037833715.1 Toxotes lorentzi
CCCAATACAATTGCCTCCCTATCCCAAAAATCTCTGAAGTGAAACAAACACTGTATGTATGACATCCACTGAGTCTCACAATATCCCTAACTTATTGTGAGTAGTGTATTTCCTCCTGCTTTCCCCCAAACTGGGAACCACTGTTTGCTAATACTGCTAATGCTTAGCTGTTCAGAATGAGCTAACACTGTGTGTATGTGTCTGTGTGTGTATCCTTGTATGTATGTGAATGCCTCTACATGTTGATGTGTGCCTGCCTCTGTGTGTTTGTTTGCGTGTCTGTCTGTGTGCGACCAGGTCTCCACTATGGAAAGGAGAGCGTCCGGAGCAGTGGAGGGGCTGAACTCCATAACTTCATCTCCTCTGGCTTTGTGACACTGGGCCGAGGCCATCAGAAAGGTAAAGCTCCTTTTCTCTCTTTTCTTTTATTCTCTTTTCTCACACAGGAGATTTAATGAACTCATCTTATCTGCTGACACTGTGTTGTATACCTGCTGAGTGCTAAAGCCACCCACGTAATGTCGCAACGCCGGTGATCAACAAGACGCAGACGGAGGTGAAACGTTTCTAGATTAAATTTCCCTCCTAAACTATTCAAATGCACTCCTGCTGATGGACGACACTGACGTGGAGTGTGTGACTCCGAACACATCCACAACACGCACATGCAAACGCAGCCCGAGTTTTCCTATGGGTAATACACTGATTAGTATGCGGCCATGTTGGCTGAGCTCTTGTGATATATTCCCGTCCATTTTGGCTCCTCAGATCAGGCCCGGTGTGAGTGTGTGTCTCCTCGTAGGAGTTCAGAGGCGAGCTCCTTTACCTGATATGGCTTTCAGATGTTTAATTGAATGTTTGTGTCAGAGAAAGGGAGAATGCTTGTAATGTTTCACGGTGCCTGACACTTTTAACAAAAATCTACAATATAAATGTAGTTTGGTTCCACTGCTGTGTGCTATGTATTTCAACTCTTCCTCTTTGCTATCAAAACCCGCTGATTTCCTGTTTATTATCCCAAGCAGCTCTCCTTCCTTTAATAAATACCTGTTCAGAAGGCATGTGTGGCTGTTCCACCAGCAGAAACTGATCCTTTTTAGCAAAGTATCATTGCTTTTGTTTCCAAGAGCGCGAAACTGCAGGGGCCTGGAAGCTTCTCTTCATTCTTATTTCTAATGAGGAACCGTTGTATTTATGTTTACATGAAATTAGCAGTTTTTCTCCCTCCTTTTTGCTTTGTTTGTTTTCATCCCCAGAGGAGGTCCATTTCACAATGGTATTCATATGCAGCCAAACAAAAAGACTGTTGATGATCTCTACCAGAGATGAGTAATGAGAAAAAAAATGATTAGGTTTTATGAATCCTGATTCTTTTAAATAGATTTTCCCCTCTGTACAAATATCACAATAACAGCATTTTTTCGGCCATATATTTGTCACAGCAGCAGCAGCATGGGGTACGGTTTAGCGTTCAGCATCTGTGCAGTCATATCTGTGTTCTCTTGCAGTGGGTAGCCTTTGATTCCTCTTCTGCAAAAACAAATGAAACGTGACAGATTGAGATCTTGGAAAGGTCTGCTGACGCTAAAATTTCTTGCAAAAAAAAAAAAAGGAAAAGAAAAGAAAAAAGCATGTGAAGCATGTGCAAGGCCCTCGGTTGTTTAGCAGTATTCCTCTTTCTGTGTCTGTGTTCAGCTGTCTTGTGCCCAGAGGCAGGTTTTACTGTGGTTTGAATCCTAAAATCAATGAAACACTGGTCTGAAGTTTGGTTTGGATGTTGTTGCTGCTTGGCATTATCTTTAGCATTTCACTAGAGAACAATCACTTCAGGGTGGCAGAGGGAAATGAACAGTTTAACCAAGCCTCCCCCGCTCTCTCATACTCTCTTACAAGCACTCTTCATATCCACAAAAGCAGAATCAGTTACATAACATTTTACTTCTCTCCTTGACTGATTGAAGGATATAAATTGCTCCTACCTACAGCATACCCACAGTTTGTGACAACACACAGTCATTTATTTTCCTGGTTTAATCATTTACAAATTGTCAGTAAATCACTTGATCTGTCTCTTAACCCAGCACTGAATTTAACCAAAATCCGTGGATGGATTTTAAGGCCCAGAGCGGTGAACCTGTGGGCTGATGTGAACTCACAGTGATGAGATGGAGTCACGTTAAGGTTAACAGCAAGTAAACAGTCCAGCTGAATTTAAATTGTACCAAGCTTCATTATTTTTTGAAGAGGTTTGCACAGCTTGGTTTGCTCTGGCTGAGAGTAACAACACTGGAAAAAAAAAAAAGAATACAAATGCATATTTACTGGTCAGTCAGGGGAAAAATTCTCTTTCCACATGAATCTGAAAACAGATGTTGTCTTCTTTGCTGTGCCTCAGCTGTTTTTTTTTGTTTTGTTATTTTTTAGTATATATGTTTTTGCCACACTGACAGAACAAGGTTTAGGAGTCATGTTGTAATCCTCTGGCTTGGATAAGCATGGCGTCTGTTATGGTGTTTAATTATACAGATGGAAAGTGTTTTTGGTTGTTAATTATATGACGAGCCATGTGTGTGTGTGTCTGTGTGTGTGTGTTGCAGTGCAGCCCTTGGGGAGGACAGGTGAGGTCAGGGGCTGTTGCTGAGCGTCAGAGCAGCTGGATGCTTCACATCTGTGTGGTGGGGTACAAAACAACCCTGTGCTGAACTTTAAACAAGATCAGCCACGAGCACTGGGGAGGGAAGCTAAAGTCCAAACTCACACTGAGTTAATTGTGTGTAATTTACCTTTTTGCTGTACAACCTTCCCCTCAGCTTACCCTGTGTAGTTCCACTTCAGTCAGTGATGTCCTACATTCCCTAAAATGCCTTTTAGCAACCTTTAGAGAGGGGTCATGCACTTCTTGTAGCATCTCTGAGTTACACAGAATTGTTTTTAATGCCCCTGTTCCATACTACATGCCAACTCTTGCCAGGTTTTAAACGCATGTATGTCGTGTGGTCACACTAACAAAAGGGACAAATCAGACAACAAAAAAATGGTCAACACAACAAGAAATGAACACCTTTGGTGTTGTTCTTTCAGTGAATCAGTTTAAATATTGTAGGGAGGAAGGTTAGAAGAAGCAGCAGCAGCAGCAGCAGCAGCAGCAAACTGATAGGATCAGGACCCACACATTTTACTGCAGTTTTCCAGAATCAACACACTGCAACAAAAACTTTTGCCACCCCAAGTGCATATTTATCCTATAATGCCCAAAGACTTTTAAAGCAGTCACTATATAGTGTATTTGCTCATTTATAGCACAGTCTTAATGTGTAGTGAGAATTACTATACTGTGTATGGTGGATTCAAAATATCCTACAACTGAAAAGACGAAGTAGTTCCATTCTTTGGCATAAATATGTCCTTTCATGAGTTCTTGTAAGAAAACTGCAAAATACTACACTATGGCAATTAGTATATAGTACTGACAGTACTGTATGCTATAGGTACATATTATGGCATTGGGTCACAGTACTTGACTGCAGTTACAGTTAGGTACACACCACATTTTTCACTTCCTTTCACATATATCATGGTGTCTTATGGTCGACTTCAGGCCAGCTCACAGATCATTTGTGTCTCTTCACACAGAGAAGAGAAGCCAAACCACCAGCAGAGATGAGCTTTTTGTGTCAGAACATTTCATTTTTCACAATTTCATCCTTCTGCCACTATATGAAGTCAGGTGTAGTGTGAGGGTGGGTGGCCATCTTTTCCCTGCATGATCTCCCTTTGCTCAAAGCCTCAAGTTTGTGGTGAACGCCACAACAAAGCCGAACGAAGGAAAAACACGATTGCTTCTGTTTTTCAAAATTCCTCTATTTTTATTTATTTATTTTTTTTAAACTCCACCCTGGTGCTTTCCTAAAGTGACAATCTTTTAGTAAAGCTAAACTTTATTTAGCAGGCACAGCTGCTTACCTTGCTCCTGTCCCCTCAGCCATCTGTCCAGATCGATGCACCGCCTCACACATTGCTTTGCTCCTGTGTATTCTGCTGTCCTCTTGTCCAAAATTAGGAGGCAGAGAGGTTGAGGCTTCTGTCAAACTGAGCCAAACTAATGAGGATGCTCACTGATCTGTTGTGTTGTGTATGTGCTGCTGTCAGATGGGACTGCACTGTTACACTGCCTTGGGTGTAAAAACTGCAGAACTCAGTTTGAAGCCTCAGAGTCGCCAGTAATTGTATAAAAGTTCTCTGGAAACATAATCTCAGAAGATAGATAAGAGGGGGGCCCGAGCGACTTTGCTTTGCCTTGTTTACTGGCAGTGGTGATGCAACGCTACACCACATCATCGCTCCTAGCCTACGCAGACTGAAGCCCAATCGCTGCCTCATATTAATTGTTCTTGTCACAGAAGAACTGCAGTGTACTTCCCCATTCACTCACTGTCACTGACTAAAAGTCTGCACTGTAAATCACTGTCACATTGTCACGCATATTTCTCTGTGCTGGAGGAGTGGGCAGGTTGCGGGATTGAGGATCCCTTCCATTGATGCAGCTAGATTACGACTCTAACACCTTGATTGATTGGTATTTTCTGCCTCGGACAGGAAAGCGGATTGACAGCCACCATGTAAATTTGATAGTGTATTAAAAATGCAGCTTGCCAGCTGTTACTGGTTGAATGCGTCCATTTTAATTATTTTTCCATATGTCAGTCTTGTTGATATGAAGCGCAGCCAAGCCACGGCATCCGGAGAAGTGATTACTTCAGACAAAGCCTCCATCCTTGACTTAGCGTGTGCCATACTTCATTACCTTGCTAAGCCCAACTTTTAATTCTGCCCTGTGCAGGAAGTCAAATTGGTTTTCATGGCAGACAATTATTGTTTTATGAATATTATGTGTCTGGAATGCTGGATATGACGATGTAGCAGCAGAATTAGTGGGGGATGTTATCACAGAACTTTTATTTACAGTGCAATTTCAGCACATTAACGAGTGCAAGAGCCACTAATTGGTGTGCTCCTTATGTAACCAGTTGTACTGTACAACAGTGCAGTACTAAGAGACCGTAGGGACTACCAAAGGAAAGAATCTAACAAAGCAAACGCCAATCATTTGGTTCTGCTGTTACGCACTAACAGCTGTTTGCCTCTAATTTGGCCTTTTTTGTTTACCTTTTGTGAAGAACTAGATGACAGTGTATAAAAAGCCCCTCTCTGCGTTTCACTTCTTCCCTCTGATTGTGAAACAGTCATCTCCTGTTCCTCCCAATGAATCAGATGCCGTGGAACAACAAGCCCACAGGCAGTATCATCATTTTCAGTCCATGTAATCAACACTCCAGGCTGATGAGGCAGAAGATGAAAACATCCGCCCGTGAAAACCTTTGGTGTTGTTTAAGGTACACAAGGAAAAACAAGCTCAGACAGGAACTGATTCATACAGTGACCACGAAAAAGCTCCATAGCATCATCAAGCCGGAGACGGAAAATGAGATCTCTGATGCAAAACCACATTTCCCAGCAAATCACACAGTGTAACTGTCGCTCACTTCAACCTTCAGTCAGTTTGCCAGGCACTGTAGCTTTAGTTGCATTGTTGAGACTTCCAAAGCTCCTTTACACTCTCCTTTAGAATGATATCTGTGAAATAAAACCACCACAGGCATCTTCTATTACACAAAGTGCGCAGCGCTCCACTGTTTTGCGGCCGAGCATGGATGGACAGCTGTGCCGTCAGTGGCCTCCATGTGCAGAGTGGCTGTCATCAAAACCCTTGAGTATCAAAGAAAATGCTGCTCTGCACTAAACCTGACAGCCAGGTGCTGCACCATCATGTTACTGTGCCAATAAGCTGTTATAATAGGCTTCATCATTGTGTCTGTATGTATTCACCTCAGTATTTATTACATCTCAATGGGCTTTTGAGGATCATATTGTCAACATGGAACAGGTTCTACTGGATCTCCTGGAGCTATTTTATAGCAAAAGAGCCCACAAATGCGGTTAAAGTGTGAAATCTTTGACATATGTTATAGAATTATCACACACATTTACCAGTGAGACTCAGCTGCAGTAATGGCATGAGTTTCTTTGTTTTTCTATTGTTTATAATTATTTTTACATTCGAGGACGTTGAGGATTACATTTAATTACAACATTTAAAAGGTCATAAAGGTGTATGTAAAACCTATATTTAAACTCTACCTTGTTTTCCCTTTGCTGAAAAATAGGAACTAAATCTTAAATTTTAACATCAGTTGTGTTGTTTTCTTCTCCACAACTTACTTTTTTAAAGTAGAAGGCGTCAAGCCAGCACCTGAAAAGCAGCCCCCCACTGCCTCCTTGGATCACGTGACCGTTTGGTCTCTACATCACTGGTCGCTCTCCTACCAAAGATTTTTTTTCCCCTTCAATGACAAAACGTTCTTTAAACACCTTGAAAAGCAGGTCCCACTTCAGGGATCAATCTGTAGCCTCAAATTGGTTTTAGGGACAGAAAATCCAGCCAGGCTGCTCTCCATTCACTCAGCGGCTGTTTTTGATTGACAGCGCGCTCCTATCGGGCACAGTGTACCTGCTCATACAAAGTGATGGTCAGGTTCAGGGGACGTGGCACGGCTGACCTGCTGGCTAAGCGCTCTGCAGAATAGCCGTTTAAAGTGTTAATAAGGTCCTGGAGAGAGCAGGGCCAGGGCTGTGCCACTCATTAGCACAGAGAGAGATCAAGACAGATTTCAGTGTGGTGACATGATCAGACATCTCCATCCCTTGCCCCGTCTCTGGAGCTTCTTCTACTGAATATGCAGAGGAGTCCAAGATAAGGACAGAGGTGAGGCATTGTGCTACTGTACGGATAAAAAGCAGAATCGATTTTTTTGTGTGGTAAACCCCTGCTCTGTTAGGGGTTAACTGGGTGTTGGTAGGCAAAGAAAGAGAGTGTGACATGGCTGTTTTATCATTCACTTTGAGCCGCAGCAGGACCGGAGAGGAGTGGAAAAAGAAATTGGGTGGTAAAGGGTGACTTACTGAGCCTTTCAGCCACACTAAGAGACCTAACTGCAGTTTTTCTTCCTCCTCACTTACACAACTTGCTAGCAATCCTTGGTGTCCTTTAGCCAAGGACTGAATTAATGACTATCTCTGGGTATTGAGAAATCAACACATGCAACAAACACCTTGTAGCATTTTCCAAAACACCACCAGAGCACAAATATGTCGAGGTCAGTGAATGACAAGCCACCCTACAATATTTGACAAGACTCTCGGGTATCCTGAGGAACAATAGCACTTCCAGATACACTGCAGTCAATTACAGTGATGTGAGATGCGGGGGCAGACAGAGGAAATGACAGTTGGTAGACAGCTCTCTTATCATTGTCCTTCTGTTGTGGCCACTTTGAAACAAGTGGAGCTATTTGTCTGGCAGAGAGGTATGCTGGAGGGAAGGGAAAGAAGGCTTTTATCTCAGAGAGAAACGGGAGAAGGGAATATGCAAGAAACGTAGCGCAGACGAAATATCTGAGTGTTAAAAAGTGAGCGGGCTGAACAAGAAAAGGGATTTTGAGAGCAGCAGTTTGGCAGGTAAAATGGCAGGAGAAGAGATAGAGAGTCCTCGCAGGCAGGTAGTCTGGGACAATGGGCTGACAAGGCTGCTGTGATGTTTGCTCGGGCGCGGTAACGTACTCTTAATGTGCAGCATCAATCAAGATGCTGCCCACCGCACAGCATGGCAACTTTTATCGCCGCTCATTAAAGTAAGTGCAGATATTTTATGCATCAGTTGGAATGCAAGGACTTTTTCATGCTAATTTCCCTCCTTTACATTCGTAATTCATCATCTTTGATCAACGGGGTCCTGTACATAGATAAAGCCAAGCGGAGGCTGTGCACCTGATGAATCTGGAATCCACCGTGTGCTAAAGCATCACATCTGTGGATTGGAGCTTCCGCAGTCTATATAACAAGCTCAAGAATTATATGTGTTTAATGGAAAGGTATAATCATATCAAACCCTCCTCCGTTATTTGATTAAACTTTTCTTTGGAGTCAAATGAAAGATAACTTATCTCCATCTCAACTCCATCTCTTCCCCTGGTAGCGATTCTCTGATGAGAAGAACATTTAACAGCTTTAAATCCACACCCTCTTGCCTGCTTCACCACCTTCACTCCCTCTTCTGAAGGTCCATCCAAGAAAAGATGACTTAAAATGCTATGACTTCCTCTGAAATGAAATGAACTTGTGAACTTTGCCCCAAATGTCCATCCCCGCGGACCGTTTTGCCTCCCTCGCGAATGTGTTAGCAGATGAAAAGTGGTTGGCACAAGCAGTTGAATTGTGTTTTGGGTCTGGTCCCAGTGTTTGAATTTTAAGCTTCTCTCTTTTTTTTCTTCTTCTTCTTCTTCTTCTTCTTCTTCACAGTGTACACTAGGGGAATTGAATCCGATGTTTAGTTTTAATTGATTTTTTATGACCGAATGCGAGCAGTGAACACCCTCTCTCATTAAAGACACGCAGATCTGAGAGCTGTTAATCCACTGCTAAAAGGACAGTGTTGGTCCTTTAAATCAAACTGCCTTTTTCTTTCAAGCTTCCCTGTTTAAAATGCCTCTCGGCCCTGATTAGGTTTATTAAATTACACAGTGGCAGTTGTTTGGATTTTTGTTTCCCCTGAATACCTCTAACCTGGTTATCAGCCATTGTTGCTCCCCACCAACTGAGATTTCAACATAGCAAAAGCATAAAGGCGGCTAAGCCTGGAACAGAAGGGATAAAAATGTGTTAAGTGCACAACAGCAACACATTCCACACACTGGGTTACCAAATATTTAGCAAGGGAAGCAGCAGAAATAGCTGGCTCAAGCTGTTTATGATATATTGAAAAGCACAACATTGTATATTGACTGTCATGTCCTTCAGAGTTGCTTTGAGTGATAAAACCGCTGTTATAAATAGCCATGTTAAAGGCACTGTGAGGATACTTCTCCAAGTCTTTTAGATAGGCCTGGTAAAGACTGATCTTGGCTCTGCCACCCTGACCTCAAGCAGCTTTATACCCACCTCCCTGCAAGGCAAACTCCCGCTCTCATCTGTAATCTATTATTCATAAGGAAGAGGCAGAGACTGGGAAAGGCAGATAACTTGGTCGCTTTTTTCTTTCCTCCATCCACCCCCACCCCTGTATTACTATTATCCAGAGGCCATTGTGTGGGAAAACAAATGGAATGATTGACTTTTGTTGTATATGAGAGGGTGAAATTTTGTATTCTGTGCAGAATGTAGACTTGCCATTCCAAGCACACAAGCAAGGACTGCCAGTCGCATTGTGCAAATAATGATGGGAGGGATCAAATTAAAATTTATCAGCTCTGGGTTGGGATCCATCTCCAAATCTATTTCCAGCATATGAAAAATTGAAAAGGCAAAGGGGAATGCGTGTTTTGAGTTTGGTGTTAATTTGCTCTGTCATTCTTTCTTGTTTTTTATTCGTCAGTTCCGGCCAAATGTTAAGAGTTTGTAGTTTGAGTTTGAGTTAGTCAGTTGGGGCAGAGATAGCGTTTTTTAAAGTCGATTCCCTCTCCTCACTGAAGTCATGTACATTTGAAACGTTTTATTTAGATCTAGCAAGAGTTACCATAACCTAAACCAAAAACAGAACCCTGGCCAGAAACTAGCTTTTGGTTCCCTACTGGGAGATGAGTCTCCATGATGTGACTGTTTCACCATCCACACATTTAAAGGGAAACACACAGACAACCCCACAGCAAATGCAAAAAGGCTAACAACCCTGTTCAGCAGCTCTGGTCTTATTGTAGAGGCTGATAAATGACTCCTGTTGTTGTGATAATCAGTAATCATTATCAATTTACAGTGGGCAATTGTTTACTGAGCACCTAAACAATTCACTAATTCTGCTCTCACAGATGACAAACCATAATGAGACACCTTTTGCTTGTTGCTCTCAGTGAATTAGCACGGTGATAATCCAATTCGCTGAACTGGGCCGACCAAAGCATTAAATGTACCTTTTTATTATCTCTCCAATATATTTAACGACAAGCCCGAGTCTCTGGCTCTCCATGAAGCAGGTGGTGTTTTCCAGGGCATCCACTTCACACTCATGCAACACACAAGCTGGGAGGGCGAAGGATCAACACCTTGTCAAGCTTGGCGTTAGGCTCCAATTAGAAAAACCATGCGAGATGAGAGAGACTCGACATGCTGGGAGGAGCTCTGTTGAGCTGATAAAGCTACTCCATGAGCTGCTGGCTGGAGAGAGAAAGCGCAGACTCCATTCCCCCACTGCACATTACTCCACAGCGTTCTCTGGGCTCTCTGACCAGAGTGGCAAATTGCCTCCACATTGTTGCCGGTGCAGGTTCTGTGAACTTTTCACATGGTGGGGTGCTTGAATTATCGCTGATAGAGGCTACAGATATTCAATCTACTAGCCTAGGCCGTGAGGTAATAGACAAGAGGGGTGGGGGGTGGGGGTGGGGGTGGGGGTGGGGGAGGGGGGGTGAGGTATTATAATTGAAAGGCCCCTTCAATAGCGATAAATAATGAAGTTTCCCCGGGGGCCATTAGGGGCTGGGAAAAGGAGTGTGTTGGATGGAGGGAGGTGTTCTCACATATATTGAGCCAGCCTGTTAACCCCCCACCGAGTGAGGCATGGAGGGAATATGATACGGGTGTGAAAACACAGGAGGGGGAGTCACTCACACTGCTTCATTATGAATCAGCCGGAACAGGTCTATGCATGGCGTAACTGGTGTTACCGTTAGGTCAGGTGCTATGTACTGACATTACAATATCAGTCATGAGTACACATTAAAGGACCATAACAGTAGTTCTGCGTGTTATAGCCCGTGTATTACAAATCAGAAATACCTCAGTGTCGAGGTTGATTGACATGTTTTTGAAATTTTCAATATATTCTTGAAATTTTTAATGTATTTAGAAAGATTAAAAGAAAATTATACTGAGCATATACTGAAAATGGTAAACAAAATTTTATTTTATTTTTTCAGCTAAAGAACTAAAATTTGCAGATTTTAGACAAGGCTATTCTGATCAAATACAGGAGGTGTGAGTATCTGAAGGTATTTTTTGGAAAACATATTTCATTATTTAAATCTGTTCCAGCACCTTTCCCTCAGAACTGCATCCTGATCGGGGTAGGAAACCCTCTGCAGTAGCATTTAGTCCATTATGTGACACTAAAGCCACTGACAAACTTAATTTTTTTCAATTTCATTGCAGGTTTCAGACTTTTATCTTATCTTATAAAAAGTTAAGTCTTATCAGCGGTGGAAAACAACAGCTGAGATCTTAGATTTAATAAAAGGGAAAAATCACGACTGGTAGTTATCGGAGTTCAATATCATGACAGGCTCCTATCTGGTGTTTAATAAAAGGTACATGTTTAACTGTAGCCGGTGTGTAGTGCACAGGTAGTTCAGTATCAGAACTACTGGTGCAGAGTGGCAGAGGAGCAACCCCATCAAGATGGAAACAAACTTTTCTGTCCTCCAAACCATCCCTGCACATCCCTGCCATGTGAGTCACATGCTGCTGCCTATAGTATATGCACATAGTAATTGGCACACCCTTGAAGCGCTTTCAAATCAGGCAAAATTAGCAGCATGCTGCAGCTTCTGACAGATATGAGCTTTTCAATCCTCTTCCCAACTGAGTGGAGGAGTTTTCTGTGTCTTAATTACCTCACATTTGGCACAGTGCACTGCAGAGCTAACGGGAGCCGCGGGGAGATAGGGACTCAGCTGAGACGCTCAGACAGCGGTTGGTGACAGAAGCCAGGGGAGGACGCGGTGGAGAAAAGGCTCCCAGTTAGCATGCCTGGGATGACAGGAGCGGTGGTGGAGGGGGCCATAGATCCCTGAGGAGGAGCAGAAGAAAGAGGAAGAGCTAGCTCAAGGGAGAATTCCCCTCAGGCACATATGGCAGAATTGAAACATCCATATGCCGGCGTAAAACAGAAGATACTCAGCGTGTCAGTGCTCTCAGTCTCTCGCTCCCTCTTCTTTTGGAGATACTGTGTACTGGCTGGTCTGTTTTATTTTGCACATAACTCCATATCCCCCAGGAATGCTGACAGTGGAAGAGGCAAGACAAGGATGTTTCAGAAGCTTCAGGCTGGGAATACAGTGTCATGGTCAGTGTGTGGATGGAACTATAAAATATAAAATCAAAACAGTGGCACCGAAAATATTTTTTGCATCATGTCACTTCACTTCCAACAGCCTGACAGGCATTTTACCAGCTGGGGGGCCAGTTTTCATTTCAGCGCTCCATATTCCACTCCCTCTGTACGTTACTCTTTCCCTTACTTCATTACTGTGGTACTTTGTGTGTTACTCCAAACATTACTTCATACGTTATGTGTCTCAGTCTTTTGAAATACTGAAAACCATGCAGCTATATGTACAGCTGTATGTAGTTATAGCTGCAGTACAGACATAGTTTATATTTTGTCTTATATTTTCTTACTCAGTTTTAAAACTGCATATGGCTTCAGGATCGCGTCCACTGGCAAAAACAGACCAATCAAATGCCACAATTAAACAAAATGCTGTTATATCTGGTGTTGAGACACCACAGGACTCCAATCACTTAAGGGCACTTAAGTCCTGTTCTGGAGTCTAAATCAGTATTTACAATTAAATCATCTAATGGAAGTCCTCCATTAGATTTAATAACTCCATTTAGGTAGAAACTTAAAATAAAACACTGATCTGAACGTCTTCTACCCAGGCAATTTCCAGTAAATGTTTTCTCTGAGGTAGCTGATGGTGGAAAAGCACAAAAAGACCCTGCAGAGCAAGTTGACTGCTACAGCCGTGGGCAATGAAGCGCAAAGGCTGACAGCGAAGCACTTGAGGTGTTAGTGTAAGAACTGTTCCTGTATCCATGCTGCAACACTCTGCTGCCCAAACCCATGTCTGCTTGCACAGTGTTTTAATTATAATAGTCAGCTGATTGTGGGCAAAACACACATGGAGACATGAGTGACATGACACTGACGTGACATGTTGTGACGCTGCAAAACATAGGTATCCAAACAAACGACAGGACTTGTTCTGAATGTAAAGAATCATTCTCAATCATGTCTGCTCAGCGTCACCGCGGAGGCTGTCTTTGTTCTCATGATGGTACACAGTCCTCTGAGCCTTTATGTTGTAGCCTACACCGTCTACAGTCGGTGTCCATTTTAAAGCACACAAAGTGGATCTGCTTCATTTGTGCTCCCTTCACTAAACTGCCTCTATTCCCTTGATGTGGCATTGATCCACCTACTCAGAGCATTGTCTGTGCCAGCCTGACCAACGCCATCAATACTGCATCAGGTTCAGTCTAAACAGCCTGAAACTCTTTTGCAGTCCATCTAGGGAGAGGTAATAAAATTCATGCCTGTCTTCATTCCCTGGGTGAGGAGAGTCACATGGCAGCAGATCTCACCCTATAGCTTAATTTTGTGCACCAGAGGACAATAATTCAATAATTCAGGCACTTTCCTTCTGTGCCAGAAGGTGAGGTTAGGAAATGATACAAGCAAAAAGTGACTTTTACATTATTAATACCTCAAATATTAATTAGAAATCTCTGGTAATTAGTATTGGGTCCTTTCATTACTCAGAATCAGCTGTTCTGAGAAGATTAAATGTTTACAATGGAGTGAGTCAATATTTGCTTGCTGGAAGTTAAATTGAATTATCTAAAGAATTACTTCTGAGTGCTCAAACCCACCTAAGCAGCGTAGGGAGCTGATACCGTCCACTTCTGTCCTCTGGACCACAGTTGGACCAGATTTTGGCCCAAACTTCATCTGACTTTTTCCATTCTTCCCTCCTCCGTCTCTCTCTTGACCATGGTGGTTTATCTGGCAGACACAGCAATCTGAAGAGGCATGAAGATATTAAATTAAACCAGGAGGAATCAGTCATGCAGCTGCCACAAAGCCCCCTGGGAAATATAGTAAAAAAAAAAGAAAAAAGAAAAAAGGAAAGTGTTTCCAGAGGATGATATCTACAGTGCTGGCAGCTCATTGACTTCAAGCCTTTTAGTTAGTTCATTAGCCTTTTAGCTATAACTGATTCCACAGACCCTGGTGGCATTATAGTTGTGCTGATGTTATACTATCTTGCTTTTAATTAAAGGTGTGAAAAGATGATCTCTGAATCCACAGTGTGTATTGTTGTGGCACAGAATGAAATTTGATAGTGATTAATGCACAGTTACATGAAAGACTTAATGTCTAAATTGGTTGTTTTGGTTGAGCCACTGGAGCAACGGGGCCAACCAAGAGCACGGCCTATCTCTGAGGGCGTTGTGGCTGAGCTGGCTAACGATCTCGTTCAATCAAATTACCCAAGGCTGCCGTCTTGGGGTCTATTTTTAGAGCACTAATTGAGGAACGTGCATCTTCTTAGTCTGACAGGTCCCACATTTGCATGGTAGTAGATCTAAAGAATGTATTTATTAAAAAAAAAAAGAAAGAAAGAAAAACTGGTCTTATTTAGGTGTTCTTTTAGTAACTCCATCCTAATTATTTAATAGTGCATCATTAATGTACTCTAATTTGTACTGATTGAATTTGACTGTGCAGTTTAACTGGCACATGTATTTGTGCACAGAAAAACTTATTTTTTATACTATCTATGTCCATACACATTATTTTCTATGCTGTTTAGTGGATATTTTAGGTTAAATTAGTCTTAAGTCTCACTTTTTAATAAGTCAACCAGTAATTTATGGTAAATAATTAATGGTTATTACATACATTTTTATTTATTTAATATAATTCTAAGCAATTAAAGCCCCTGGAAATTATAAAGTAGTGTATAAAGTATTTTTGATAAAGCAACAATCAAAGTTGGAAAAGCAACATATTTAGGAACTGTTTAACACTCAAACTCAGCTAATCTGCCCCATCAGCACTGTGTGGGTGTGGTTTGATCAGATTTGATTGACAGTTTTCAATCACAAAACCAAACCACTGGAGAAGTAATGTGTGGAACCATTTTGCATTTGACAGCATTGACTAAATATCATGAATTAAAGGCTGTTTGCTGCTTTTTAAAAATGTAGCTGCCTCACAGCAACATCATTTAACATGAATTCTACAGTATGGGTCAGGACTGGGCTACAGTGGTTGCTTTCAGATTTATTAGAACAACATATGTGTGTTAGTGATAGCTCTAATGGCCTCAATCTGTGCCTGAAACCTCAGTTAAAGGGTCAAGCTAACACTTTGTCACTGCTGCCCTCTCTCATTACATGCAGAGACTGGTCAAGGACAGCACAGACATATTCCTCCCAAAATACCTTTGACAGGTAACACAATGACTTCCACGAGACAGAGGCTGAGTGATTTTTCTAAAAGTCATCCAGCCTCTTTCATAAATAGCATGGCTGCTGTCTGTCCTTCACGACTTCCTTCCCGTAGCAGGCTGATTGATAGGAATGCACATAATCCATTATTTTGGCCCATTGATTGAGCCCGGCAATCAAAGATCAGTGTTGTGGCAGAGGTAACTGGACCCTCCTATGAGACGGCTCCGTCACACAGGCTCAAGCAGAGGTGTCAGCTGCCGGCCTACTAATCACCCTATGCTGTGAGTAATGGCTATGAAAGCAATCACAGGGGAAATGCATCATCTCTACAGAACCTCGATCTATCAACCTGACTTGCTCTCATTTGACTGAAACGCATGCCAACATGAAATATGGTGCTTTGGCCTCAAAGGCAGAGGGAGCACGTTGACTTCGGAGCTGCAGAATGTAATAATTAAACACAGCCATAAAGACTCATTGTATTTCATCTATTGACACGTACGTGTTGCACATTCCTGTAGCTGTTTCCCCGGGTAAACATTCCACGCTTGGCTCCGGTGCATAATTACAATGCTTCACCAGTTTATACAGAGTTACAATATACTAACAGTCATTTTCCACTCCAGTCATCTTTCAATTTGTTTCCCCACATGATATCAACAGAGTAATGGTGGAGGAAGAAAGAAATGCCTCGCTTGCACACCATCCACTATTTGTCAGAGAGTTTGATGGGTTTCGCCCCAAACAAAAGCCACAAGCAGGTGTCCTCGGCTCACCGATCCCCTTCCTTAGCATTATGAAAGTGAGCAGGAGAGATTCCCTGGTTCTTCTCGCAAATCTGGGGTTTTTGAAATGGTTTGTGTTGTAGGTTTGGCTGTGCAGATGTAATTTCACACAGTGGGGAATGTTTCCCACCACAGGAGTCCTGGGTCCCATCACCTTGCAATCTGCAGCCTGGCCTCTTCCCGCCCTCTTCTCCAAAGTGCCTCTCCATCATGCAGCATGTTGTTAGTCTCAACAGGTTTCCAAAATATTTGCACAAGCAGCCCTGGATTTGCAAGATCAGGAGGAAAACCAAAGCTAGACGAAAACATGAAGGCAGAGCTGAAGTAAAAAGTACAGAGCACAGACACGACTTTCCTTCAGCAACGCGTTGGTTTAACAAAGCAAAATGACCAGCAATGTCAAAAGGAGTCTTTCATCCCCGTAACAAATTCAGAAGATGATTTATGTTTACGTACATCTAACGAATGCAATATTTGCTGTTTTGAAACAAATTGCCGCTGCATCTCTGGAAATGAATACTATAGATTTTTCTCTCGGCTCTTTCTGTTTTTTTTTTTCTCTCAGCAAGGGTTATTACTTAATTAGATGGAGGAAGGCTATGTCAGATATATCCCCTGCCTCCGACTGAGACTCACCCTGCCTAAGTCTTTCACGTAGCGTACCGATGGCTCGACAGACGCTTTAACCAATTACCTGACATCAAATCTAAAATAATGCACCAATACATTTACATAAAGCCTGCTTCCACTGTTTTTTTGTGTTGTTGTGGAATGAGTCACCGTTTTTCTAGATTAGATGAAATATAAATGTAAGTTTTACTGCACATTAGAGAATACAGCAAACTTTATTTGAACGGAAATGTGTTATAATTAAAACTAAATGTTAGACAGAGGAAGGACTCCCACAGAATTTCATGATATTTCCATGCTCATGATGTTCTGATTGTGGGCAGATTATACTTGGAACAGAGTGTGCTCTATCAGAACTTCCTTACATGCCCAAAACTTTATCCTAGGAAAACATGGAAAGACACACACACCCAAAAAGCTTTATGTGACTGCAGAGGTTCAGACTCAGAGACCACATCATACACTCCACTTGGAAGCTTTCATGTCAGGGTCAAGTTCTAACCGAAGAGCTCGGTCTTGGTCTCATCAGACCGTCAAAGCTTCAGAGTCTCCCTCTTGTTTTCTGACAAACTGTTGCCAACATGTGAGGTTTTTTTTCAAGTGTATAAGTGTGTGTGTGTATAAAACTGCAGCTGGTAAAGCACCTACAGTCTGCTGAGCACACACAGGTGATGTGTGACCTCTAACATCAGGGACACACCAAATACTGGTGCACACATGTATTTTGTTCTCAAAACTTTTTTTTAGTAACTTAAAAAATGTAACCTAACTGCTGTAAAACAATAAAAAAGCATGAAATGAAGACTTGCTACACAGTGAGGTGTGTGTGAACTGTAGAAGAAAAATTGCACAAAGAGAACAGGATTTACTTCCCTGTGAGATCCAATCATGATAAAATATTAAAATGCATATGCTGCTATAAACCTCTTCCCAAGTCACCCCACCTAGCTCCCTCCAGTCTTATCTGGCAGGCTACAAAATTAATCACAATCGCTGTGATCAGTGCAGCCGATGTGACTAGTGGCACTTTTCTGAAATGTTAATAAAGCCATATTCAGTGGTGCACTATTCTCGGCGGGAAGTCCGTAGCCTGTGGCTGCTCACTAAATCTCAATGACTTCATTAACTCATTACCATGAGTCACGGCGTGCAGTGCCAACAGCAATTAAAACACGACAGAAAAGAGAGGTGTCCTTGGGCCACTGTTCTGCTCGCAAGACTGATACGCTTTACTAGATGTAGCAGGATGATTGACATATCAATAGGTGCCGGGGTGGATTAAATGGCCTCAATCAATATTCAGATTTGTCTCACTCACACCTCGTGCCTGAAGCAAATTGTGCACACCTTGTCAAGTGTTGTCGGCTTTTCTGTTTTGGGCTGTGTCGCAGCGCTGCTGTTGAGACAGGATGTATCCTGTGTGTCACATCCAGGAATATGATGTTTGTCTGGAGATTTTATTATCATTTTTGATCATAATTTAAAAAAAAAAAAGGAAAAATTCTTAAAAATTGAAAATTTTTATTTATGGTGATTGAAAAATAACCTAAAGCTAAACAAAGTGTGAATTGGTGAGAAAAAAATAAATCCTAGAGGGCATGAAATGTCACCAAGATTTTCTCCCAGCACAGAGGAGACTGGTTAATATTCATCCACATCTTTTGTCTTTTTCTTCCTTATTCAACCAGGAGGCCAGAGGAGACGGAAAAATCGTAACTTCCAATGAATATGTCAGGGCTTTAATTCAACTCTCTCTTCTGTCTTTTGTAGAAACACATTTCTATTCATGAAGCCAATCCTCCGTAGTCATGACACTGCATACTTATGTTTCTTTTGTAAAACTCCAGCAAAATGGTAATTAAATTGCAACTGTGGGCCTCTGTCCCCTATGCAGACTTAAAGAAGCCTTTATCTTAGCAAATGACTGACAGTTGATTATGAAAAATCCAGCATTTCTTTTTTTCCTCCTGCGTGTAGTCCACCCACACCTTCTGCTTTTGTGCGCACTATTGTTATGGCTCCATTGTTAATGAGTTTAGTAACTGGCTGTAATGACTGGAAACTGGGGCCCCTGCTGAGCCTGATTGTGCTGTTGAATGGGGAGCTGGAGGAGTAATGTATGGCTGGATGTGCACACTGTGTGCAGGTATCTGTTTCTGTTGCTCGCTCGTTGGGGAATAAAAAAGATACAGGCACTGCCAGAACTGGGAGGGTCGTTTTCATGACAGTCATGCCTCAGTGCTTGTCGCTTCTGTACATCCTGACATCAGGTGTCATCCTGTGGCCGTTCATCTACTTCAGGGGATTGGTTTTATTGTGATTTTTGATATCCAGCGGACATCAGCTGCTAAAGCTGTGGGCTCAGTCAGCTGGGGGCACTAGGTTCTGCCCAAACTAATCCATTATATTCTGAATTAGTGCGATTAGCTCATTCAAAGATATTTACTTGGCATTTAAACACTGCAGATGTGAATGCATTTATTAAACAGTAGACTAATATTTCTGTTCTGTGTCATGTTGACCCATTCAGAAATAATAGATTACATATGCACAACACAGGCGATTTTGAAAATTCTCTTTACATGTCAAAATAATTCACAATAGTGTTTGAGTTCAGATAAAGCCTGGTTACTCCTCCGAGGCTCCGCTCCGTTTTAAACCTGGCCGCTCCCTGTGATCACTGAAACATTGTCGTAATTCAGATGAACTGATTTAAAATGTGACATTTTTCTGTTTCTGTGGTCAGACCACGAAACAAGCGTTTAATAGTAATTTGACACTGGTTATTAAATATCACCTGACAGCTGCTTTATGCACTTTCACAAACCTACGGCTAAGCCTACATTCAAGTATAAATTGGGATTCGTTAAGCTTTGGACTTGCTATCACCACACCATCTTCTGTTAAATACAGAAGATGGTGTGGTGGCTTTTGAGTTGTTGGAAGGACCTGGCCTGAGCAATGGAAAGTAATTCAATGACTAATACAGCTTTGCTGGAAGTAACTTGCCAAACAATGTCCATGTCAAATTATGTTTTACTCAAGGTTGCCCCCCACCCCGCCCCGCTGGGGCTGCATCACTGAGCGATGCCTCAGGGTTGAGGCAAAGGTCACTATTGCCCATTTACGACATCCATAACAGTTCAGCAAAGTTCAGTGTGCTTGGCTAAAAAGGAGAGAGTATTAAGTACAGTGTGGCAGACTAGCTGGGTTCTGGTGGCCTTTCTCTGTGCTTTTACTGGCTCCTTCTTCTCCTCTTCTTCTCTTCGCCACTGTCCTGCAGCATAATTCTCTATAATGAGCTTGTGGACAGGAGATGAGATATGATTCTTGGAATTAAAACAGCATTTTCTACTTTGATCATCCAGCAGTGTGTGAAGCACTGAAATAAGACTCTCCCCTTCTTTATCGAATCTTTGCTCTCACTCTCCCTCTCTTAATCTTTCCCTTGCTTGCTCGCCCTGCTCTATCTGAGCTTGGGGGATTGCTGTATGAGATGGAGAGTTAATGAAGAAAGCTTTTTTTTTCTCCCCTGCAAGTAGACTGGTAAACTCTGGCAACTTTGTACTCTGCTTTTGTTAATCGCGTCACGATCGGCTTTCATGCTTTACAATCCCAACCCCTGAACCAGTTAAGCATAAATATTTAACATCATTATTTTCTAGCCCCTGAGAATATGTCTTAAACAACTGCATAAGCTGCTAAACAAATGAATCAGGACTATTTTTTTTTTTTTTGCTCTTAAAGTTGGCCGAACAGTTTCCTCTGTGAAACAATCCCAGCAACATCATCCCTTTTTATTCCTTTTCATTACACACCATCTTATTTTACATCACTTAGGGACAAAACAGCAGTCACACACCCCCTCGCTCTCACGCACGCACTCACAGGCGGCCTTGTCTTCATAAACAGCAAGTGAGATGCAACATTGTCAAAAAGCCATTTAAGATGCTATCATCTAATATGGAAGCTGACGTGGGCTGGTGCTGGCAGCGTGGTTATGTAAGCAGCTTTCTCAGGGACTGATAGCAATCCAACACACCCAGCAGGGGAGCGGTGGTGTGTGTGTGTGTGTCGGGTGAGAGGTGGGGTGTGTGAAACAAATCACACATTCAGTATGCTACATAATATTGCACCCAGTGTTTTGCCACAGGTACAGAAAGATTCACTCCTTAGCGTCAATTGATTTGTTAATATGCTAATGCGCCGTGATTAGCGAACCAAGAAGCCAAGCGCGTCTTCGCTCAGTGAGGTGTTGATTGAAAGAAATCAACAACCAGGGAGGCAGATGAGAAAGAAATGCACATTTTGGAAATCAAAACTTTGAACTCTATATAATAATTATAGGCCAGAGTCGACAGGTATGGATCATCTTAACACAATACTCACATCATATGCACACCGTCCCCTCCATACTGGCCGTGAGGTGATAGCTCCATACAGCGACCACACTGTGAGAAATGGACAAAAACACTGTGGTTTTTAGTGGAGGATAATATGTGGCTTCAGCAGGCTGAGTCAGCCAAAGTGTGTGGGTATTTTCTAATGTTACAGTTGTATTTAGTAGTTCATTCTTTCTTACCTCAGACATGATTTCCTTACGGTTCCATAGTCTACAGGGTGCTGGCAATAAACATACACACGACTACCAGACACAGATGACCACTCAGTGTATCTAACTAAGACTTCTGAAATGAATCTTAGCTTTGACTTTGTATAATTTTTGTGTCTTTGGAGCTCTAATTAACCATTGAGTCCTGGAAACACAGCAACAACACCACAACTAAGTCCAACAGTGAAGAAGCAGTCAGACACGTGATGGTAAAAGGGTAAAAATCTAAAGAGAGTTCACTCAGTGAACAGTTAAACTGTGTGCACAACTATGGCAACTACAGCAGATCAAAGTTGAATGAGACAGAGTGTGATAATCATGTACAATGAACAGCTGAGTGTGAGAGAATGAGTTCGGCTAACTTACGGGTTTATTTAAAAAACCTGTCTGATTATCTGACTGCTTGTATTTCTTGCCACCCTATCGCCAGACAAGAAGTTCAATAACAATTTAAACTCAGGATTTAATTACAAATACAGGACAGTATTCAATGAACATGTTGTTACTTTTTCCCTCACCACAGAAAGGACACAGTGCTTCTTGCATTAGCACTGAACGTTGGTATTGGATGTAAATTGTTAGGTGTGGACTCGTTCAATAGGGAACATAATTTCTAGGAATTAAATGTGATAAACCAAGTATCCTTTAAAGCACAGTTACAACCGTTTAGACTTCCTGCTTCTCAGACTGCTGCGCAGTTCTTGAAGACTCATAAAAGAGTCCTCCTGCTTCGGATCTGTGGAAATTGTGAACACATGACACATTTACGGCTGATATTTGACTCCACATCATTGATTTCAGGAGATGGCCCTGCTGATGTCAAGGCCAGCTGGAGTAAGGGCAGCTGGAAAAGCAGCGGAGCCCTTGTAGAATGAGTTACCTAGGGCTGAAAATCTGAGCAAACATTGTTAAGTGCTGGTGGTGGGGCATGCTGGCCAGTGGATTTGCCTCAGGAGGGAGGTCTCCTCAGTGCACTCACTCCTCTGCAGCTTTTCACGAGCGGTTATCTTTCCCCTTAGTGGTGGTGCCGCACCAGAAAGTCAGGAATTCTGCCTGTTAGAGCCAACATGCTCCTGCTGACTACATGTAGGTGTAGCAGTTGACTGTAAAACACAGTCCTATTCCAATTAAGGAGCATAACCGGTGCCGTTTACTGCCGAGCTGCCAGCTACACTTATACCATTTGTAGCCCTGCTTTTCATTTTTAAAAATTTCATCCCTCCACTGACAGCCAGTTTTAGATATTTCGATTCATCTCCTCTCCCTGCACCACGAGAAAATTGTGTGTCAGAATAACTAACTGCTTTACATGGCAACGCTGTGAAATGAGACGATTGTTTGCTTGCACAGCGCTGAGGGGAAATGCTGAATCTTCCTGTAGCACTCTTCAACCTTACAAGTTTCTGTTGACTAAAACACTGCACACAACATAAATACAGCACATACTGTTGAGTCAGGAGAACTGGAACTAATGCTTGGGGATCAAGGTTTCTTGTCACATTTTGCCTCTAACTAACTGTGCAGAAACACTCAGGACGCTGACCCCTCCCCACTCACCCCACCAGGCATCTGATACGGAACAAAGGATGCAGGCGAGTGTGTCCGCTGGGGGAAACACTCCACAGCCATCAATACCGCAGCCTTGCATTACATGTCTGATGGATTTATCAAGCCATTGATTAGTTATTGACTGGAATAACACTCACGGTCATCTATCGGGAATCTCCAGTAGCCCTGCTTAGCATGGTAGAGTAAGAGGTTAATGTCTGTGGCCTGTTCTTCTAAGGTGAAATGAGTGTAGATTCCACTGCCTCATGAGGTCAGAATGACCATAATAAATCTAAGGGGGTCATGACGAGCTGCTGATCAATAGCAGTGCACGGAAGCTCAGGGCTGCTAATATTAGAAAATCATTTGATCAATTGGAAATTTAATTTGAGATCCGTGAGCTCAACCATTGCTTCTTTTTTTTTTTTTTTGCATTTGATTCCAGTATTTAGCATCATGATACAGCACCTCTTCAGCAGACATTTCTTATGTCTGTGTTCTTATTAGCTCGTTTCTATTCCACACTAATATGAAGATGTAACCTCATTATTCATGACAGCTACAGGCAGCTGTAAGCTGCTGGGTGTTATTTCTGTTTCCTTGCTGATCACAGATTTCAGATTTTCAAAATTTATTTATACAGCATTTTTTTTTAAAATCTAGTTAATAATGAACATTTGCACATAAAATACACATAAACATGATGTTTATAAGATTTTACACATTATTGATAAAAAAAAAAACCTGAAAAATTCAGTGGAATCTTTGGGAGGAAGCAATTTCATTTAAACAGAAGGAGCTAATGTGCGCGTTGTAATTACTTTATAGTGTGCCTTTGTAAATTGTGCTGAACAGCGGCCCCTGAGGCCACAAGTGGCAATTAAAGGCTAGTTGTAACTGCTTCTGTCACAGTAAAACAGATAAAAAGAGTAATAAAGTCAGCAAACTGACTCAGTAATTACACAACATTTATCTGAAGTTTGGTGCTGGTCATACTGGACCAAGTTAGGCTAAAACAGCAAAACCCCTGAGTGTACTGAACGTGGAGTGAGGATGCATCTTATAATTCCTACAGAATAAAAGAGCTGTTTCTACTTTTAAAAGTTATATAATCTCAGTTAAATGTAGAATAAATCCTCAAGATCCCAGGTGCCAGTTTTGATGAGAGGAGCTTCCCTGAAAAGAAAACAGAATAGATTATAAAACACGATGTTAATCTATAGTGAGTTCCCTCTCTCTGCTGGACCTGATGTTATGTGTACTTCACCATTTTAGAACTGAGAGGAGATGTTTGCATATTTCTCTCTCAGGGGGTTTCATGTAAACCTCCCTCATGGCCTCATGTGAAAAAAATCTGCAGTTCATGCTCATCAGTGAATCCACAGCAGCAGCAACACACCCACCTCTTATTATTAATGTACTCCAAACCATAAAGGTTCACTTGGTCAGTGTGTTTAAGGTCAAAACTGGTGCATAATGTTCAGACCCAGGATCGAGGAACGCATCCCCGTAGTTGCGTGTTGTTGTGTGGGAGGCAGCGGCGATGAGAAGCTGATGGTAAATCGATAGTGATGGATCAAAGTGCCGAATGGCTGGAGCCCTGTGGTGTCAGGGTGCAGGGAACAACAGTGAATTTTACACCTCCTCCCTTCTCTACACGATCCTCTTCTCCCCTCCTCCTAACCCAAGTCACTGTCTTCATCTCTAAATTCCAACTCCTCTGTCTTCCCCTACACTTGGTGGCATTTTACACGTATGTGTTTGTGTGTCTGAATGTGTGCGTGCATGGCAGACGGAGACAGAGAGAGGTTACTTGATGCTTTGTGTCACGGTGTCAGGGGGCATCAGCCAGTAGTTGATGGGAAGATAAAATGTAACACAATCGATATCCGAGCACTAAAATTGTTCTGATTTCCAGCAGCCCTCTGCACCATGTGGGTCCACATATCTGTTTCTGTAAAATGTGGGAACTGTTTGACTTATAAATGAAATGTTATTTATAAAATATGCCATTATACTTCTTTATTGTCTATGTTGGAGTGAAACAGACGCCTATTGTCACAGAAATTGTAAATTTTATAATAGCCAAGAGTGGTGGTGTGAATTTAACTGTACTGTTGCTTTTCAGCACAAAACAGTAACTGCTGGTTGTTCAATGTGATTGTATTTTTCTCTTATGTTACATGTAGCTCAATTTAATAAATAACTACTTGGTTCTGTTTTCTAGGAGAAAAACATTGGCCGGTCCGCTCCCAGAGTCACCATGGTAGGGATGGCTGTTCTTTGTTAAGGGTCAAAGCTGCCTCTAACCACTTCTTTACATCTGTATTTCTCTTATGAACCAGTCGCTGATTAATCGTGGTAATCTGAAGTAAGATCTGGTTCCTGATCAGTGTTTGGAGGCAGTTTATACCTGGAGTGTTAAGTGTAGTGAAGTGCCTTCGTGTTGATCTCTATCTATCTATATAGCTAACCTATGTACTTTCCCCTGGACATTTAGCTTTCCTGTCTGTGTGATGACTATATGTATGCAGTCTGGTTTGTGTGTGCTGGTTTTAGGGGTGTGACGGTATAAAAATTCACGGTTTGGTAAAAAGTCCATTTTTATACTTAACACAAAGGGAGAGTTTGACATACTGGGACATCCCTTTCTTGGTGAGAGTTATACCTGACCATGTGTTTAGTACAGAGCTGGAGCCAGGAGCTGATTAGTCTAGCTTGAAGCAAGACTGGAAGCATGAGGAAACAGCTACCCCCGCTCAGTCCAAGGTTAAAAAAATAAAAAACACCTACCAACAAGCTGACTAATGCATGTTTTACACCACATGTTTAAGCCATACACAAACAGAAGCAACTCGAGGGACATTTTTTTCGGTGAAGCAGTGACTTCCTGGAGTCTTGTCACCATGAAGTTACCAGTTAAGTGAAAGGCAGATAAATGTTCTTTGTTCAAGAAACAGGTACACAGTGTAATGCACTCTAGTTTTGACACAGTTAAGTGCCTCTCTGTCATCCTGAAGGCCCCTCTACTGGTAACTGTAACTGCTTTACTAAAATGAGCATGTTATGGAGTACTATAGCAGGCCTACAGCCCTGTAATTCAATGTATAATTAATTGTGGTTCTGTTTCCTCAATATTGCTCAACTTCCGTCACTCTTTGTCAAGTGTCACTGTAACTTACTGGCAAACCATTAGCAATTCTGAGTGACAGCTACTTAGTCCATATATCCAGGTGCTAACCCAGCTAGCATTACAGACAACTGCCAAAGCTCAATGGTGCAACTCGCATTCTTTGGAATTTGTGTTCTCCACGTACTAAAACCTAAACAAAATTTGAGAGTACACAGATTACACAGAGTACACACACAGATTCTGTGGTGAACTGAACCGAGCGTCCTGTGCCCATCAGTTCAGGTGAATACAGATACCGTTACACCCCAGGTTCTGTTTAAATCAGTGCTGTGGTGATGTGGGCTTGCATACAAGGAAACATTGCAAAGAGGACATTTCTATTGCACAGTTTTTGTTTTCAGCTAAAACGTCAATTATATGAGTAGAGTTTGGGCCTAATTAATAAAAAACTAACCAAACTAGGGCATAGTGTTTGTAAACAAGAATATTCCGTACCTCTTGATGTTTGTTGCAGCTGGCCCACATTGCATTTTCTTCTCATTGTGTTGTGCCTTAAAACCCAAACGGTCCCATTTCACTCCTCTGTTCTAATTCCTGCCCTTTGAGATGTATGTTTTGAACAGTTTCACTGAAGCTTCTGCTGTGTGTTGTCCACTTTACTGAAATGAATGTCCTAACCTCTATGGTGTGCGTGGTCTCCGACTCTGTCCGTCTCAATGGAGAGGAGGGCTGGTCTATAAAGGCATGGATAAAGGCAGTTTTGATGATGTTACTTCTTTTATTTTAAGAAGACATCAGATAAATCTGTGCTTATCCTTGCTTGCGATATACGGACCCTCCTCTTCCTCCTCTACCTCTTCCTCGCCCTCCGCCTCCTCTCAAAGGAAGTCTGCTTTTCAACAGCCCGCAAATGGAGTCGGTTGGTATGTCAATCAACGGTTGAGAGAAATGGCTTTTTTTTTCTTTTTTTTTTAAATAAAATATATAAATATGATTCCTACAATGTGGCACTGGATGAAAATGCCATACTGTTACATACGTCTACATCTGAGGAAAATATTATTACTATCAAACCCCATGTGTCACTGGCTTTGTAGTGAGAGGAGCTCTGTAGGAACATCATGAAGAACTACTCCAATAAAATGGATCTCTTATTGCCTTTTAACACACGGGGTCACAACAAGTCCATGGTGGGTTCACTGTCTATCACACTTCAAAATGAACTGGATATGAAGTCCATCTCAACCTCCTGCCCTTCCCCATCCCTGCTGAGACTATCATGGCACATTTGTAAAGCTGGAGAGTCAGTGACATGTCGAGTAACTACTTGGCCTTTGGTGTCTTGGGGGTGATTGTGAGTTATGAGATAAAGAGTGCTGCTTAATGGCAGCATGGATAGAAACAGTTTGGACTGGAATTGTACTGCACTTGGAAGAACACAGGATCTTTGCAATCTGCAGCTCTACTGATCCTCATTAATGGACTGATCTATGAATTCATACTGAAATCAGAGTATTTCAGTGCAGCTATTAATTTCACCCAATTCAAAACGCGTGTTAATTGGTTTTCACTCATCAGACTTGTGATGTAGGTTCTCTGACAAGCCCAGCAATCCAGCACTATACAGTATCTACAGACTGTAGGTAAACAGATGATCATAACAGAAAACCTTAGCTGCTAGCTAACATAGTGGAGCAGTGTCATAAAAGCCTGATAACAGAACAAATAAAAGAGCGAATGTCGGACTTACATCATCAAGCCACCAGATTTATTTAAGTACATGCATGCATGCACTTAAATAAATCATGAAATCCATTAAGCCTGTGGCTTCTATGTCCACTGACGTTTCTACTCCACTGGAGAGACCAAAAAATCTAACTTTGATTTGAGTGATTCTCCTTTAATTACATTATCTCGTTGTGCCCTCTTCCTCTGCCATGGTTTAATGGCACCCAACTGGAGAATTAGTACCACCCGCTGCTTATCACTCCTAATGTTTGCACAACACTAGTGGATTTGCATTTTCTTTTGCAGATTTCCTGGAAATTAAGTGAAAAAATCTCCCTTATATTTGGATGAAAAGTTGGCTCGTGTCTGCTGGATATGTAAACAGGGAACTGTTTGCTAACATGTTCCACAAATCAACTTTACGACACCATAATATGTCAAACTGTGCCAACACATAACACCACACAGCACTGCTGTAAAACTAGATGCCAGAGAGTGAAACTGAAGCTACTGTATTCAGGATCACCTCCCTCTAACAACAACAGATCTGACCCAAGGACACTGACTGAAGTGGGCTGAAATCAACACAGATTTTCATTCAGTTTTCATCTGGACTGCCTCATTTTTCTCCAAACAAAAAACTATGTTATCGGAATCATTTCAAAGAGGCTTTAAAAACTCATAAGAATTCTACACACAGCCTCATGTCAGTGTTACAGCTGCACATTGTTTGATGGTAGAGCTGAGTAGCTTGTTGATTTTGTTTTCTCTTTTCTCAGCCAACACTCCAATTTTGATTTTAATGCTCGTGAGTATGGACCTTTGGGTATTATTTCATTTTATATTACTGACACCTTTAGTATCAAGCAGTCAAACCTCTGATACAGTAGTTCTGTACTACCATTTAGGCTAATTTGTTCCCAGAGCTGCTTTTCAAATCTGCCGTATTGAAGTTAAACACAGTTCACAAGGTTGACAGTGTGAGTAAGTGCTGTTTCATATCTGCTGATGAAGTCCGAGTTTCTGCGGGTGGCGTTCTTTTAGCTGTTGCTAATCATGCTAACCTCTTACGTCTCCTTTTACTTCTTCTGAACAAGTTGCAATTACAGAAGCTTTTCTGACAATAGGCTGAATCATATAAAAGGTGACAGCAACAAAAGCACACATTCATTATTATTATTACCAATAATAAAACCAGACTTTGACTTAAAGATACAGGTCAAGTCTTATGTCAAGGGAAGTCCAAACTCAAGTCCCATCTCTTACTCACATTAGCCAATCACTTAAGGATGAGCGGTGGAAGCTAAAATTAGCAGAGCAGCTAGAAGTGCTATAAATATAACTTATAAGCATTGTCTGCAGTGCTGCAATTGGGTCAGAGTTAAGCCTCCTGCTCGAACAGTGAAATCAATGAGGATATAACATCAGCCCCTATCCAGGGGCCTAAAGCTTTGTCCCCTACTAACCGAGTGAAGTGGGGCTATTATGGCAGTTAACATTTAGCGATTAAATGTGAACACTCTTTGTCAGTTGTTAAATGTCAGGCCCACGGTGGCTTCCCTCTCGTCTGCTTCCTTTGCTACAAGAACAGGGACGTGTTGGTAGCACCGGGCTGTCAACAGAGCCAGTGGGACAGAGACATCCATACCTGTCACACACACATCTTGCACACATACGAGCAAACACACACATGCACTCTGCACCCCTTGCACCACCACGTCCACCTCTGGGCCTTTCAAAACTCCAGCAGTTCCACTTGGCAGGGCTAATGGGATGGCAGGGCTGTTGGTTTTAGAGAGGGATGCCATGAGGAGACTGGAGCAGAGAGCTGAGGATGGGTCTCTAATAGATCTGGGGAGGAGTGGAGATGGGGGGGTGAGGTGCATGTTGCTGTACCTGACCCCCCTCCTTTTTGTACTTTTCCTTCTCTTATCTGCTTTCAGTCTCAGTTATGGTGTATCCACTGTATCTTTGTCTTCCCAGTTCTTTACTTACTACTCTCCCCCACTCCTCCCCCTCCTCTGTGTTGTTGAGAGATACCAAGCCTTTAGGGTTTCCATTAAGTTGTGCCTGCCTGTCTTTATTGTCAGTATTTTGTAGTCTGTCTGTGTCCACCAAAATTTCTACCATATCTTCTTACAGTTTGCATTTTCAAAACAGTGGCAGGACTTACTGTTTTTAGATTTTAGATCTGGTGCATGAAACACATTCTGCTGCAGGATTTTATTTTTTAAAATAAAACTTGCAAGTCTGAGTGTGATGCTCACGTGATGCATCCTGTCTAAGATTTGAGGGAATGAAATAAAGTGTTTAAAGGAGTCAGTATGATTAGAGTCCTTGTTAGGTCATCAACCAGCACCTGACACCCCTCTCTCATCATCTTGCAGTGAAAATTGTGGTAAAGTTGGGGGGAAGTTCAAAAATGTTGTAATCAACAATCTGACCACATCTTGGTTGACAAAACCCAGGACACTGACATGGGAGACCATGGTTTGTTTCCCCTTCAAAACCTAGCAGCCACTGACGTTTTATAACCATTCCACAACCTTAACCACGTGTATTACTGTAACCACGATGATGATGAAGGTTCTCTAATCGTAAGGAAGTACTTATTTTAACCCAGACCGCAATATTGTCCTAAACCTAAGCACATAGTTTTTGTGCCTAAACCATGATCTTTCCATAAGCTTAACCACATATTTAACAACAACAAAGCTTCAGTACACCGCCACCCATGCGCTCCATGTGTTTATGATTGTATCTATGATGACGGTCCAGTATGCCTGTAGCCGTAAGGGCAATATTTCAGGAGACCCTCCTGATAAAAAACCTATGTGGCCGTTTAAGTTGGAGAATGTGTCGGAATCTGCATTTCATACGTTTATTATCCATTTATTAAAGAATGGTTTTCCTTTCATTTCTCACTTGTCTATACATGCTGAATGTATGTGGGCCAATTCGTTGGGTTTGGCATGGTGCTTGGGACTGACAGTAGGAAGTTCACCTCTGGAGATTGCACAGTTGTTCAGGCAAATACTCTGGTGACCTTGTTTGTTTGTAGGCCCTGCTGTTTGTTTATCCTGCCTTTTCATTCTCTAACATAGATGAGCGTTTGGCAGTGCTCCATTCAACTCATCTCTTTTCTAAGCATAGCTTCACTAGAAATACAAGAGATTGTGGCCAAACACACACACACAAATCCTACTGACAGAGCTGATTGGATATCATGACGTGGCCGTTTGGTTGCTGGACAGAATGTAAATTCTTAGAAATCAATGCTTTGATGGTTTCCACGATACCACAGAGCATGTGATCGCAATCGATTGTGAATTCAATTCTGCAAACGCTTGTTTAACTTTGGCATGAGGTTCAAGGTGTTTTGTGGTCGGCTCAGCATGCCTTCTCCTGACTCCCCTGTGTGCTATATGTGGATGTGATGTTTGGAAATGTGAAGTGAAACAAAATGCCACACCAAATGTCAGATTACTGAGTCACTTGTTTGCCATCTGGATGCTATTATGCAAACTCTCCAAGAAGGTATTCTCCGAAGATCAGTTAAAAGCAAAGGGAAATTTACTGTGAGTAATCTTCTTGCGGAGGTGAGGGCGACTGTTTCCAGAAGAAAGTGTCTAATACGGGCCTCTGCAGCCCACCGATCATAGATATATGGTTGATTCAACCACTTAATCTGACTGACACCATCTGATAAACATACAGCTGCGTCATCAACATACTGACAGAAAAACATCCATTTAGCAATTTAGATAAGGACCCTGTTTAACCCAACAATCTGGAGAGCATGTCAATCACAAATAATCAACTCACTATATGATTAGACAGCAGCACTGGCTTTGCATCTATTTTAATGTGCCAATTTATGGAGATGAAGGCTAATGGACAGCAGTGTATCGGGGGGAGGGGGGGGGGGGGGGGTCTAATCCTCCAGTGTGAGCACCATCATTGACAAAGTTTTCTTCAGCTGCTCCATGGCAACATGGTGTGTGGAGGTTATTTTGTGATGTCAGCTCAAAGACACGAGGAGGGTGATGGTGCAGTGGGGTGTTCTGAGCTGATAAGCAGCCTCATGGCACTGAGGGGTTGGGGCTTCTGGTTGTGCTGGGACTCTTCCTTGAATACTGTTAATTGGTCCCCAGATTACGGAGGGATCACCGAACATGGCTGTCCAGGCTCTTAATGAGCGAAAGTCCGCTTCTTTTGGCCGTTCAACTCAGCCCGTCTCCCTGGACCCCACAGACCGGGGCACTGAATGGAAATCACCAGACTAAGATGAAAATTCTTAGGGATCATGAAGCTGTGCTGATTTTTAAGAGCATAATACCTGATGAAATCTGGTAGAGTTGACTCATCAGTGACTTTTCTCATCGTGAAGCTTGTCTTTCTGTTGTTGAAGAGAAGCAACAAGTTTCAGAGTTAGCAATCATGTGCAGCATCACTGTGTATAGGCACACAACAGCAGCAGAGAAACAAAGTCCGTGTGGCCAGCCAGTGATCTCACATAAGACAGGTTCACTCTTTGTTTGGTATTGATCCAATGGACACCAGTACCAATAGTCAAAATAAGACTTTATATTGATTCTTCAGGTGGCAATGAGCCTAGTCCTAATTGGACTGTCACACACACACACAAAACACAATGCTGTTAAATGTAACCCAGGTGGTAATCACATTTCCTCCACCTTCTAATTTACTTTATATTTGGCAAAGTAATTCAGCAGGATATTTATAGTATTGTGTAGGAAAAAAGTGCTGGAAAATAAACTAGCTGTGTTGCTGTTGCATTGGTAAGCAGTTAAAGGGCTGACTGATCTGAAAAGTTGCTGGTGTTACGTTCATGTGCTGCAACTTCTGAGACTTAAGAGTGGGCTAAGTGAATTTATTAGGACGGCTCGTGTATTGAGTGGACTGTGCAGTTCATCATTAAGTATTCATGGACTGTATCATAAATTATAGTTATACCTGTAAGTTGTAATATACTGCATTTTAGCCCTAGTCTTGAAAAACTGGCCTTTATATTTCAGAAGAGCAGCCAGCTTCAATTACTTTTTTATGCACATAGAAAAACAATTAATTATTAGTGCTAGTACTATTTGTGAAAGACACAGTTTGTGCCAAGCTTTTTACTTTAGAGACTAAAGACATGGCAGAGTTGTTAAATAAGTAGTGACCTTCACTTTGAATAAAAAATCACAAGGATTAGCACACACCCACAGACAATTCAATTTTGTTTGAACAGGGCTGAAATGTGACTAAATTTTCAGCACTTTCAGCGACAGTTTGGTTTTTCTAAAAGCATCATTTGCAACACTTTCTACGTTTTTTCTTCACACACTTTTTATAAACTGTACGTAAACGCTTTCACATCCTGACTATAAGTCAAATTACTCGTTACACCGCAGATTGTAACTAAACAGACAAAAATTTAGATTGCAATGCTGTCAACTGAATATATTCAGGAGACAGTCTCAGATGTCTGAGAGTTCCCCCCCTTGAATCATCTCCTCTGTGACAGTCACGGTTAAGCATTCAGATGAAAAAAGAGAAACTCGGTGAAGGAACACACAGAAGACACATCCCATCTATCTCCATAACTCGAGCAAATATTGAAACCCATGATGTGAGCGCGTCGGACCTCCCTCTCCTCCTTCACTTCTGTGACAGATGTAAATGGATGTTTCAGCAGTTGGCTCTAATGCATTTTTAAACAGGCACAGCAGCAGACAGCAAATGAACGTGTCGCGACGGCAACACTCTACAAGGGGTTTCCATCTATCGCTGCCTCCTCCTCATATACAAACATACAAACCCACGCTCCCACACACACCACACACACACTCACACACGTTCCTACACACTGCTGAGAATAGCTGTCGTTCATCAACTTTCTCTGTACAATGGGCACAGCAAAGGTCCCATCTTTCAACTAAAGCACCTCCACAGTGTGGTGCCCAGTCGAGCACTGTACCTCTGCATCACATTCCCTGTCATCCGCAAACACTCTGCTCAGTGGGATGGATAGATGATTGGGTGAAACTGTTGTTTATTCTCTGAGTTGAAAATTAAAATGGCTCTGCCTTCCCAGATGACAACACAGAAGACTGTAACTGCTGATTAGACCGTCCTCATGCATACACAGAGCAAGAGAAAAAAAAAAAAGGGCAACGACCAGAGACAGATGACTAATCTGTGTGAATGATGCACTGTTGCAGGGAGAGATCACGGCACTGCAACTTAAACCACTCTAATAACAGATAAACCCTACATAATAAAGAAAGCAAGAACAAAGAAAACAACCAAAATGTAAATACAAAAATCCTGCAAACTGTACACAATGCAACAAAAGTGATTAACGTCACAGTCTCAGAGGAACACTAGAAACTGATGAACTTGCCCGGATGCATGAGCTGCTGACGTCAGTGTCATATCACTTAAATATGGAACTTCAGTCACACAATAACAGGTTTTTGTACATCGCCTGAATCCGCTCCTCGATTCCACTGACTACATGAAGACCTTGTGGTTCAAAGCTCATTAAATCAGCTTCAAGCTTCACCCTCCCTTGAACTGTGTCTTGTGTCTGTTCCAGCAAATCGCTAACTTTGTCTGCTGAGCTGAAAGATGCTAAAACATCCAGTGGAGCTGAGGAGAACAGCAGAATTGGAATTAAAGACCTACACACATTGCATTATCCTTAATTTACTTTCTAATTACCAGCGTTCCCCGAAACCTTCAGCTGTTGTGTTATAACCTGTCAGTATTTGTTTGTATTCTCTGTATTTGTGTATTTCTGTGCACTGTCCATGTGATGTAAAACTGAGGGGTGTCTCTCAGTTTGCTTGTGTTTTATTCATTTGCAGCAGGTTTTTTTTTCCACTAAATGCAACATTACATATATATATATATATAGTCAAAGTGGTAAATATGTTTTCTTCATTTACTCTTTTTCTTTTATCTGGCTCCTTGTGGTTTTTTATCCACCCTACATTTGATGAATCTTTTTTAATGAAGAACGCATAGATTCACGCAGGCTCTTTCCAAAGAATACCAGTGTCTTTGTGCTCCAGGACAGGATGTGATATACTGTATACTGGCCCAGTTTTTTTTTTTTATCTGTAATGTTTTGACTGTAGCCTCTGAGTTTCTGGATTCTGTTTGATGTAAACATGTTTTGCAGGGTAACGCTGAGGTTACAGCGGACTCCACTTACTGTAGACTCACTCATCCCACCATCTCATCGTTCTTTATGTCCATTCCCATAATTTGAGAAAATTAAAGGGATATTTCACCCATAAAATAAGTTTACCAGCAACTGATAAATGGTGATGTTGAATCCTGACTTGTTTCCACTATAAAAGTCAATTTAAAATGCACAAATTTCTCTGTATAAATGTGCATTTTGCGACATTATATAAAAAGCATTTCTCAAAATGCCACCAAAAGACAAGTTTAACAGCATTTTAGTGAATTATCTCTTTAATTGTCACCCTCACACTACTAACTAACTAGTCTGTATTTGAGCTGATACAGAGCATTCCTCATAGACACTGAACAGATCTTTCATTGCTTTTGTCATTGCAGGTACCCATCAGCACAACTATAACCATGTGGCTCTAGGTAGCCCTACACGCACACCTAAGAATGGTAAGACAAAGCAGTGGGAGAGGGGAATATTCCAGTGAATTCACAGCTCAGTTCAGTGTTTGAGTTGAGGCCTGGACCTGGGCAGTAGCTTGAATACTGTGCTCGACATGGATGTGTGAAAAACCCCTCGACATGGTCTTCTTTTCAATTCGCCCCACTGTGAATCCATTCTGTTACTGAAAATGAGGCTATTTGTTGAAGATTGAACTATAGAAGTGTCACATCCCATCAGAACATTTTTCTGTGAGCGGGATCAGGCCGCGGTCGCTGTCCTTCTTGTTTTTAAAGGGAATGCAATTGGCTGAGGATCAACCCATTGTTCTGTCGAGGTCGTCCTCTGGTTGACAGAGCGTGTGAAACCTGCGATGCTCCCTGCCTCAGTCCAAGTCCTTGTGAGGAACATCACTTGAGTTAGTTTTTATTACTTGTGCCATTCAACTGTTTGTTCAGAATAGTTCTCGAGCAAGAGCTGAGGCCGGCCCAGGGTCGCAGGCTGGCAGATGTGAGGAGTAGTGGTTGCATAAGGCTGCAAGATGGAGGATGGAGAGAGGGGAGACCAAGATAAAAGGCAAAAAAGGAGGTCAATAAGCTGAATATTCATTTACATTTACTCATTTGGCAGACTTTTTATCAAAAGCGACTTACCCTTTTAGACTGATTGAAAACCAGATGCACCACCGCATTCTGGAGCATCTGTAAAGGTTTCACTGTGCGTGAAAGGAGGCCTGCTGGAAGGGCACTCCAGTCATCGAGGCGTGAGATAAACATGTGCTAAGAGTTGGGTGGCATACTGAGTCAGTTAAGACCTGATTTTGCACGACCAGGCGACAGGTGGTCAGAGAAGGATAGCTGACCATCAAACGTAACACCCAGGTAAGATTGTGATGGAGAGATTGATTGGCTGGGGTTCAGTCTAGGTTCAGTTGAAGGTAGCGTTTCTTCAACTTTGCCAACACCAGGAGGTCATCTGGCAACTGGTGGTACGAAGCCATGTGAGCTGATAACTGGACCCAAAGAGGTGGCGTATAATGCAAGAAAATGGGCCCAGCACAAAACCCTGGGGAACCCCAGTGGCGCAGTGGGAAGGGGGTGGGAAAAGGATGTATGTCCTTGTCTTTACACATCAAAGGATCATCCAGTGAGACAGAAGCGTCCACTGCCTTCTTTGTTTATTAAGTCACTCTGATCTTGCCATTTGATTTATATTCTGTTTGTTTCAGCCACAAATATATTTAAAAAGTACTTGTTAGCTTTCAGGCACTCAGCGGCAAAGCTTGAATTCTGTAGACAGAATGGCCCCTTTTTTATGACATAATTGACCATGTTGTCCATTTCACACACAGAAAGACACACACACACACACACACACACACACACACACACAAACCACAACTGTGGAGAAATGCCTTGGAGATCTATGGAAAACACGAAAAATCCATTTCAACAACACATCTAACACAGAGACTTTGATCATAGCACCCCCCCGCCCAAAAGGCTTCAAGTTTCAGAACGCAGTGTATTTTCCAGATAAAAACCCACTGCCATGACATCTACGCCCCCAGCAGCCCATGACTGAAACAACCAGGAGATACAGCTGCAAATCACGAGCAGAAAATGCATAATCGTACATTCAAGTGTACATCACATGGCCGTGGAAGGAAAGGCTGATTTGATTTGAGTTCTTTTCTGAGGGGCGATTTTCTGTACTAGTGATGCTGAATATGGAGTAGGTCTGTGTAGGTTCTGTTTCTCTCACCATCAACATGTTTCTGAAATACTTGTTTTTCACTTGGGTTTGGTAGCTCACCGATCATTGAGACGTGGTAAGTCATACATACATACGTTTAATTTAGTGTAAAAACTCATTCATTAGCACACATTTGTGTACACATGCACCACAAACTAACCCCCACATTTGTGTCCTCCTTTCTTTCACTTAAAGTGCTGTTTTCAGACCTGATTTAAGTAGCATTTGCTCCGACTTCTCGATGTTTGAACCTGTTTCAAATTGTGGGCCCCAGAAGGTCAGTTGATTGATTACTAATGTTTAGGACATAAGCTGATGTGCTATTGTCAACAAATCATCACAAATCCCACAAAAAGGCCAAAACCAACAACTTGTTAAACCCTATCTCACTGTTTTATGACTTCCCTTCCCTGTTAGTGGCACTCAATCCTAAGCCCACTGATTTTTACTATAGACATAAATCTTTACAAAAAAGGGGTCACAGATATAGTCTCATTTTTGAAGAAGGCTCAGTAAATTCCTAAAACAGCTGGGCATTGTAGTTTTAGCAAACATTCCTCAAACAGGACTAATTAGCCGCCAGCATCTTCAGTTTGTTCAGCGATTCACGCAGATCTGTTGTTGTGCTAATTGACGACTGTCTCCACTGGATGGAGAAACAGTTGGCTAATCGGAGCTTTGTAGTCACCTTCCTTCATGCCTAGCTTTGAGAAATCTGTGAAAAATCGTGATTAAAAAAGGCCACAAAAACAGCAACAAGCATCGATGAAATCTAAAATTCTAAAATTCACATATTCCTTTATTTGGTTTTGGTCTTTTGTTGTGGATTTGTTGACAATAAGAAAAATATGGAGTATCACCAGCTTTACCCTTCAAAACCTCACGCAAAGACTATTTGAGCCAGGTCTGTGTGGTTGTACTGTCCGTTGTGATGAATCCGTAAAATGTGTTTGCTATTGAGATAGCTAACAGCATGCCACAGTCTGAGTCAATTCTCCCCTTATTGATGCAGTGTAGCAGACAGTCCACTCACAGATCATTCACATCCTTCAAACCCCCCCACTGCAGCTCCCAGGACCCCCTGCTGCCGCCCGGCCCTGCCGCCGCCCCTCCGTCCAACTCTCAAGCTTCCCTTTTATTTCTATTGCTTCTTGTATTTCAGTCTCTTTTTGTCCCTTTTAGATTCTCTTATCTCTATCTCTTCTACTCTTTCCTTTCTTTCTCCCCATCCTTCAGCAGTTACTAAAGCCCTATTTTTATCTGTCCGTTGAAGACTGGTCTGGAGCCACACCCATGCCCACTGCTCTCCTCTGCTCTGCACTGCGTGACAGACTTGCAGCTCACAGGGAAAAGCAAGATAGAGCAGAAAGAAAATGAGAGAACGGGGAATACTGAATGGACAAGAAAGAATTAAGGAGCGAAGGAAAGTGGGTGGCAGCCTGGTTGGACAGATAAGATTGATGGAGCGAGGAAGATGGCGGTGAATGGGACAGACTGCAGATGTTTGTGTACGCGCATGTGTGAGAAAGGGAGATAAAGAAAAAGACTAGAGTGAGAATAAAAGAGGGCTTTGGTCCAGTCACCATCCCATGTGTCCTCCTGGCATCATATCACGTCGCATCAGCGACAGCCAGTGCAGGCATTGCTAGCTGCCACGTCCCAGATCACATCACAGCACTGTCACGAGCAGGGTCACTCTCCAGCACACATCTGTTGTTTGGTGTATTGTCTCCCCCCCCATTCCTTTTCTGGACCACTGTTTCCTCTCGTCAAACCACCACGGTAACTGTCAAGTCCGTCTCACACCAAACGCTCATTGAGTGCCTGATGTGACCGCCTATACTCCCCCATCACTGCCACCAGCAAGTTGGAGTTTTTAGATATGCAACCATTTCTCAAAGGCAGACACGCTCAACCCACTGTCTGAGTCAAAGCTCAGGCAAAGGAACTGTTGCGTGAGCAGACATTTAACACCAGAGCCCCAGCCTTTGTGATACTAAGCTTAGACTCTATTTAAAGCCAACAACCAGGGCAGTAGCCTGTCCAAATTCCTGGACTGTCAAAAAACCTTTTTGACAAATGATTGCTTAATTTGCTTAATATTTTTTATTCACATTTCAAATACTCAGTTACATTAGCATTCTGTTTCAAAGCCCCATCCACAATGCCAGGATATCATTCTGCTTTTATTTTAGTTCTTGGCCTAAAACAGTAAAAGTGAATAATCTGACTCTAGGGCTGGGTCATGATAGTCAGGTCCATTTTGGATACAGCTCCAGGCAAACAAATCTCATACAGAGCCTGTACTCATCCTCCTCCTGTTTTATTAGCAACAAGGAGTGTAGAAAACACTGAGGCAGCAGGCTTCTCATTTACAGTCAGTCCTAACATTGACTTTTGCTGGTTAGTGAGTTAAAAAAAAAAAAAAGTTCAAACAAATTCAAACTAAGCAATTAATTCAGAAAATTTTAATGCAACCCATGCACCTTATCCTGCACTACACCGTAGAATTAATGTCGTGTTCGACAAAGAACTTACCAAAATGAAACTGTCGTTTAGTTACTCTGCTCTTTGCGAGCTAGTATTTGTATGAGTCAAAAGGTCATTTGTTACACAATGAAGCATCACTGTCTATCACCACTCTACGGATGGTGATGGGACTAAATGTTTTTGTGGTTCATTAAGACAAACAGAGGGGTGAGTTCACTCCTGCCAAATGATTGAACTGATAGTGTTACATGAATTTCAGGTGCATCCTATCATTTCAATAATAATAATAAAAATCAAATTCATGTAACTCGTGGAAAATAATGTGTGCAAATGTAAGTTTGATGAAAAGCCACTGAACCCTGATCCCATCTGACTCAGTCGCCAAGACCAGCTGTTAAAAGCTCATGTTTATGTGTATTTGTACAAAAGTAAATTTCTACTTGGGTCATTACAACCCCCAAATCCCAGAGACAATACCAAGGGCATGTCCTCTGTGTCTGCAATGGCAACAGCTCTGGTACCAACAATAAATTATTTACTCACTGCTCAGATTAATTTGCTTGCACAATAAACTCTGTGCTTTCATGAATCTATCCATGGATTCTTTCTTTGCACCGATGAGAAGATTGTTTCAGAGCACCTCTGCCTTCGGGAAGTATTTGTAAAAGTAAAACTCCGACCTGCCCGCCGGCTCAGTCTTCCCTTCTCTACCGCAGTAGGTGGTCTTTCATGGTGGTTGCCTTGGGGTCTCATCCTTGCAAGGTTTTGTTTTGTTTTTTTTCCCGGGGGGTGGGGGATATGGGAGCTTAGGAGAAGCCAGCCTGCCCATTTTTTTCCTCTTCCCTTTTCTGTGTCTGTATATGTATGTATGTGTCTCCAGAAAACAATCGGATAAGCGGCATCCTGACCTCACAGACGGAGCCCTACGACCTGTCTTTCTCACGCTCCTTCCAGAGCCTGTCACACCTGCCACCCTCCTACGAGGCGGCCGTCAAAGCCGACCTCAACCGATTCTCGTCCCTGAAGAAACTCAGTAGGTCCAAGTTCACTGCACTAACGCAAGAGTAGGCTCCCTGCCCCCGGTGCCCTGCATGATGAAAATACTGCATTAAGTGTGCTTTCCTGACTCCTGACTGGGACTTACAGAGTGGCTCCAAAGTGTTTCAGCTGTGAATTTGATTTGCCTGCTGTACTAAGGACATCAAACAGTAAAAAAAAAAAAAAAAAGTACTCACGCACATTCTTCGGTGGACATTTTTGCTGCTCCCCTTTGAGTAAGTATTTCAGTCGCTGGATAGGGCCTCGAATCAGAATCAGAAAAACAGCCATTCCCCAACTCTGATCCTTCATGAAATCAGCCTAGTCATCTCAAGAAACTATGAGTCATTGATATTCCATGCTTCCCTTGTCTCCACTTTAAGGCTGCAGCCACTATTTCTCTTGGAGCGTATAAGTACATTAAGTGGCTTCTTGTGCCTGGCCCGGCTCGGTATTGATTTAGTGGTGCTACGCTGGATTTCTGCTGCATAATGAGGTCTCATCTCATGATATTCTCTAAGTGGAACGCAAATATTCCTTAAGGCTTGTGTAATTTCATCATGACTGCCCCACTTCACTGCTGGCTTGCAGTCAAAGTGAAGGATGACGATCTACAACTCATCCTGTCAGGGCTCACTCCACACTGGCTCCCACTCGTAGCTGCCAGGCACCATTTCAAACTAAACGGCAAAACAGGTTTGCAGGATGCAACGCTGTTTACTGGTCCTCTGGTGTACTGGGAGAAGAAAACAAAAAAAATCATCCTTTTACTTGAAGCATGCTTGTGAAAATTAAAATAATAGTTTTTGATAAGGCAGTAAGACAAAAGCAAATGAATTCAATTGTCAAAGATAGTAGGCCATGGAAGAGAGACAGCGCTGAAGTGAAAAAATACCCTAAGGCAGTGTCCTTCAGTCTTCCCAACTTTCTTTCTGCTTCCAAAGCAAATTATTTGCTGCAGCAAATAGCCAAAAGGCTCTGCAGCTTCTTTTTGTTGCTCAACGAGTGTCTGCACTCTGATAGATCATGTTGGATTGTGCTGGAAGGAAGATAGAGCAGCATTTTCATTGTCGGGATAATAAAAGAGAAGAATGCTACTGCTCATTAATGCAAATTGGTATCAAACCAAAGAAAAGCGTTTAGCCCATTGCAGTGCAGGACAGTATACATCACCAGTTATTCATTCACTCTATGGTAATATGGTTGATGAGTTTGCAATGGCCTGCCCAGATCATGAAGACTATTATGCTTGAGAAAGGAACATCTTGTTTTTATTATCTCTCATAATGAATCGATTTACAGCAAGCACCCATGGCTCGCCGCTGGAGGGGATTTTGGCTGAGTGTAATCTTGACAGGTGGTGTGAACAACGCTGTACCCATTATTGAAAAAGACAGGCTCAGAATCAGAGTCATCTCCGAATTCTTAATAAGGTGGAGAGGCCTGCTCTCCATAATTTATTTCCACCACACAAGTGACATTAGTGTTTACTTCTGACTTAGTATGATGGTTAAACATTTGTACTGGTGTTGTGAAAGAATAAAGAATTAGCTCCTAGTTAACAATGGACTTGTAACTAAATGTTTCCATTTTTGAATGTTTCATACTGCATTTCGTCTCTTTGACAAGACGTCTGGGAGAGTCTCTGTAAATGTGCGTCACTATGTGTGTGGTTTATGTACACAAAGAAGTCTTTATGCATGGGTTTGTGTTGTGTGGCATGAAGTTGATGCTACATTCACTCCCACACTCTGTCTCTGGAAATGTATTCTCGTCTTCCTGATCTGCTTCTGAATGCATGTTGTGGTTGTTCGTACACATAAATAAGGATAAAACAGCCATTCAAGGACATCAATACACTTGCAGTCCTCTGTGTGATGTGATAACATGATAACATAACACAGTTAGCTTTCCAGCATGTACATACACACACTTTGAGGTGCCTCCGTGCTTCCCTCCGTATCTGTATGATATGACAATGTTTTTGATTATGGACTTTCACATGACCTTTGAAGAAGTTTGCCCCCACAGCCAGCACTGCCTGTAGAATCCCAGATGAAGCCTGGATGTGTGGATGCTATGTGCCTAGCATGTAATATAGTCTGACCGTGTCTTCCTCTATTTTCTATTCCCCTCCATGAGCTTGGAAAGGTGAAACACAGACGGCTTCACCAAAGCCGTTCCCTGCATTGTGTGCAATTGTTCTCCGATCCCACTTTATCCGATTTCTCCCCTTGCATTCTAACACCTACCCGCGTTTTCCCTTGCTTTCACTCTCTGAATCTCCTCTTCACCTCTTGCTTCTCTTTTTTTTTTTTTTTTTTTTTGTTATTCTCATCTCCTCTGCAGCAGATAAAGAAGTCGAAGACTACTACACTCGTAAGCGCCACCTGCCCGACCTTGCAGCAAGAGGCACTCTTCCATTGCATGTTCTCAAAATGAGTCAAGAACAGGTGGGTACACGAGTGCTCGCTTTAAGTGTGCAGGCGTCTAAACAAGGTCATGTTCTTTGCTTTGTTATGCATCTATGAGGCAAATCACGAGCGCTAGCTCCGAGTCTCCAGATTTGAATTAGTTAGAAGCTGTAGCTGGTCTTTCATTTCATTCTGCAGTGGTGGGTGGCAGAGCTTTTTGCCCCTCAGCCTGTGAATAAACTCACCTCATTCATCTTTTTCTCGGCAGCACCGGGAACAGCAGCAGCAGCTCCAGAGCCAGCCCCCGCAGTCCTCCATCTCCCAGGCCCCTCCTCAGTCGCAGTCTTCACAGCAGCCGTCTCAGCAAAGGCAGAGGCCCCGTCGTGTCCAGAGGGCTATGTCCCAGGACCGTGTCCTGTCTCCGCAGAGGGCCCCACAACAGGATTACAGCATGTCTTCTAATGGTATGTCCCCATATGGAGGCAGGATCCTCTCTGACGAACAGCTCCTGTCTGCCGAGCGTCTTCGATCCCAGGAGCGCCTTCTTCCACAGGACCGCCACACCTCCCAAGATCGCTTGTACTCCAAGGACCGCATGTACTCTAAGGACAGACTCCTGTCGCAGGATCACCTCTACTCAAAAGACCGCCACTACTCTCAAGACCGCCTCTATTCACAAGATCGCCTGTACTCACAAGACCGCCTCCTATCCCAGGATCCTCTGCTCTCGCCAGACAAGCTGATGATGTCTCTGAAGCGTGGCATGGTCAGCAGCATCTCTGGTGGGTTTCATGGCAGCGACAAGTCAATGTCGCGCGCCATCTCACACACAGATGTCTTCATACCAACCACGCCTCTTATGGATCGTTACAAGATGACCAAAATGCACTCCCATCCCAGTGCCTCTAACAATGGTGGCGGCGCCGGCGGTGGCAGCAGTGGTGGGGCACAGGGAGGGGGAGGCACCGGGCACTCCAACACTTTAGCTATGAACCAGACAGCATCTAAGAGGCAGGCGTTTGCCTCCAGACGGACTCACACTGTGGAACAGCTTCACTACATCCCACAGCACCACCAGCAGCAACAACAGCCACAGCATTACCGCACAGGCAGCAAGACTGAGGTGACTGTGTAACAGCAGCCAGGGACTAGCTTGAACTGCACAGGAAGAAGCACTGTTGCACGCCGGGGGCGGGGGGGCTGGGTAGACCGAGGTACGGGGGTACGCTGGCGATCTTTTAGAGTAGGATGGTGGTGATTTCTCTTTCTTTGACTGAGGTTCCTGCAAAGTCAGAGATTCCAGGACCAAGAACATCCACTAGCTTACTGTGAGAGACCGGGAAAACAATCTACACTGTACACAAGCCCAGCTAGATCTGAAGCCAGAGAGGGTTGTGGATAAGGGGGAGGAGTGGTATTATCCAGCTAACTTGCCTACTATTAATTCCACTGTCTTTATTACCCTATTCATCCACAGGCTACGGCCTCATTCTGTGTGTGTTTTAGTGAGAAAACACTAAATGTGTGTGTTTAAGCCTATATCAGCCCCTTTGTCCCACAGATCTATTCCGTGACCTTTCCTGGCAAATCTTAAAGGGCTTTGCATGGTTAAACACGAAGACCGATTCCTCCGTGACTTCTGCTGTGCAACACAACGCCACCGCAGGTGACGAACTAGGATGAGCCTGTAGTAACTTATTAATATATAAATAAATGAATAAAAACAACCATTTGTACGCCCTGTCCCACTCATAGCTCTAGTGAATCTCAATGAGAGAAATTGAAATGGATGTTATCAGCACTTGTATTTGGTGCCTCTGACAGATATTCCATTTCCAAAAATGAAGTGGTTTTGTGGGTTACAAAGCACAATCAATAAAAAAAAAAAATTCTGTTCTGTTCTTGATTTTGTTTTTGAGTTTGAATAGTGACAGCTAGCTTGTTTTGTTCTTAAAGCAATGGCGGGTTTTTTTGCTTCCAGTAGACGATTGTAAATAAGCTATTTTAGAAGCAGTATCATGGACAAGTCTGTACTGGATGGACTTTGTATTAGACTGTCTGTTTTCAATAGATTCTTTAAAAAAAAAACAACTATAAATCATCACTGTTTCGTGAGTTCAGAATAGAAACCCACTTAACCAAGTATTTGACAGGATAAATTAATACTATACTGTGTGTGTCTTTGCAAAACTGTTTGTAGAACGAAAAGTGAATGAATGTGTTGTTGATAACAGATATACCACTGTTCATATTTGGATGTAGACTGTGTTCCATTGACATCAGAGGAGTTGAACATCATGGAAATGGACTATAATGCTTGTCAAAGTAGGGTCAAATAAACCATCCATATTTTTCTAAACATTCAACATGGTTGCTTGGGAGACGTCTGTGTTGTGTGTTTCTTACTGCTTTTAAAAAGTTGATACATGTTAAAACCTAAACACAAACCTGGTTTGGAAAATATTGTGACGCCACTACAGAGTGTTTATCACATATCAGCAAGCTTAAGGCAACAGAAAGAGAAAGGACGTTCTAAGTGTCTTATGTTTTCTAGTAACCACTGATTTGGTGGTTTGCAGGTCAACATGCATGAAGACTTGGTTAAAACCAGGCTAGATGAGAAGACATTACAACATTACAACAGGCACTACAGCTTCACATTTACACTGAATAGAGCATTAGCTCAAACAGAGCTCTGAATTCCAGCCTGCATCTGCTCATTGGCATGAGCTTCAATCATGCTTCATCAGCAGTTTGGCTGCCAGCTGATTAGTAGAGACCAATTCTATTCATTTACTATGACTCTGCTGATACGCTCATGCAGATGCACTTTGCTGCTTCATCTCCCTCCACTGCCCACTTCTCCTTCTTACTGTCTGTGCTTTGCTACTGATTTAACTTGATTTAACTAAGGTCTAGTGTTCATGTGTGTGTTTAAGTATCAGCTCTACCAGCAGAATCACTGGTTAATTTCTGTCACTGAGATGTTGAGACATAACTTTCACTTTTTGACCAAACTTTGATGTTCTTTGACCTTGATCAAAGCCATACCTCCTCCATTAGACTTCTCAGCAGTATATAGGGATGAAGCTACTCCACATCCAAAACACTACTACTTTTCAAACCAACCAGTTTTAGTCTAGACATCTTTTGACCTGCAAATTGGATTTGGCTGAAAAAAGTGTTTCTCAGACTTTAAGGTTTCATGTAACCATTGTTCCAACAGCAGGTCAATTACTGTATTTGACCGTGCAGTCAAGACATGCTTCACTTTGAAACATAGTCTTTGAAATGGTTTTGAAACAATAGTTATCTTTAACCATGACATCTAACTCACTCTCACTTTTCAGCCAATTTCAGCCTTCTAACGTTGCTGTCTAGATATGTTTTGACCTGCAAAGCAGAGAATGCTTAGCAGACATACCTCTGATCACCCCAGCCTCCTATTTAAAGGGGCAGTCCACCAATTTTACACACAACAGTCCAGTTTCTGTGTAAAATTGTAAAATTACTAGTTATAGACTGTGTAAGCGGATGTATGGTGTCCTTCATGGCACCAGAGGAACTGACAAAATAACTACATATCCTGGGCTTAGAGGCTACAATTTTATAACACAAAGCTTCAATGAAAAACTGGAGTTTGGAAAGTGAGGGGATGGGTAAGAAGGGTCTACACTATCCAGCTGCATTGTGGGAAGTGTGGGAAGTTTAACACTTGATCCACAGGACCTAAAAGTATATATGAGGTTCTGCTGCTTTGACCTGATCAACATCTTATCTGACAGTACGCCACAATCAGACCCACATTTTTAACTGACAGTTTCACCACAATGTATGGCACCGGCGTTAGCCAGGGCTGTACTTCAATTTGACATCTGAATTAATATGGTTGACTTTAATGCTGGTCGGCGCAATTTCAGACCTGCTTTAAATTCATGGAAGTCCATGGGTGTGAACGACAATTCTCACAGCAAACAGTGCCTGCAATTGCACACTCCCACAAACACACAGGAAAAAAAAAAGAAAAGAAAGAAAGGACAAGAAAAAAGCAGAATAAGTTTGGGTTTCCAATTTACACTGATCCTCTAGCCCATCACCATTTAAATGAAAATATGAGTTTGCAATCAGAATGAATCTATGGAAGGGAGAGCAGCTGAAGCATGAGAGGTAAGATGGCTACGATAGCCTGGGACAAGCACTGCAACTCAAGCGAAGGGAAGAGGAGGAAAGTGAACAAGAACAGGGCTTTACATTAAATAATCAACAGCTTTCAAACCGTCTCTCCACATCTCATATGGCCCTGCTTTCTTCAACAATGTTTTTCATTACCCACCATCCACTTTTAATACAAAGGCTTTTGCAGTCTCTGTTGGTTATGCCTATATGTGAAATACAAAGGGTTTTGCTCCTCAGAAAGTTTCCCATTGACATTCAGAGGACGAAGCAAACAAAACAGAGAAGGAATACAGTTGGTTCCATTAAGTATTTTTTTCTTCCTCATTGAAAGCCAGGATAACGGGGGTTAGTCAGTTTGGTATAAAAAAATCAAAAAAATATCTTTTAAAATGAAAAGCGTTTTGGTGGGAAAAGATTTACGTATTTCTGTTTTTTTGTTGTTTTTTTTACAGTGTTTGAAATTCAAGCTGCTGCAGATCCTTCTCAAAAGGTCAAGAGAACATGACAGTGGCCTGACCCCTACCAACAGTAGACTGTGTAGTTCTGTTGAACTGCATTATGTTCAAGTGCATCTAGCCTTCACACTGACCACGGATCTTGTAGAGCCAATTGACATGAGCAGCATAAAAAACAAGATGTGCAGGACAGGGATCACACACTGCCAGCTACAGAACAGTGAACCAGTCATGTAGAAAGAGAGCAGGGATTAACGCTAGCTAAGGCTCACTTCAGTGAGGAGCACAGGGGACACAACAAAGTATAAACACACACACAAAAAAACATATATACAATCTATTTAACAAGTAAATTACAATGAAAATGACAATTTAAAATGCTATGTATTTTAAATGTTCTAATGTTCAATTCTAGTGTTTTTATTGACATGAGTGTGGACGTGGTTTTTTCAACCCTGAGAAGTGTCTGCAGGTCTTCAGGTTGACTGCCTACAGTACAGGCCCAACCAAGCGTCCCCAGCAAGGTTAGACAGACAAGAAAAACCCAGGATAAGAAAGTCCTCAAATCACTTGTTGCACCACTCAATACTGCTCCTAAAGCTTAAGTTTAAAACATGAAAAAACATGGCAACTCACCCATGGGACGAGTCTCCCTATCCCCAATGGAAATGACATCCTTGTACTTCAACACTGAGTTGTTTTGGACAAAGATAATCGACCACTGTGCTTGACTATGAAGATATGCTGTACTCTCATTCCACCCTAAAACAGCCTGATGCAGCTTATCGCTGTGCCCTGTGTTTCATTACAAGAGATCCATATAACACTCCTCACCGTGTGAGAGAAATTAGGTTGGTTCTCACAAGCAACAAGAAGACAACTCCACACATCATTTTTGTAAATGTCTCCCACTAATGCTGCCTCAGAATATCACACCTCTTCAATTTAAAACGTATGTTCATCAGACCAGATCCAAGCACTGGCTAATTCTGACACCCCACACTAAATACTGAGTGTGGAAAGGTTTTACTCTGTACTCTGCACCTAATAAATGAAATGAAATTACAAATGACTTTAAAATATGAAAGTCTCATCCCACTGAATGAATTTAAACTTTAAACCTTAGCTTTTTAGAGATGTCTGAGATGCTGTTTATGTGTGCTTTTGTGTGGAGTGTCTAAACCTAACCTAACCCTCTCTGGCAGAAAGTATAGTGTAGTATAGCACAGCCCACAAGTATATTGGGCTCCCAGTAGGATAGAGAAAACAATCTCAGCCACATTGTTTCGGCTGGTAACAGACATTAATGAAAATACATGGTTTTTTTCAACTGATCCTGAGCTGATCTTTTAAAAACATCCAAGACTGACTTTGACTGCAGAATTTCAATAGCATGTTAACAGATTAAAAACTCAAAATCAGACAAAAACTGTCAGAAAAACTTCTGTGTGTGTGTTAGCACACTAGTGCCAGCTTGAATGTGGATGGAGATAATCATTGCCATTATGAGTCACAGTAAGCTCCAAACATGCACACAGTAGGTGCTGTTGCTGTGACTAGTTTCTGCCTGACTGCTCAAAACGTGCCCCAAATCACCGTCCTCTCCCCGCTTATCTCCCTGCATGCAGGACCCAACCCCAGTTATTTGTGATAATCCACAGATTGTAGGCAGCTAACAGACATTTGTTTTACGACAGATGCCAGATTCAGATAAACATTTAATTAGCAACTCATCAGCTCTGTCAAAGCTAATTACCCCAGTCTCCAGCCCTAGCCAAAAACCGCTCCTCTTGCAGTTGGTCTGCACAGCAGCTGAGTGTTCTGGATGCAAAGAGCCAGAGGCTGAACAGAGCCGAGGTCCTCATATTGTACCGGGAGCGGCTAATCCAGCCATTCTGCCACAGCCTTAGCCTGAGTCTTATGGGTCAGAGCAGTGAGTAGAATGGGTTAGATAGAATTACAGGCTGAGACAACATTGTACTATTTATCAGCAGTTTACATGCCTGTTGTGAAAATTACTGCTAGCGAGGTGTCTCTGCAGCGCTTTTGGTTGTCACGACAGCACATTTCTCTGCGCTTAGAAGGAGTGTGATGTGAATTTTAGAATGGGTGTTTGGCTGACAAGTGGCTTCTGGGAAGTGTAGTACAGAAGTGGCTGCTTAGCACCAAAGGTGCCAGCTGAAAAGAAGAAGAAACTGATAAAGTAGTGATAGTTGTCTGTCTTCCAGCCACAGGACAATCAGACCGTCCTCCTGTCAGATGATTATTTGAAGGTTTACGGGTGTAGAACACATGATGAATAGCGGATTGCACACAAAGGCAGAGAACAAAGGTGGGAATTCAAGTCATCATCTCCATGGTTATTAGTTATTTTTTAACCTGCAATCATGTTATGACGTTTCACTGAAATTAGAATTCTGCACACTTACATATCAAACAGAGGCATCTTTATAGCATTCATATCAGGAGCTTTTTGGACTGACCTGTAACCTAGCAACCGGATGACATACCATACAAGCAGATTAAAGGTACCTTCTTTCCAATCGGCGCATGAACTGTTTCATAGATTCCAACCCCCCCCCCCCCCGCAACACTGATTTGAGCCTTTTGAGACCAGAGGCCTGAATTTGTTGTCTGCAAAGCCCCATCATTAACTGCTCTGGAGAACTGTTATGCATCTGGTATTTCATGTCATGGTCCAAAGAGATCCTCATAATCTGGGTCTGCACCACTCCAACAAGAATAAATGACATACATGCATGTGCTAAAGAGCCTTGGAGGCTGTGTCTGTTTTTCAGCATTTGCAAAAACCAAAAAACACAACAGCATAATTGTCAGGAATTGGATTATACAGTGCTTGTCTGCTCTAAAGTAAGCTGTGAACATTAGAATGCCCTGCTAACTAGCTTACATAGTAACCTAGAGTTACTTCAAAGGAGCAAATCTTAAGATAGCCTCAACATTTTGAGGGATTACACATTAACCTCCAGTGAACGTGGAATCCAAGATGCTGCTGTATCAGAGTTGAGGATAACATAAGTGGTTTGATCCTGTTCTTTATTGGATTTGGAGCTTTACAGTCCAGCAACCTCTGCCAACATTATCCACGACAGCACTGTTTATCAAAAAGAGCTACTCCCCATACTCACAGCCCTCTCTCTTGTAACAATAAAACATACTTAGACAAAATGATCACTAGTGACAGTCCTTTTGGAGATTGACAGCCATCACCTAGAAATGAGACGCTGCTTTTATTTAGTTCTGTAAAAGTTCTGACCCATTGCTTAAACGTTAATGGTGTCAAAGCTTAGCAAGGGGTCAGTAACATGAGTTAGTAATATTTTATCTCTCTATACAATCACAGCATTTCTGTAGCAGCACTGCTGCACCAAAATATTTCTCCTGTCCAAAGCCATATTATGCATGGGCACTGTGTACGTGTGCACAGGCAGGATCTATTTTCATGCCATCTGAAGGTGTAATTTGGGACTTCTACATAAATTGCCTCACCCTGCATCATTGCTTTCCTCCTCCTACTCCTCCTCATCTGCTCCTCCTCCTCCTCATACCTCTCTGTCTCTGAGCGCATTGTTAAGGCTCACTAATAACCAGGAAAAGGGGACGCAGGGGAACCTGGGCTGAGACAGCAAGAGACCAAGAAAGAAAAAGAACGAGGGAGGGAGAACTTTTTAGAGCTAGGTTCTACTGTACATGGTGTGTGTGTTAGTCTCCAATGTACATGTTGTTGAGGGATATATCCGTGAGACTCCGTACTTTCTGCTTTGGAGAGGGTTTATTTAATCTCAAATGGGGAGGAGGGAAGAAGAAAGGAGAGAAGTGGAAGGGAGAAGGGGGAGAGGAGAGTGAGGGGGACAGAGTTGGTCTAAAGACTTGTAAAAGAAGAGGCAGGACTGGGAGACTGGAAACGGGAGATAGGGGAATGACTGCATATTGGCACTAAAATGGGATATATTGTAGAGCATGTGAAAATAAACCACATACACAATCTGGAATGACAAGATAAAACATCTCCACTCTGGAAGATTTTTGGAAAAAGTAAAAATGACAAAATATATACTGTTTATGATCAGTTATGTTATGATTATGTTATTAGAAAATGTGTATATAGTGTAGGTAGTTTTACAGATTTGGAGTCAGCTAAAATGTGTGAAATCACCCAATAGTTAAATTTATTCTGTGATATTCCCCAACCAGCTACAGATTTATAACACCTCCTCAAAGTGACTCACAGATACATATTAACATTTTTCCACTAACACATGGAGATAATAAGCATTTTAATAACTTAGAAACAGTAGTTTGAACAAAGTGTGCAGCTATGGATAATATAACAGCTTACAACTACTAAATCTGCATTTAAAGGCGATTTTACATTGTAGAAACTAACCACACAATGAGAGAGACAGAGGATGTAATGCTGGTGGAAAGTGAGACAGGCTCAATCACTTGTGTTTCTGAGATTATACTCATATGTGTCATCGTCTGCGGTTGGAAAGAGATTTCCCATCACTGGATGCGACACCAGAAATTCACCTGGGCAAACAGTCACAGTCCTGAAGATGCCTGTGTGTGGAGGTGCACTTTAATTAAGCAATAATATACTCGCAATACCAGGACTTTGCCCAGTGTGGCTTTAAAACAGGGCAAAGTAAGTTTCACAGCAGCAGTCACTGTGGCCACAAGTGGCAATTACAGGATGATGGCACACTGAGTTTACCTTTGTTTTCCATTTCATTTACTGCTTTGTGAAAGTGAAAGATTGGAAAAAGTTTTTTTATTCTTTCCCAGTACTGTTGTGTTATATGGTTCTACACTAATTATATTCTTGCAGTAGAAGTAAACAAGCTAGCAAGGCTACCAAAAAGTAGCCTGCTGATATGTTCAGCCGCCTCCATCTGTCATATGACCTGTGCTTCCCTCAAAAGTCTCCACAGTGGAATGGGACCAAAAGCAGTACACAAGAAATGTCTTCTCAGTGTATACGCACTCTCAGTTACACAGCGTTGTTTGCTAAATACCATAAGCTGCAGGCCATGCAGGGCCAAACCCCTGAGTGATTTGAATAGAGAAAGGTTGTGTTTGATGACTAACAAATTTTCATATTTAAGAGGAAGATTGTCACTTCTTTCATAATTTACATGGTCTCACTTCAAATTATTTAGCCTAAATGAGACTCTAACCCTTGACCCTGTTGGCACCGTCACCATATTCATAATAATGCATCTAAACTCTGGCTAGATCTGCAGAAGCAAGGCCACTCCAGCTAAGGCCCATTTAGAGGGGTTTTCTTTGGTCTTCAGGTTGAAGGTCCACACGTACGTAGGTCCCCTCTGACGGGTCTTGTAGACAGGACACTGGTAGACGTTCCTGCTCTCCTGTTTATCCACTGGGATGGCCCTGATGAAGATGACTGGCATAGCCGGGGTGAGCTCTTTCAGACGGGCATCTACAATCATGCCAGTCTGAAAGAGAAAGAAAGTACAGGAGAGGGAAAGAGCGAGGGAGGGGCCGTGTGGGAGGGATGACAAGCCAGTCAGCCACAGACAGAAACACTTCACAGAGCTGAGGGAAGTTATAAATTGGTTTGAGGTGCAAAGAAAACTTCATCCAGAGACTGTACTTTCCATCGAGGATCCGTTTAATAATGTTCTTTTGTAGGAGGAAAAAAAAAAAGATGTTTGACTTATCGTGGTTGGCACAAGCGATGTTAGACTTTCAGTTTGCTGAACACAATACCGTGGTACCCTTGAAAAGTGGTGAAAGTCGGCAGAGTTTGAGTCGAAGTCAGGCTGCCCTGCCTCAGAATACACTCTCTCTAAACACACTGAAACAGAGTGGTCTGTCTCATTAATTAATCCTCCTACACTTAGCGCCTGACAAACAGAGGTTTCTCCATGCATGCACAGTGACTTTCAGGAATGAATGTAAATCCTGATGACTTTGGAAAGCTCAGAGGACAAAACCCTAATTGCATCTGCAATTGCTATGAAACTTTAAAGAGGCGTTAAATACCAATAACTTTATGTCTATGAGTGTAAATACAAATAACAGGGATCTTAAAGCGGTCCATGTGGGCTCACTGAGATTCATTTTAAATTAGTTTAACACAGTATATTCACTGTTACCATGGTAGAACATTTCTATTTTTATTGTTTAATCTCACAACATATAGAGAGAGTATAAATGTATTAACCGTTTAGTGGTGTCCATCACATAAACACACACTTCCCCTGTGCATTTCTATCATATACAGTATCTTGCCGTCTTTGATGTCTGAGACCCTTCTGAATAAAGCACAAGGTTCATTAACATAGATGAGCAGGTTTATCATAAATCTTTGACTTTTATTGCTGCACGGACCTGTGTCCAGATGGAGTGCTGCTTACTCTTCTATTCACACTCAGGTACTCTCGGCCAGTGGCACAAAACTGGCCTTGGGGCCAAGAGCAAGGAGTGAAGAGAGGAGGAACAGAAGAGCGAAGGGGTTGTGAGGAGAAGCTGCCCGGGCTGTCTGTCTGCATGTCTATTTGTCTGTGTCTCCAACTTTAATGAAGAAAAAATGAAGCACTCCTCTACAGGGCGTTCTAAGCGTTCAGGTGCAAACTCTGCACATTCCCTAATTAAGAAGTCTACAGGGATGCTCCCTGAAAGCTGGGTACATATACAGTGGCTGTATGTATGTAGATAGATAGAGCCCTGGGAAGCTGAGTAATGCACTGTGCTCTGAGAGCTGAACGCAAGCAGGATGCAAAGGAGAAAATTAAACCACAAAGGGAATGTGGAAGCCCTTTAGAGGAGAAATATCAAAGTTACTTTACTTGACTCAGTTTAAAGATGCATTCAGAAGTGAGCTCACCCATGTGAGTCTACCATCCATCATCAGAAACAGTGTAGAGAAGATTTCTGTATAAGGTTCTTGTGAATCAAAGTGTGCTGTTTTTGATTTTGTATCCACACCCTCCCTGGAGACCAGATGTCAACATCATTTGCTGAGTCTGTGACAGTCAGCTGAGCAAAGAAATCAATGAATAACTCATGTACCTGTGTGTCCCAGCGTGCACCCTCCATGTACAGCCCGTGTACATACGCCCCTTCGCGAGGCGGGGAGCTGAAGTCCTCCCGATTCTTCTTGGTAACGTCACATTGCAGACCCATGCTGTCCAGAGGCCACTCGTTCCTGTCATCCACACACAGGGAGATTTGCTTGTCACATCGAGTGGTTTCCATCACAGTGATGCCCTGATGAAAACCAAACCTACCTTCGAGCCATGGCCTGCATGATGGCTGTGAGGAAGGACTGCGGGTTGAAGAAGCCAGCTAACCACACTGCAGAGGGCAAGATGAAGTCAGCTGACCAGGATTCCAGCTCTTTGATCCTGGCTAGCAGGTCAGTGAACCACAGGGCCAGGCCGGACATGGAGGGATACGCCCGCTTGGTCCAACTGTCAGGCACCACATCCAGGAAAATGGCGTTCTGAAGGTTCTCCATGTCACTGGTCATGGTTAACTCTCCCTGAAGGGTCACGGTCACAGACAAAGAACGTTTTAAATCCAGCTGAAATCACCCATTTTTAAGTCAATTTTGAAATGCGTTAATATTTTTTATTGAGGAAAGGAAGAAAAAAGATCTCTGGAGATCAGTGATGCTCCTTTAAGGCCGAGGCGTACAGGTGAATAGCATCAGTGTGTCCTTGTGAAATAGGACTGAGCACCATACCTACTTACTGTAGCAGTTCAAAGTTTATGTCTCTCTTTGTGTTGTGTCACAGCTGCTGTCTGACTGTGGAATAAAGATTTCACTGTTTCGGGTACTTACTTTTTGCTCAAGAGACAAAAAGACATGAAATTGGAAGATCTGTATGCTGTGGCAAAGAAACAACATGGAATCTCATTTAAGTTGAACTTTATTAGTGCTGTAATTAGAATTTTCCAGTGTTTGCTGTACTTTGATGAACAGGCGGTGTGCGGATATTAGAAAAATCTGTTATATAGTTTGGTTTCCATCCTCTCTCTGGTCATATGGATGATATCTATTTTAATTAGGATGACAGTTCTCAGAGCTAACAGATGCTGCCTCTTTTGTACAAAAGTTCTTCGTTGGTTTGTGAATTTTCATTACAGGAAGGAACCAGGACTTTTGTGTCACTTCCTGTTCGCCTCAGCAGCTAAACATTGGAGGTGACACTTCCCAGCCGCACAAGGTGTTGAATGGTAACAAACCCTACGAAATTACTGGTGCATACATAAACTTGAGGACAAGTACGCCATGCCAGATAAGGAAACATGCTGTTAGATAGCAAAGAGAAGATGGCACTGAAGAGTAATGAGACAGCGTACGAGTGAACTGTGGCGTCCTTCACCAACTGATACTGGAGCTGATGTATTGCTGATGTATAGATACCCATATGTGACAGTCATAATTCTTTATAAGGGTGATAAGGTTCTGCAGATTTATCTACATCTGTGCATGTACTGTGAACCTTTCACCTTCGCAACGCTCCTGAATATAATCCTGATCTGTCAGTTCAGCCACAGTGCACTCATCATACCATGGCACCATCTCACCAAGGCTAACATTCTGATAGTTCCTATTTATTCCACTATAAAAGACAAAATATGATTCCATTTGCTGGTACAATAGTCTACATGGCTTTTAAATCACTGAGCCGATTTATTGAGGCTTGTAGTGTCGGGAGATCGAATCCTCATAACTCCTGACAAACGCTTTTACACATTTTTTTTCTCCCCCTGTCTTTTTCTCTTCGTTTGTTGTTAACACACGACTCAGTCAGGCTTGACACACACAGCGAAGACATCTCATTCCTTTCTGCTTCTCTGTAAGCCACGTCTCTGAGTCACTGTTAAGACTGTGCTTCTGACAAACAACGCAGAAAAAAATGGTTTATTTATGCAGGAGTACTAATGCAGCAGCCCGCTGGAGTCAACAGCAGTCAAGCCAATGTGGAGTGCACCATAGGTTGACGATAACTGAGGGTTTTGTGGTATAAACCCAGAGACAGTTCACTTGAAGTTCATTTAAGGCTTTCAGCTCTTGGTAACCAGGTAACAGGTAGTATGAAAACCACCCCACCTCCAACTGGGGCTTCAGTCTGATCTAGCAATACGTTAAAGATTCTGCCTACAAAACGAATATATCGCCCTCTGAGAATTTGTGTATGTACCTGCCACCTTAAATCCTGTTAGACTGCAAAGGGCAGCTTCATTATCTGCCCAGAGACATAAAGATCAACTTGTTCGCTTGCATCTATAAGACTAACTGGGACCAGGTTTCCTGTGTGTAAATAGTTTTCGGTAATTTGACTAAATACATTTTCAAAATTTACAAATATGTAACCATGTAAGACTTTTATGAACTAAAACAGTAAAGGTCTTACAACTTTCTACAAGGGTCTGAAGTTTAGCTGATCCTACAGGGGCTATTTTACTTGACTTTAGTGTTGCAAATGACCTGCCAAATTTGTAATTAATCAAATTACCAAAAGCAATTTACAGGCAGTGAAACTGTGACTTTTGGGGCTTCAGAGCAGCTGCTCACTTTTCCTGCTTGGTAATTTAGCCTTGAAAGGATAAAAGCTAATGAGAGTTCTTATCTATTTTGGCCATGTAAACAATGAGCCTCAGCTGCTACAATACAATAGAGTCAAAATGTGTCACCTTTTGGTCACATGTGTAAGTGTATGGTTAAAGAAACAAACCAAAAACAAACAAAAGTCCTCTGCTTACCCATATATTTTACTTCACATTTTGTCAGGTTAGAGATCAAATATTAAAGCTGCTGTAATCAATATTTTATATTAACCATGGATAAAATTACTGTGTGTAATGTGGAAGGGGCCTCCCATAGTGATGAACACACAGAATTATCACACGACTCTGCAGTTTCTCTCAGCTTTATGGAGCATTTTAATGTCTTCAGCAGCAGCAGCAGCAGCAAAAGCTCTGATTAAACCACACTACACTACCTACCCAGCACCAAGCAGCACAGAAAGTTAGCAACTAGCTGATGAACATAGAGGAGCATGTCGAGGCTAAAGTGCCAGATATTTTTCTCGGGGGTTGGTGAATGAAAACAGCTAAAAGGAGAGTGAATATTGGACTTAAATTTGATAGGTGGACAGAAACACAACTCCAAATGATTGCTAATGTTAACTTGTGTGTAAATAGGCTACTATTTGTTTATTAATGCAGCTTTAAATATATTACTGATTTTTTTTTTTTTTTTTGCATTTGTATTCTTCAATCAAGAATTTACTGATACCTACTCCTACTCAGCAAGGGACAAGTTAAATTAAAAGGCCTTGGTTAGAAATAATGAAAAAATAATGCTGTGTTGCCATGGGGGGAAGAAACTTCTGCTGACGTTCAAGGATTATGACTGAGACTGTTAGCATATTTTTTTTCAAGCAAATAAACAACAGGCAAGGTATGAATACATTTCTGAATAAATAAAGAGATGATAAACCGGCTGATTCACTAACAACGTTCACAACAAAATTTGACAAAACTATACCATACCAGATGTACCGAATGTCCAGTTACAAATACAGAGCAAAGCAGTGATGATTATAATAAGTGATGATCATAATTATTATCAACATCCTCTTTACCACCAGCGTCAGGTTCTTCTCACCTTCAGTCCCAGGCTGAGCTCGCGGAGGGAGCGTCTGATCTCCTGGGTGAGCAGGTTCATGCGCTCGCACTCCTGCAGCGCCACCACCTGGTAGGGAGTCCTCTCCTCCGCTTTCCCCAGCAGCTCGGCCATGTTGAACTCCTCCGGCAGTTTCTCCATGATCTCCTCCAACACCGCGCGCACCTGATAAGTGCGAAGCAACGAACGAGCGTGTCAGTGAGGGACTCGGTGAAGTGACAGTAAAAGCATATTGTTGGAGCCATCTTACTGCTGCAATTCAAGAAACACACAAGGGGAGAGAAATAAAAGACTGACGAGACACTGAGGTTATCTGTGTCAGATAAACTCAGTGCTGCCAGCGCTGACAGCCTGAGAAACTGTTACAGTTTGAAATAGACAGTTGCATAAATATTCATGAAGATATATTTTGCAAAGACAGCGCTTTGTTTTCAATAACAGTCTAATCCCTCCAGAAAATCAATGCTCACATCATATTTTTGTGGGTAAGTGATGAAAGCTAATGTCTGTGTCAACATTTTCCCAAGGCAACCAGCATTAGCGATCAATCAGCGGATTAGGTGCCGAACAAAGGATATGAGGTCATCATATCTATGGATTTTTCAGTTCAAATATCTGATCTGGGTCTGGCAGCGGCTGAGCACAGAGAATACAAAGTGGGCTTCATTGGTAAGCTCCCCATGGCTGTCATCTGTTAGGACAGGAGTATCCAGGCTTCTGAGCCAGAAAGGTCACACATCATAATACATCAGGGAACGGACACACACACAGATAACACACAACATGCACTGGGCTAAGATGTTTGATACCAGAGGAGTGTTTGATAAAGTAAGATCACCGGTCAAACAAGGTTTACTTCACCGTAAATCGCCTTATTTTCAGGAAATTCCGTTTCATAAAGGAGGTTTAAATAAACCTGACCTACGTTGTCATGGAAACTCTTACTTCCTGGATAGCTTAGTCCAATGGCTTATGGTGAAAAGCCTGTCTTGAATAAACCTAACAAACTGAACAAGGACAAGCCGTTTCTGGTTTAAGACCAAATCGATCATGACTTTGAAGGATCGGGACTATGACGTAACAGACTGATTTATGGGTGTTTGTTTCTCTAAATTTATTTCAGCAGCTTACTATGATTTGTTAGTGTGAACACTGTCTCTTTACTAAAGGTATCATGTTGTGTGTACTGACACGCAGCTAATACCTCTGCTCAGGGTCGGTGTGGGGGATGGGCGGTGTAGTAACATGGCTCCCCCTGGTCTGATCAAATAATACCTTGCTGTGACTCTGAATGCCCGAGCATGGATGGTGGCTGGGCAGCAACACTCCATTGCTGTGACTTTTCTGTGGGTTGGTAGAGCAGTGACACAGGAGAAGGGCCTGCTATAGCTTTGAGAGGAAGAGAACCCCATCTGCCAGATGTATCTATTATCTATTACCTATCTATACTTATCTATCATCTACTACCTATCTGTACTTATCTATGATCTAAACACCATTCTACAGTATGGTGGGGCAAAGAAGTCAGTGTTTAATAGGCTGAACAGAATGGATCATCACAAACCCCTCAAATTTATCAGATGAATCTTCAGAGGGGCCCCGGACCCTAAGTTTGGAACATGATGCTGACGAACTGAAGCTTGAGCATTAATAATTTAATGATATCATAGATAATAATATATCAGACAGACCAAACCACTACTTTTACTTTAATACTTTGACTGCATTCTGATTCTAATACTTATGTACTTTAGTAGGATTTTTAATGCAGTGCTCCATTATTTTTATTCCTGTTTTTTTTCTGCTCAGTTCCCTGTGAAAATTTCACTTTATTTCTCATTATTAAAAGTATATTATGCAATAACCATATTGTTCATCTTTTGAATTAAAACACAATTACCTTTCCATGCATCAGTCATGCCACCTTTACTCAGATGTATCAAACAATACAGGTGATAGAACAGTGTCACATGTAATCAGTCATTTATTTAGGAAAAAACACAAAACAGAACCAGCCACAGCTGAGACTGTGTCACCATCACCCAGCTCACCACACAGAGAGATCACAGTGTTTTATAACATTTCTGCACAACAGTCTCACATTTTCTTTTATAGATTCAAGCCGTTTCCCAAGCGTGTGCATTAATTTCGATTCAGTCAGAGAACATCTTTACTGACACGCCCGAGTCTGAGCCGCTGTGTGGTTTACGTGTCTGGTTAACCTCCTCCTCCTCATCAGAGTAACCCATGTAATCCATATATGGCAGAGACAAGCTGCTGTGAATGGAGGCAGACTCACTGCTATCAGCGTCATCAAACACAGCTCACGTATTATTTTTAGAATTTCTTTTGCATGTTGTAATGTGGACACAGGGAAGGTCTGAATAATGTACATCTGAGGCATAAACAACATCATGTGACTGAGACCCATCTCTGCCTGCCCTGCCAACCTCCTGAACAATAGCTTCAACATCCTCTAGTCCAGCTCTATACTCAACCACATGTGATACCTTGGGAAAAAAGCCGTTGTTGCCACAATAATTCTGCAGCTACTCTCTGCTCTGAAGGACTCTGAGATGACAGAAAACTCCACCAACCACCTTTAATGTTTGGCAGTAAATGAGGATGTGAAACATGGAGAGGCCTTTGTCTTTAACCACCCCCCAACTACCCAATCCAGACAGTCCAGAGTATGAGCACAGGCTGTACTCACACTGTAAGTGTTGCAGTTTGTTCTTCTTTTAGAGAAAATATACCTATTGCCACGTTTAATACTGAGGCAATAGCGGATTCAACAGACCTCCCCACATCAGCAGCAGCCATCTTGGTTGTTAAGAAAAATGCCTCAGTGGCTCCTCTGTCAGTCATTGTGTCATAGCTGCCCCATTTTAGATAAACCTTGGTGATTCTGGCAGTGATCCTGGGTTTGTAACCAAGACTCAGTTAAAAACATAATATCTAATTTGGCAGATGAACTACAATCATTTAAAATAAAGGTTTTACTGGTAAGACATCTCACACTGAACAGACACATGCTAAGTGTAGGTACACTTACTTTAGCCCTAATCCAAACAAAGATAGTCAGTTTGAAAATCTTTATCGTGCAGCAGCCAGGTACTTTTTTATCCAAACAGCACAGAGAAATAATACACGAGAGGCACAAAATCCAAACTCTAAAACTAAGGAAATGCCCAATGTAACTTCAGAGGCTATCAGAGGGCCATTATTAGGATTAATAGTGTTTTAACTTCAATCAGAAGCTTAAAAATAAACATGCTCTTCTCATAAATTAAGAGAGTTTAGAAGAGAAATCAGGCGGATGGTGATACAAGTTTAAAAAAGCCAATAACATAACTCACACTTTGCTGCTTGTTTCAAGCAACATGAAGCATAAATGACTTTTTAACAAAGCCAACACTCAGACAGCCAAGATCCTTATTTATGATATTAAAAAAGTGACACTTGCTCCATTGAGGGAGAGCACAAGGCTGCACTCTCTCTGACAGAGTATTTGTTTGAGCTTTTACACTCAAATAAGCTTTATTTCAGAGCGGTGCTGAACCAGAAAATGCACCAGAAAATGCCATCTCTGTAAAAATCACCTTGGGTGCTGTCAGAGGCCCCAAACAGTTGGTCTGCAATTTATTTTCAATTCAGTGTGCAGCAGCTACAGAAAATGTCACCTGTTGTCATCATACATTTAAGGTTTGGCACTCTTTCCCAGAGTTTAGCGAGACAATCGTCTTCGTGAAAGGCCTTGGTTTACATATGTGCTCAGGACGTCTCCTGTGTATGAGGGCTTGACTTTTCAAAGCAGAGCATAATATCACAATCATAACTTGACTTCAAATGCCACCATTTTATCCGCTTAAACCTCACTGGCCTGCAAGTAGATTTGTCATAACAAATTCATGCTGTGCAACAAACATTGTTCAAACCCACTGAACATGATTTTCTGCTCCAGTGGGCTTCTAAAGATATCAAAAATGTCAAACTAAATTTTGGGGAAATGCGTGTACTGTTAAGTGCAGAAGAGCAAGTAGTATTCAGATTCTTTACTGACATAAAGCAGCAGCACAACAATCTAAAATACTCCTGTACAAATTGAACTGCATTATATTCCTTTCTATCATTTCTATCAAACTGTTTCATTTACAGAAATATTATCAGCAAAATGTACTTAAAGTATATAAAGAAACGTTCCCTGTGACTGATTTCTGATCCTATCTGACATAATTAGGCTGTAAATACAGATGCATCAATGTATAAGCAGCATTTTACTTTAGTAGCTGCTCCAAGTTGAGTTAGATTTAACTACTTTATATTCAGTTAGATAGTTTAGTCCTGTGGTTCCCAACTGAACTGAACTCTGGTTTTGTGCTCACAAAATCTTCCTTACCTTCTCCTCACGCATCATCCCACCACCCTCACCGCCTCCTCCGTCCCTGGGCTGCATCTCCAGCACGGTGCGGAAAAGCTTCTCAGAGGTTTGTGTGAGGAAGCCAATCTCTGCGTTGGGATGAAGGCCGTACAGGTAGGGCGACTCAGCAGGTAGGCTGTCATCGATGTACTGGAGCAGAAGAAAGCATGTCAGAACTGTGTAGAACTGAATCATCAGAACTATAAACCCAAAATTATCATTTCTTTTGGAACTTCAAATTAAGGATTTCACAAAGGTTTGACAGTTCATGAAACTTGAAAAATCCAGTCTGTAATAACTGTCGCAGGGCTGTTTTCTTTTTTCTTAAAAGTTTTTGACCTGAATAAGAATATTTTAACTCCAACCCTAATTCTCATCCAGATTATTTTAAATTAAAAACATGAAGATTGGCAACTCCAATTACTTCCAGACTAAAAAGTACCAAAGTCTTTTTTTCCCCCCCGCTCAGGTGTTTCTTCTAAAGTACTGCTGACAAAGGACAAGAATGGAACCATATGAGATGAACCAATGATGAGATATTTCTGGGTGAGATTCAAACACTCAGGATCAATTGACTGACTGCTAATGACCATAACAAGGGGAAGGAAATGTGGCATTTTCCATCTGCTGGTCCATAATGAATATCAATGCTTTTAAGTTAGTGCAGATGAAAGTGGAAGCTCAATTCAGACAGGCTACTTTTTTGTGGGGCACTTAAACTAAATAAATAAAAAAAAGCTCTTCTAATCATAGTATCCTGATGAAAGTTTAGATGGAAAATATGTTGGCCTTTAATAAAGAAACACTTTGTACTCAGCTTGTTTGATCTCTTCTGTACTTGCTAAGCTAACTTTTGCTGATTGCATACACCTGTGCATTGTTGAAAGAGATGCAGAACTGCTGAGTCACCCGGTTCTTCCTCATATCTATTCCACCTCTCGTCTCTCCTATAACCAGAGTATAAGTTTGCGCCAAATGGTTGTGAGTGAGGCGATGGACCAACAGACCCCTGGGGACCCCCAGGTCTTTTACAGCCCCTGTTCTCTGGCCAAATCTTAACCACTCAACCCCCAGCCTGGTTTGCGTGGTGATAGCCAAATATAAAATGCTCCAGCATCTTCCACCAGAGCCACTGTAACAGTCACAGTTTGTGCCCACTGAGCAGCACCCAGAGTGAGAGAGAATTAAATACAAGTAGCACTCCCCACCAGGCTCCCTGGGGACCTGAAGGGGGAAATCTGGACTGTCTGTGAGAACACATTTCCTAAACCACTGTTATTCATATAAATTCTGGCAGCTGTCCGTTTTTCTTAAGGGACCCCAGTGAAGCTGGTTCCTGCTGTCACAGGATGAAGATTTCAAAAAATCCACTCCAAAAAAAACAAAAACAAAAAAAAAAAACCAACCTCTCCAAAACTGAAACCAGCCACAATATGCTGGGTCTCGCTCATTTACTGGTTTCTGAGGATGATAAATAACATGAGAGCCTTTATAGAGTGTTGCACCATTTGATCCAAGAACCTGCCTCATTTCTGATTTCACCCTGTCAATCAACGCTTGTGTTAAATAATAAATAACAATATACGACAAGAAAGGTGAGGCAGACTGAGGTGAAGCAGTAACATTATAATGACAGGAGCTGACACAGACTGTGTCTGAAGTGCTCTAAAGCAAAATCAGGCTAATTCATGTCAACATTATTAATGGTGATCACACAAGGGATGGAGCTGCTGTATGTTGCAGCACGGTGGCACAGTAAGAAGCTGCTGGGTTCGATCTGTTACTGGGCAGTCAACACCAGAAAGCAGCACGGCAATCATAAGGATAACAGTGAACATTTTCAGATAGTGTCTCCAGGAAGATATTCATAATGCTCCACTTTGTGTGGAGGCTGGGTTGGTGGATGGTTGTGTAGCATGACCAAACTTCACATCCTGTCATAGACTGAATTATAACAAATTCACTTTTAATAAAAACCTTTTTATTAAGTGGAACCACAATCTTTCCCTAAACTTAACCGCTCATCTGGCTGACTTCAGACTTCTCGGGTTTATTGCTGAGGACACACAAGGAAGTGTAGTGTCGACTGTGAAGTTTTCTGGATGAGCAAGCTTCAAACATCACTTTTCTGCATGATACTTGACGTGAAGAAAGAGGCTGAACTACACTAGGAGTCAATTTACAGCACGTACATGCACCACCACCCAGCCCCGACTGACAGTCACATTTTGAACAGGCGCTGCACTTGTAGAACATAACCCAGCAGTTTGCAGACTGAGCCTGGGTGAGGAGGAGGAAAGCACTGTTGGTGACGTGGGTGAAAATTCAAGCTTGATCTTGGTGAGTAGTAAAGTCTAAACTTCACTTCTCCTCCTCCGGAACCACATCTCACAGTCTTCAGTGAAAGAAGGTTACTCAGTTGCCATTGACTTTGAAGACAATGAACTGTGGTTCGAAGCTCCAGAAACAGCAAGTAGTAAGTAGTAAAGATTATTTACACAAACTACATACAGTGTTACTACACGTAATGTTGTTTGGCAGAGCAGACTGATCAGAGATTGGGGAAGGGTGCGCCAAATATAGAGACCCCTGAAGAAGCACGTGACCTAAGACTGGGACGACAGTTCACCTTTCAGCACAACAATGACCTGAAGCAAACAGACAAGAAAACACTGGAATGGCTTCAGGACAACTCTCTGACAGCCCTTTGGTGGTCCAGCAAAGTCCAGACTTAAACCCTATAGAACATCTGTGGTGAGACCTGGAGATGGCAGATCACAGCCACTTCCCATTCAGTCTGACGGAGCCTGAGAGGATCTGCCAGGAGGAATGAGATAAACTGCTCAAAGCTTTGAAACATTTGAAAACATTTCTAAAAACGTGTTTTCACTTTTCCTTATTTAGTACATTTAAAATTAAATCTACAGCCCAATAAAGTGTGCAAAAAGTGTTTATTCAGCGTTTATTCACCTCTCTGATGGATTGGTGTTTGTTGTTTATTCTAAGGCAAAAAGTGGTAAAGGCTCCCCTGCCTTAAATGCAAATACTGCAAGCATGCTTAGTAACAGATTAATAGAAGCCCATAGCCGCAGTCACAAAATCTACTCTTTACACCATGTTATTGTGCTTGTATATAAATATTTTCTGTGTTCCATGACTCATCAAGTTCCGCTTATTTAGATTTCCATGCCTTTCAGCTTTCCCTGTTTTCTAACATTCAAGTTTGCCAGTCAGACTTATTGGCAAACTCTTTCCGCCCACAGAGCAGCTCCACCTCTGAGAATTATTTCTATAACTCAAACTACAATCTGTTATGTCCCAGGGACCCATATGGGAGGAGTTTTATTGTTATTGACGTAGCACTGAATTGTAGAACTCTGCACTGTACACGGGGAACAGTGATGGAGAAGGGAAAAACCTTTTAATTATAGTGATTCAATTAAAGCAATATTAAACCAGCACTAATTTGCTGGAGGCCATACAGAAGCTCCTTGGGGACAGAGACAACACCCAGAGAGGCGTAATCATAATATTTTCTTGTATTGTAACTATGGGTTACATTGTAATTATTGCCTGAACACCATGTTATCCTGCTTTCTGTCTTTTCTATTATGTCCTTTTAGTTGGTGGGATTATTTCATTTGATGTTTCATGTCGTCTAGCAGCAGTGAATGGCCTGATGTGAGTCTAACCCTGTTTGCCTCACCTGGTGGTAGCCGTTATAGTCCATGTTTCCAGGCAAGGGGAAGCCAGGCGCTAGGTACAGCTCCCCCTCCATCATCTCGGGCTTGATAAACTCCTCCAGGTAGGTCCGACACAGACGGCGGTCCCAGTCGTCCGTGATGTGACCCCCGTACATGATTTCACCAAACAGGTAGCGCAGGTCGTCATACGGCACCTGGGAATTAGAGACAGAGGGGATCTTGTTTTGCTGGAAGGTGGCCTGTGGTGTTGAGCTGAGGTCACATGTGTTTAGATTTCCAATTAAGATTACATAAGGTGGGCTTTGTAATCCTTTGCACAGAAATAAATGAAAAACAGAAACATGTGTACCTTAGGATTGGCCTCCAAGTAGTTGTAGAGGACATTGATAGAAATGGTGAGGTCTCCGGTGTTAAAGGGGTACGATCTGTTCCAGCCTTGAGGACCAAACTTCCTCCTCTCTGCCACAACCGCATGGAAGTAGCACAGAGCAAACAAAATACTCTTGAACTCATTCTCCCGTGCACACATTTCCAGCGTGTCCTGGAAAACAAAGATGCTCAGATTGACACATTTAAAAAGCGTGCACTAACACCTCCTCAACTGTGCAGCTGCATTAATGGAGCCACATCTGCGTGTTACAGGTAAAAAGTTGTGGCAGGCAGTCCTGTGATCTGTTTTCGTTAAGTCCCCAGCGGTGCAGCGCGCTAACAGACAATGAGATGACTAGATGGCAATAAACCCAACGATGAGATTCCCTTTTAATTGTCACAACTTGTCAGACGCTTTCAGCCTCCAACCGTCTCCAGGGCCAATTATTCCAGACAGGCAAATAAAAAACTGGACGTAAATGGCATTATAATCTCTGGGGGGAGAGACAGTTAAATAAGCATGCCAATAACCCCTATGGAAACAGGAAGGCTAAATTCTCTTTATTCCAGCATGTGATGTGTCATGGTGAGTGCCACGGTGAACGTGCGAATATATACACACACAAGTACAGTGCAGACTGACTACCCACACACACACACACACACACACACACCCTTCTGGAGGTTTCGTTAATATTCTGCACAGTACTCCTCTGCTCAAAACAGCTGAAAGAGATGCATAGCCTCTCTATTCATGACCTGTGGACTGGAGAGAAACAACATGCAGTCAGACTGCAGAGAGGAAGGCACATAGACACACACACACGTGCACGTGCAGCGAAAAACACACTTCCATCTCTACGAACTGACAGATTTTTGAGATTAGCATCTGTGTATGCATGAGTCTGAATAACCTGAAAAAATTTGACAGATAAAGTGAATTGATCAGTCTCAGCAAACAGGGAATTGCAAATCCATAACAGCTTATTTCACAACAGTATTATAAAAGTGTTATCTCAGTAAAAACCTAAACCATTGTGCCAGCTTTAACATTAGCCTGCCCAGACTCCATCTTACAGGCTTCTGGGGATGGAAATAGGCAGCAGAGCTGTACGCATCTCCCAGTGAAAAGGTCAAGAGGAAAGAAACTGTCATTTCTCTGGCTTAGCGCTGGCTTTAGCCATGCGGGTGGGCTATTACAGAGAGTTAGCCTTACATTGATTAGCTTTCACTGAGTGCACATGACTGGAATATTCCCTCCATACTTGCCTCAGCGGACCTCCCCATGGCTCGGCATAAGGCAAGGCTCACAAGCACGTTGCACTTATCAGGCAGATAGACATCGGCAAACTAAGGATCATGGAAATGGACTGGGAGGAAGCCGAGCATTCAGGTAATGGTGCGGAGGAAGATGCATTGGCAGCGGGGGTAATGGTAAGGCTTAGATGGAGACGAAGAACTGATAAGGTAAAGAAAAGCCGGGAGAGGCCACTGCAGTGCACTGATCCATTCTTACTACGGAGCCTGTAGAACGGCTCAGCAGCATGATATTGTCATTCACTGCCACTCACTGATAAACACAAAATATAGCGAATTGACTTTGTTGTGATCTCCATCCTAAAGTAACACCTCCATCTCCCCGCACAATGTAACCACACAAACTTTTAACGTTAGCATGTGCTACGCTCACATCTGTCCTCCGTGGGTCAGAGGCAATTCCAGGGCGAGTGAAAGGTGACCGCAACCATCTGCTAGCTGCTACATTTCTGCAAATTGGCAACTTGATGAGAAATCTGGGGCGAAAATTGGCGAGTGTTGCCTCAAGTGCCACTCATCGCAAAAAGGAAAATGAGTTCTTTGGAAGGAAGGTAGCGTGTTATCAACATAAAGTATCCTGCTCTCAAATATTAAAGATTCCAATACAATGGGCACTTGAAAACAGTACATTTTAAGGGGTGACATCATCCTCCACCAGTGGTTGTAAATTTAAAGATTTTTCTATCACGCCTTTCAGAACATTCTCACAAAATTAAATGGTCTTTTTCTGCTTTGGTCTATGATGAAAACAAAGTATTCTGAAGTAAAAACAGAAATACCAAGCTGTAAAACTGCTCCATTAGCATTGATTGCAGAACTTTACTTATGTGAAGAACACACTGTGACACAGGATGGGTTTCCAGCGATTTCATTATGCAGTATGTTATATTAAAATAGACACAGTGGTTTCAGAGAGTTTTCAGACCCCTTCACTTTGTGCACACTTGATTGTGTTGTAGATTTAATTGAAATGGATAAAACTGCCATCTCTGCCCATCAGTCTACACTCAAGAACCCATTAAGGTTAAGTGAAAATGCTTTGGGTCATTGTCGTGCTGAAAGGAGGACCGTCACTCCACTCCCAGGTCATGTGCACTGAAGCATGCTGCTGCCACCACAACGCTTGACTTCATCTTCTTCCTCGTGCCCTCACGAGTTCTTTCAATGCCATTTGGCAAACTCCAAGCAGTCTGTCATATACTTTCTTTAAGTGGCTTCTCTCTAGCTTCTCTACCATAAAGCTCTGACTGATGGAGTGCTGCTGAGATGGCCGTCCTTCCAGCACGATAACTCGGTTTGGCTAGAAGGCCAATCCTACACAGAGTCATGATGGTTCCAAACTTCACATTTTCAGGATTACTGAAGACCCAGTGCTCCTGGGAACACTCAGAGCTTTAGAAATGGTTTCATAGCCTTTTTTGCAAATAAGTATAAGCACTTCAAACCATATAAATTTAATCATTTACAATAAATTCCAAAACACAACTAAGTGTGCAAAAAGTGAAGAGGTCTGAAAACGTTCTGAATACGTTTATGAATACTGTATTGAATTGCAAGCAGCAAGTGAAGTTTTATCTGGTTGAGGGGAGGTTTGTTTTAAGGCTGCATTAATTGATTTTTTTGGCCAAGGGTGCAGCAGAACAAGCTGTACACTCAACACTGTCATATTATCACCCAATAAAGTAGTTGAGGTGAAAATATTAGCAAACTGTTGCTTATTTACAGACCCAGCAGCCCATGTTAGCATTTATCTAACAGCTGTAAGTGCAAATCTTTCACACCATGCACACCACACAAGTAAGTGAAAAATATAGCTGTCACATAAATGTATTGGAGAAAAAAGTGTAAACTTTGCCTCTGAAATGTAGTGGAAAGAAGTGTAAAGTAGTTTAAGTGCCAATAGTGTAGTACCTCAAAACTGTGTACAAGTAAATATTCAGTATTTAATTTATTTCCAGGGGTGAAGATTTTCAGATGACCTCTGGGAATAACATCACACCTCAGTGTTACCTGGTTGAAGTTGTCCAGGGCCTTGTGCAGGTTGGCATGCATGCCAGTAGGTGGTTCATTGGTGATCTTGATGGAGTTCTCCAGGATGCCCTGTGGGATGATGTGGCCCTCAGGGGTGGAGGAGGGCTCCGCGCTGACAAACACTCTGAAGTTCTCTTGGCTTCCCTCTGCATGTTGCTCCAGAAGTTTCTCTAAAGTACCCAGCCAGCGAGCCACCAAGTGGATGTTCTACGAACAGGAAACAAGGCCGGCAGAAGAGGAGAGGAAGAAAATTGCATGTTATTGGTGGAGGAAAGCCTAGTTGTTAGGAGAAAGTAATTTTCCTCTGTGAGGGCTGCACTCAGATAATGTTTTCTGTTGGATATCTGTGAAAGTCGGGGCTTTAACGGATAACACCTAATAGCTTAATTATGTACTTGATGCTGGAACTGCCGTTATAATTTATTTTTGTAATGACAACTAGCAAAAAGCAGCAATTAAAATGTTGCACATTCTCCTCTCTCTTCACTGTGACTTTGATGTGGCACCAAATTAAATGGTACACAGCACTTCAAACCCATTTTCAGGTTGCTGACATTAAGCGACCGTTCTCCAGCGTAACTTCAGCCTGACTCTTTCTGCATATTCATCTCTCAGTGCGGCACGGACGGCGGAGCTGACTTGTACTATCACACAAGCATGGATGAGCTCAATTTTCCATCTCAACTGTCCTGACACTTACAGGATATCCTGTGAATGATAAGGAGTCAGCCAAGCCCCCCACATCTCACCGTGCAGTGCTGCCCATTCCCTAAATCTAATTACAGCACTAATAACTCCAGTCATTAATTCATAAGCCTCTTTACTTTCTCATTTCCCTTTGCTCTCCATATTTAATCTTCCTTATGATGGCTGAAGTTAGCCCTCTTTCCGAACGATGGGACATGACACGAAGAGGAACGTCAATTTTTGGGAGAGTTGTTGGGGGGAAAAAAAAAATAACAGGAGAGGAGAAAGTTTTACATTCTGTGAGAGAGAAGTCCGTGAGAAGCTGGAAGCTGAGAAGGGGATAAGTTAGTTTGCCACTTGATGCCTTAGAGAATAATGAATGGTATACAAATTAAAAGTCTAAATTCAAGTGCTTTTTCATCAAGCCACAGTACAACCCTTCCTCTTGGCATGTAAATACTTTGGCAATAAAGGAAGCCAGCAGAAGAAGTGAGAGACTGCCTCAGAACTTGTCACTGTAATGAAACCATTCATCCTCTGGCTGAAGGGGGAGAAGAGGGGGAGGAACAGAGGGAGGGAGAGAGAGAGAGAGAGACAGTCCAGCAGGACGACAGACAAACAAACAAGACAGAGGAGCAGCCACTATTTTATGGCTTTTTAATTAACTTTCAGGTGCAACATTTTTTGTTCCCTCAACGTCTTCTTGATAAGGGCCTTCCAGCCCCTGTGATGACGGCGCTGATATTACATCAAAGAGTCACCTATTTACATAATAATATAAAAGTTGAATCTAAAACCCATTAGAAGACACCACTGGCAAGGTCTTTGATGCATTGCTATCAAACACAACCTGAGGGAAAGCACAATGGCACATCCAACTGCCTGTCACGCACACGGCTTGTACAATAGCAAACACAAAAACATGCAGGTGCACACACACATTCTTTCTCTTTCACACACACAAAAACACATTTGTCAAGGAGCAGCGCTGAGGACAGCTGCACAGCTGGGCTCCAGCACTGAGGAGGCGGCCCTGAAGTGGAGAAGCACTCAAGACTCCAGACTGACGTAGGAACACAGTGAACGGGACTGAGGCGCTGACAGCATGACAGTCTGCCGAGTCTAAATTTAAAAATATGCAGGACAGTTTGTGTGTTGTAGGTTTAGAACGTCTGTTCTTAATCGTTGGCTAACTCTCTGTAATACAAATACTCTCTGTAATAAATTTCACAGCATCAATGCAGGAATTACACTTAAAAAAACTCCACAAAGACTAATAACTGAGGAGAGGAGTAATGTAGTAGTAATACATCTAGATTCAGTGAAAAGGCATTCTGGGTTCTGACAGTAAAAGTCCTGTTCATTTTCTGCATAGACAATATGAGATGACTGGCATCTGAAGCACTTCAAGGCATGCATGGAAATGAAACTCTGGAGGGTGAAGCATCAATACAAAAAATGAGCAACTGTGGTAGAAAATATGTTTTTGTGATTTAAAAAAAAGTTTAAAGAACAAGACTGCATGCATAAAAACATCAGTAGAGAAAGTAATTACAACTCTCAAGGTGCATTTTGGTGAGAATTACCCAATAACCCACCTTAAAATGATGTTATATGTACTGCTAACAATTAGCAGAAGCTAAAAATTACAACCCCCCTGATAATACAGTCTGCAGCTTAAATTATTTCACTTTCAAATTCTGGGTATTTTGGTTTTATACAGGTCTGATTTCAGACTGACCAGCACCTTCTCCACATCAATGGTTGACTATGCTCATGGGTGCCTCCACTATACTAAACTGATGCTTCCTTAGAAACCAAAGTGACAGAGTTAAATCTGTCATAAATGAAGCATAGTGAAGGATCAGGCAGAGCACTGAAGTTGTGCTTGCATCAGTTGTGCTTGCATCAGCTGTCTGGCACTAGGTGTTGCATTCATGCTGCAGTTACTGACTCATTCACCAGCTCTGTGGCTATCGGCTGACTACCATACCAACCATATTCATGCAGATGTACAGTGCAGCCGAGCCTCCTCCTCATTTGTCTCTTTATCATATGGTTCCATGTTAATGTATTTGTTTATTAAGGAGGGTTTAGTTCTTCCACCAGAATCCTTGTGGCTGCTCTCATTCATCGAGAGCTCACAGTCTTTTATGAAGGATCGAACAGTATAACTATGACCATTGACATTAATTGTTACATTATCCACGAGACAGCTGGGAAAAATACTTGGGCAACCATCCTCCCATTTAACTAAAGAGTATAAAATGTTGGAGATATGACATATGATAATTCACTTCAGATTAACTGATTAAAAAGGGCTGCAGTATTGATATTCTCAGTGTAGCTGATTTTTCAATTTCTGCCTAGTAGGTTAAAAAGGGTCATTTTGACATCAATAGTTAAAATTAATCTTGTCCGACTCGTAATGTAAGATTTCAAAAAAGAGGAACGCATGAATCATTTAATACTACCAAAGCTGGCTCTTCCTTACAAAGTAAAGTGAAGGGAGGACATTGAAACAGAGCATTTTCAGCAAACCGTCTCTGCTGCTTTCTCTTCTATCTGCACTTCTTTCTGTCGCTGGCTGCAAATGGGGTGGCTTTAGCAGTAAATATGCGAAGAGACTGGTGAGTTTTGGCCACTCGATTCAAGCTGCCCAGCCGATGTGGGATATTCATCTGCAATCTGTCCGATTGATTGCCTCTCCCTCTCTCCCTCTCTCCCTCCTCCTCCACCCCAGTGGCCTGCTTTCAAAGTTTCTGCATCTCTGTCTCCCAGGCCCATAAGAGCAGGGGCTGCTGCTCTGTAGTATAATTACCCGTCAGTGAAGGGAAACCTGCCATTGACCTGGCCCTTCACTGATGGAGTCGGTAAAGGTGGACAGCGAGACGTGGGGGAGGGGAGTGGGGGGTAGGTAGGAGGATAGCCGAGGTGAGAAGGTGAGGTGGGGAGGGAGAGATAGTGGAGAGAGAGAGAAAATCATAAGACTCAAGTATGAAAGTTACGTGGTGGAATGAGAGGGAGGGAAGAGGAACAGAAGAGAGAAGATGGAGCGTTATATGAGGAGCAAATACTGATGGTAAAAACAGGAGAGAGAGCAGTATGACACCTCCCCTCCCCTTTGGTTTCCTCTCTGTCCCCTGCCGGTGCCACGGGGGTGGCTCACAGCAGGCAGACAAACGGATAGCCGATGATAAAGCGAGTGGGAGGTTTGTTGCCAGGGGGACAAGGCCTTTTTAAGCCTATCGATCGGGATTCTTATGCAGAGGTAATTAAACAACTGCCTGTTTGTGCTATCATGGGTCTTGAGCAGAGAGTGATGGCATCCCAATCTTTTCTTTCTTTCTTTTTTTTTTTTTTGTGGAATTTCTACCAGCTGTGTGAATTAAAAGAAAAGGGTGTCCCGCAGTGCCCGGTTTGCAGTTCATATCTGTCGATACTGCCCATTAAAATTCCACCAAGGTTTCTACTTTAAATGCAAACGCCAGCCTTGCCCTCCAGATAAGAGAACAGACACTGTGGCTGTAGATATTGTACTGTATAATGTCGCGGCCCTTTCAGTTAGGAAATTTCTGCAGAAAATTAAATTCACTTCCCAATGCAGACGAACCTGGGAGGAAAGCAAACGTCCCAATGAGTGTGCAATGAAGAACAGAGAGATAATCCAATTCAACTCAGTCACAACACACACAGATAAAGGAAATGCCACCTGAAATCACTCATGAATAGAAAATCCTTGACATAAATGAACCCTGTATTCCTTCGTCATTCATATAAAATGTGCCTTAGATATGTGTGTTAGCTTGTGTTTTTTTGTGTCCACAATATGTCACTTTTTATTGCAAAAATATTTGTTCTGATTAGGCACCTTCTGTGTGTGTTGGAGTTTACCACGTAGTGAGACCCAGAATCTTCAAACAATTAAATTGAACTGTCACTTGATACATTTTGTATTTTGTTCAAATACACTGAACTTTAATTGGATCTACACAATATGACTGTCAGATCTTTATATGAAAACAATGTGCTGTGTGGCTTCTCTGTGAATGGTGAATTTATGTGGAGTACAGGAAAGTATTTCTTGTGCATTATATTGAATATCCCAGAGAGATATTTTTGTCCTGTGTCTGTGCAGTATGTGTGCGGGTGTACTGTACCTGTAATATGACCCAGTGGCCGTTCTTCGCTGCCAAATCGAGGGCTTGTTCAGCTATAATCTCCTGACCTTGACCCAGAGAAACATTATGGAAATTCCTGTTGTCAAACGTGTAGCCCAGCTTCTTCCCTGAGAGAAAACAGATACGAATCACTACAAACAAAAATACCCTTCTGACATGTTGTTTAACTCACAGGCCTCAAATAATAGTGTCAGGGATAATTTGTCTGTGTGCTTCAAACTAAATCTGTATTGATTTTACAGTGATAATGATCTTCTCATCTAATTTTCAGAAAGACGTAAAATGAAGCAATTTTCCCCAAAAGTGACATTTTTTTGTTTAACTTCACAGTCGGCAGATGGTCTGGGGCTCAGCCTTACCTTGAGTCTGCCATTGAGATTTCACAATACAATTACTTGTCGGTTTCATTAAAACTCCAACCTGAAACTAGGCAGATAGTGAGGGTCTGTCTCAGGGATATTAGTCCCCTGCAGAGCATACAAATTCACATCATCTATCTAATGAAAATCTAATTGAAGCCCAATACCAATGAGAAACCCAATAGTCACAGCTATAATGGAAAAGCACCTCTTTCTGGTTCTGCTACTCATCATCAACACACTCGATCTACAGCTGCAGTGATTGGCTACTTCTAGCTTTGATGTGACTGACTACACTCAGAGTGAGGGTGTTGATAATCAATAATCACAGTCCTTAGAGGCCATTCCGGCTGAAGTGTTCCTCCTCCTCATATTAGGAAAGGATTGTGAATTTCAGTATAACTACTGTGTATTCTGGATTACAACAGCTGCATTTGACTGTCATGTTGAAATTAATTTATGATATAGAATTATTTGTTTAAGAGGGACTTTAAAGTAGGAAAATAAACCCAAGAATGTGAAAATCATATTTGAACAGAACGTTAACAGAAAAACAGAAACTACAAAATGTATAGGGACTTGGTTAAAGCAGAAACACTAGAATTCTCTTGGTTCCAGTAAACTGAATATTTCATTAAGATAATTTCAAATACACACAGACTGGATTCTTTGGCAGCAGATTCCACAGTGTCAGGCTGTGATGGCGCGCTGTTCCAGGTCAGTACAAAAGCTCCGACTTTTGACATATTTTTGGTTAAAAATCAAAACAGCGCGTCCTGCTGCCACCCGCATTATTCATACAGGAATGTAAAGTAACTCCAAAACCAATGACATTTACTTTCCACTGCCCCTAATACACCAGTGGCGTCGTCTCATATATTTGTGACCTTTAGTATAATCTCTTCAATCTAGCCAGAGCCTGTTGTGTATTGGCAGTGATAGCTGATATCAAAGCAGACACACATAGCAGATGCGTTAGGATGACTGATAATCCTATGCAGCAAGAATCAAAGTGGAAATCGTAGATGCAGGTATGCCTGCACTTAACTTAACAGGCTATTCCACGAAAACTCCACACATTCCCACAGCATAAAGAAATGACAGATAAATTGGAAATATGTATGCTCTGATAAAAGGCCAGAGCACACTCTGAGGCTGAATTTCACGGCTTATTAAAGATAAAACAAGCGAGAGTATTACCATGTTTCTCCACATCCTTCAAAGGGTCAACTCCAGGAGAGAGGATGAAGAACATGGGCGTAGCTGGACTAGACTCTTCAAAGGAGACGGCGAAGTCCAGCGATCTGCCAATCACGTACTTGCTTCCCAGTTTCTCCTCTACAAAGTCTCTGTGGGGGAGAATATGACTCAGTTCTCCTCAAGACTTTTTATTATCTTTGACCGACAAGCTGAATAACTTGAAGAGCTGAATTCTTCTGTAGTACAGTGCATTGGACGGACAGATACTTACAGAAAATATTAACAACTGTATTGTCAGTCAAAATTACAGCAGTTTAACACTTCATTTCAAAAGCTTTAATGATTGTGCCAGCACACGCTTACCATTGACAACAATACTTTACCAATAAAACGCTTTGATTATGAATGAGTCATTGTACAGGCAGTGAATTGCAGAGGATCTACCTCTTCATTGATTCAGTCTATTCAAAACATATCACACTATTCTGAAGGGGACTCTTTATGTTTTTCCATATATTTCCATTCCCACCTGGTAACAGGTTACACCTGGTATTAATAAAACTTTGTGCTATCGTGATGCTGCCTGCACTGTGATTGGTCAATATGCAAATCAGATGACCTTCAAGGGTCATGTGATAGACACAACCAGAGGCTCTGATAGAATAGTTTGGTTAGCAAACCAGAGCCAATTATTTTCATTATCATTATTAATTGTTTTGTCTATAAAAGATCAGAAAATGACAAAGGGCAGCTCTGCTTACCAACATACTTAGTAAGGACGGGTGTGTCTGCAGCATTCTTTGCTTTTTATTTAAACTTTTTTGCCACATGGTTTAACATGTTAACATGAAAATATTGATTAGTGCAGCTTCCATATTTGCTGTTTAACAGAGAAAGTATTAAGGAAAAGATATGCATTGCATTGCTTTATTTTATTTGTTATTTGTTATTTATCACTTCCAGATAAGATATCCAGCTAGAGACTGCACATAAAGACCAGGTGGAAATTGGGTCCAGGTTGGATACAATGATGTTCCTGGACAGAGGGTAAAGGCTATTTCTGGTCTAATTATGATGCTCCCTGATTTTACCTGCAAAGCTGCGTAACTGCAGCCATTTCTGAGCAACAGACAAACATAGCAGCAGTGAGCACAGGTGTCATGTCAGCTCAGACTATAAGCCAAAGGTCAAGCTGTTTAACCCTTAACCTTTCACCGAACAGGACAGGTCAGTAAGATCCTTCACAGATCACAGAGCAAAGGTCGAGCTATGATTCCACGTCTCACCTGACAGCGTACGTCATGCGGTCAGGCCTCAGGGCCCTCATCATGCACAGCCTCTGAAGCGAGGTTTTGTTCTTCCACTCCTGGGGGAATTTCTCCTTTTCCGGACACTCCGACTCCACAAACTTCCTCCAGCGTTTGGCTGAACCTTCAATGTCTCGGTCCAGGTTTCTAAACTCTTCCATGGAGCACAGGGACTGGTGGTTGTGGAAAGAAAAGTGAGTCATACAGGAAAAACTACTGTTTTTTTTATTTTTTATTTTTTTTAAAGTGCTGCTACTCTGTGATCAGTGATGCACATTAAAGTTTCTGACCACTTCAGAACAATTTCGCAATACACAGCAAAAGAACTAACTTTGTTTGCAAAACTTGGAGGAAAAAAAAAAGACAGGAGTGCTTCTCTTTCCTCACAACTATAAAAATAATATTTATTCAAAAAGAAATGCTGAGTAAACATGATCCCTTTCATAACGGGCCGGGGGGTGGGGAGGACTGAATATTCATCCATTGCGGAACCAGTGGGGATTTTATTGTGATGCCCCAGCTGACAGACACCTTATCTCATCTGTGGACAACAGCAGTGTCACGCATTGCAGCCTCAAGCACTTCCACTTCCTGACGAGTACACATACACACACACACACACACACACACACACACACTCACTCACTCTCACACACACTCACTCACTCTCTCACACACACACACACACACACACACACACACACACACACACACACACACACACACACACAGTTCTCAATAAGCTGTCTGCTGTACTGAGTCCTGGAACCTTCCTACACATGAAGTACAAGGTGTCATGGAAAAAATATATATATCCACGTGGATTCAGATTTCTGTTCTTGTACAACTGCACACCACTTAGCATGAGGTGGTAAGATACAGCGAGGCGAAGTGGCTCAGCACACAGTCTTTGACTTCAGCTCTGTTTGTTTAATTACCACAGGCGGCTGGCAACCTCTCAGCTCCGGTGAGGGGAGAAGACACGGGGTCTCATGGGACTCCTACTCTGCTAATATCATCAAGAGGGCCAAGCAATCAGGGGATCTTATCCCCCTTTAAAGCTTTCCAACTGATTATGTTTCCAACTGCGATAAGAAAATCGAGTGACAGAATTTGATTAGCGGTGCCTTAAACATCCACAGTAGGTTGAGTGCAGTTGGAGAAAGACCGTCTCCGAACCCTCCGAGGGGTTTAGGTTAAGTTAATATTCTAGGCGGTACAGATTGAAAATTTCATGAGCATGAGAGGCTAAAAAAACATGCTGCCGCCAGGGTTTAGTTTGCTGCTAAACTGATCTGACAAGTGAGGGAACCTCTGCTGCTTGATGTCCACTGGGCTGCGTCGCCAGACGTCTGCCCTTTAGGAGGAACTACAGGTATCCAGACTTTGTTCTGCTGCTGTTAAAATGAATGGGGCCTTGAGAACCACCATGCTGTCAGACTGGAGGTTTGGGTGAAACAGAGAAAATAGACTTCAATTATGCTGCCAATGCCTTTAGTGCGTCTTCAGTTTAATAAAGAGGAGTTGTTGCTGGGAGACTTGGCCGAACAAATTGCATCATAAGGGCAAATAAGTGCAAAAATAACTTGAGGCAAATTGTGGAGTTAAGCCATGACTCTCACACATGACAGGGTGGACGAAAGACATAAAAGTCAATTACATTTTTTACCACCAAAGACTATTTTATTTGGCATAGCAACACTGAGGGGCAGCTGGGATGGGATTCTAAAAACGGAGCTCATCTACAATTTACTCTCTACTCTCTTCATGTATCTTTTTAATACATTTCTATAAGTCTCAGGTGGAGAGCTTTGTCTTTATAAAACAGCATATTATTTGTGGATGTAAAAGCAACTTCACATTTTAATTTTGTACAGATTTTGGCACTGAAGTTTTGTGCTGATTGTTTGCACATAAGTCACACAAGAAATTCAGTAAATTCACACTGGATGGAATATTATGTAGATGGAGAATATATTTCTTGCAGAAATGAACTTTGCTAAAACTTTAATATAGGAATTACTGCGACTGACCAACTTCAAACCATCTTGACAGTGCTGACCTATGACCCACAAATGAAGAAATCTATCATTTTAACTCTGTTGCATCATCCAATTTCATATAAGCCTGATCACATGGCTCTCATGGTCATGAGACAGTAGACTAGTTAGTACAAATGTATTTTTGAATAAACTGAACTGTGCCTTAACTTATTTAAATAGAAATTCTGAAAAATGCCCACGATCATACACCAGGGTAACATCCTGAAATACTGTTTTATCCGAAGCAAGTAATCGATTATGAGAATTTGTGACAATTTTCTGTCATTTGATTTAACGATTCATTTTCCCTAATACCAGCCACAGTTTCAATCAGTGCGGCACCAAGCATCACCTTATCTTTGTTTGACCACTCTCTAAGAAAACATTTCATCTGTTTCTGTTCCTTCTCATATCACAACAAGAATATATTTCCTCTTCATCATCATTAAATTTCAGGTAAGGCCATCTCTGCCTGTTTTCGTACCTTGATCCCTCCCCAGGAGTGACTGGATAGGAAGTCCACTGGAGATGTTACACCTGGTTGGACAGGGTATCTCAGAAGGAAGTCCAGTTCTGCTGGGTTTATTTCTTTATTCATCAGCAGGATCTGGGGACACGACAAACAGGAGCAACTTTGAAATGTTGTATTTTTAGCACAAACCACATTTCCTTTCCACTTGATTAGATCCAAACAGGGCCGCTGGTCTCAGGAGCAGCTGATTCAATGGCGAGCTTGTTCTCAAAACAAACCATGCAGAAGATGAAACTGGCCTCCCTCCCTACCTGGAAGGCGAGCTGAGCGATGTACGTGAGCTTGTCACACTCAAACAGGCCTCTGGTGGTGTACTGGAAAACTGAGGAGGTGATGCTGTCAATTAGGTTGGACACCCGCTGCTTCAGAGCCTCGTCCGGTTCAGCCTTCAGAACCGCTTTCTGGAAGACCACGCTGAACGCCTGGGGGACGCACAGGGGTGGGTACAACACTCATCACTGACTCAGGATCTGACATCAAAGTGTTACAAGTAACAATACTGTGGAATATAGAGTCACTTTCAACAAAATATACACCAATAAATCAAGTGATATTAATCAATACCTGGGTTTTGTAGTCATGTGGCTCACACTGGCCTTGAATTATAAACTGGATATTGTGTAGTCAGTGTCATTCACCTCTGACATGATGGATGAGATGCAGTTAACTAATGACCCGATCAATACTACTCTGGCTCTTTATGAAAAGCCTTAACTGCAGTTGATTAAAATGCATTTTGAGTGCATACGAGTATACATGTTTACATATCATACAGAGGAGTTACACAGTGGACTTCACACTATTTCTGTATGTTTCTAATTGTAAAGTCAACAAACCAACAAAGAATGTGTCCTATAAAGTACTGCGTGTATATCACAGCCTGATATATCTTATTCCTCTGTGCCACAGGAATAATCAGGCTATGAACAAAACATATGACATGGCATCACCACAGATAGTTTATACTGCAGACAGCTTTGCAAACAGTCGCCTAGTCACACGTCCAGCAAACATGAAGCATCATTAGCATTAACTGTTTCTGGTCACCTTTTTAACTTTGTCTGTCTGCTGTGCAAGACAATTAAGAGTATTGTGGGTTTATCAGGGCAGTGAGACTGAACCAAAAAAAAAAAAAAAGTTGTGAGTCATAAAACCAAAACAATGAGCTGACAGATGCTAAAACCCTCCATGGAGCTGAGGGTAACATGCAGCTTCAGGTTCAAAATTCACAGTGGGTTTGACATCGTGACTGACCTCTTCTACACTTATTCCTTTGACCCAGTATTCATGTAAAAACATTGATTAGCGCGGCTTTAAAGCTTTACACCTTCAGTAGGAATCAATGGGCCTGGAGCTGAGTGGCACACACAGAGTAAGGAAGTCAGAGTTTTGAGAGAAGGATTAGGATGTTGGTTTGGGTCTTCTCATGGGATTTGTTACGAGCCTATCCTGGAAACTCTGGCTGTTGCTAATGTATACTGGGATTTCCTGGAATACAAGCTCAAATGTATTTTATAAGACCATTCTCAGCTTGTGATTACTACAGTACACATCAATTTCTTCAACATACCAAGCAGTGCAGGTGTGAAGGCTACACAAACTACACCCACATCTCATCAAAGGTGCAAGTTCTAGTCTAACTGTAATTCTCTGAAAAGAGAGACTGTAAATTGAAATGTCACTATGGAAATAGAATAATCGTCATTATCTTCTTCTCTGAGAGCTCCAGTGTCATTTCTGTCAATTTTCCAGTCACACTTCGCTCTAACCTGGTGTGAAGAACATATACTGTCATGCATTTTATTTCATTCACAAGGTCAAAGGTATATAAACTCCGAATGTGTTTTCATTTGATTATGTTGGGAAATAACTCGGGCCAGGGCAGCTACCTGCGGAGTTGCGAGTGATTGCAAACCATATCTCAGACTGCCTCCTCTCAGCGCTCGCTGGCTGACAATATGAAAGACATTACGCTCTACATAACCACATTAGGGAGCCACAAACACAATAAAAGCAGGGCAAAGAGCATAAAACACGGTGAGCAAATGGAAGAAGGAGGGGAGAAACAGAGGGGTGAGCGTAAAGAGGGGGTTTCACTGGAGGCGGAGAGAGGAAACGTGGCAGGTCAATAGACAGACTACCTTGAGAGAGAACTGGTACATGGGGTGGATTTTATTGAGGTCGTTCATTATGAAGTACAATAAGGAAGCCCGTGCTGCTGCTGGTCGGTAGTGCTCCCGAGCCTCATTGATTTTGGCCTCTGTCACCTTGGCTTCTTTTACCTACAGTAAAGATAGTGCAAACACAAAGGGAATCACGCACACACAGACACAAGCATACATCTGCACAGATATGTATACACTCAGGGTTCATCAGTCAGCTGAAGATGAAATTGTGCACCATCCAATAAAACACCCTCCAGTGAAGAGCAGAGCTATTCCAATTTCATGGTTCCAGCTAAAATGTTCTCATACTGCGTGGAACACGACAATTATGAGACTTTTTTGTTTTTACCAGTAAATGCCTGCGCAATTATGCTTAAGAACGAACATCTGCAAAGGCAGTGCTCGTCTCCTCGCTGACAGAAGGCACACTCTCACATCATCAGACAGTACTTTTCCAGAAGAGCACTGGAGTATCAGAAACATCAGTAATTCTCCTCTGGCAGAGATAATACGCTAAGCTGACATGATCTGATTTGCTGACCAAAAGAAACAAAGCAAGGCAATCAGAGTGAAGGGAGTACAATACAGCTTTAGATTACAAGCCACAAATTACAGTGTAAATATTTAGTACATACAGGTTGCTAATGAAATACTCACTGGGTATCTACAAGTAGGTATTTACGGGCTAACGTAATGCTGCCAAAACATTTAGCCTCGTCACATCAGACCAATGAAATTACCGGTCACAGGTCACAGTGGACCAGTGAAACTGTTCGACTTAAATTAAACGCACTTGCGCTAAATTCTTCAGATCACACATGGAAAAGAGTGGAGTGAGAGGAAGATAGCAACAATTTCTGGTAAGCTACTGTATTTTTTTTTTTTTACTGCCATGTTATTGCCGTGTTACAGGCACTGTTTGGAAAAAAGGATTTATTTAATTAAAAGTTTAAAAAATCTTTCGGTGTACCATCTTTCTGTGTAAATATCTCTTGTTACAACACTGACACCTGCGGCTTACAGACAAGTGCGGCCTATATATGTACAAATTTCTTTTTCCTTTTTAAATTTAGTGGGTGCAGCTTATATTCAGGTGAGCTCAATAGTCCGGAAATTACAGGAATCTATTTTTAAGACCCTCTTAAACACAAAGTTGTTACCCCCCTTATAATATAAGTATTCCTACACTCCCCTGTGCTTACATATTTGTCCCCTGTATAAGTTGTTTTCCTGAAATTTGTGGTCTATAATCTAAAGTGTTGATGGGAAAAGGGAAGTGATAAAAGACAAAAAAAGAGAGGAGGACCTTCTCTTCTATCTCAGCGGCGGTGCGTTTGGTGGTCTCCAGGTTTTCCACCAGTTCTGTGTCCCCCAGGAAGTTTCCAGAAGCTGAGGACAGACGCGACAGCAAGTTGTCCTCCAGGGTTTTCAGAGTGATCTTGAAACCGTTCTGCTGCTTCGTCAGGTCCGACTGAGAACCACAGAAACACACAGAAACCTTAATTTGACAGATTCCACACGTCAGAGGATTTCTCAGATACACCATATGCTTGATGCCAGGCTCTTTTCTGGCCTTATCAACGTAATCTGAGGCGGTGGGAGATGTTCAAGGTGTGGAGGACATGAATACTGAAGGACACCTCAAAGGCAGAACTAATCAATATGCTCTGCATCGGCTATCCGGACCCATAAAGGAAGCGCTCTGGGCCGGATTAGGCAGCTGAATTCTGGTTGCTAACTTCAAACCTCTGCCGGGCGACCTAACCCTTGGTGTGATGAGACCGTCGATTCGGGCAAGAGGGGAAGGAGCTTTGATGGTAAACCACACACACACACACACACACACACACACACACACACACACACACATATATATATATATACACACATACACCACACATCCATTGTGAATCATTTGTAATGAGACATTGTGGATTTAATTATGAACCTATACTGGCATCACACAGAAAACACACAGCTCAGTCATTGGGTTTTGCTCACACCTCACCATATGGATTAGCAAACCCCGTCTAATAAAGCTTGAACTCAAACAGTTTTTTTCTGTCTTTGTTCTCAGTGAAAAAAACTAAAGTGTCTGAGAGAAACTTTCACTTTTTCAAAGCCTGCAGTTTGAGAGGCGTTGGGAGAACAAAGTCGACAGGGCACGGTTGCTTCTCTTTATTGCTTCATCCTGCTTTGTCCTTCATTATAGCGTGTTGCAGCTCCTTGTTTCTGCTTGATAATGACTTTGCTGTATTGAAGTTTCCCTTAATAGAAGCCTCTGTGACCTCTGAATTGTTGTAATTACGGGAGGGTGGGCTGTTGTGAGATTTGCCTACTCCAGTGTTGTTGGTGACTGATAATAGCTGAGGGTTTTTGAGTGGCATGATCCCTGACAGACGGCGGTAATACGTTTCTGGCAGCACTGTTTCTGCCCCCGTGTAATCACCGGGGGAGCTGGGAGGTTGCTTGGAGGGGGGGAGTGGTGGGGTGGAGCTGTTCCTCCTCCTCGTGGCATAATGTTCCCATGACAAAAGATATACATAGCTCAGATCATGCCGGGGGAGCAGATCGTTTAGGAGATCACACTGCTTAATTGCTCTCTTTATGACATTATTTCCTATTGCGGTGATGAGAGGTATTTTACACCACTGTTAAAACTAATTGAGCCTCTGCCTTGTTAAATCTTACATGCTCTGAATTTGACGTTATTACCCACTCCGCAGTTTAAAAGTTCTCCTCTGCCAAAACTCCACGAGGAAAAAATGAATAAATACATTTTAAAAAAAGATGCTGTGATTTGTGGTATTTTAAGTTAAGACCTGACATTATGTGCTTCGAGCACAGAGTGAAAAAATACTAAATTTGTTTGAGTGGTGGACATTTAACCAGGGGACGTTTGCCTGTGTGACTCAACTGTGACCTTCTACTTGCCCTAGAGTCGGTGCTCTTGAGGGGGAAAAGCTATCCACACTAAAACATTCCCGACTGGATCCAGTAATGAGTCAGTTTTTAACGATTAGCTTTCCTCTGGCACATTGTACTTGTAATTACCCTTGCTTGGGAAAAACAAACAATTAACCAGTCAGCAGAACATCCTAATTGGAATTAAAATGAGATATTACATTTATCATTTTTTTAGGCAAAATGATTACTGAGTGCCACGGAGCAGCTCTGTTAAGGTACTTTGGGAAGCGGAGCATTTTAGCTCTCATTAACACCGAAAGGCTGGGTAAGAAGTGTGCAGGAGCAAATACACACAAGGATGCACACATGCACAACTCACACGAGCAGAGGGAGGACCAGACGAGGTAGTTATTGTGGTAAAAGGTTGTAGACTGATCCCCCTGTGCACTCTCCAAAAAGGCAACTTGACATTTTAAGCTCCTTAGCCCGTCCTTTGCTCAGCTGAATGAGAGCTCTTTCACCTGGTAGTCATCTTGTGGCTCAGTAGCAACGCTAACCTCATTAAAGGTATAATGGCACCGAGTCACTCAAAGAATATAAACAGGTACAGCCAATTTGCTCTCCGCTATCAGCCTAGCGATTGCTATCGGTCCGGGTTGTTTACTGACAACAAAAAGCTATTCAGCACTTCAATCTGCAGGCTGTTTTGATAGGAGTGTACACACAGCGATACCCCCACCACCCACCTTCAACTTTCAGTGTTAATTAAAATGATAAGTGAGTTCCAGATCTTGTTTTTTTTTTCCTCACCCTCCGATCTCAGTGAAATGCTAATTAAACAAGCTTCATTAAATCACATTTCACTTCTTCTCCAATGGATTTTGCTGAGGGGACATTAGGCTTAAAATAACTCCGACATTTTGGGGTTTTTTTTTTCTTTCTCTCTCTCTATTTTTTTTAAATTGCTGATTTGTTCATGAATGAAAGCCTACAGGCCTGAATAAAGCGTTGCCTACAGAGGCCCGACGCAAACAAGAGTGCCTCCGGAAAACCATCAAAATGCAAATAGCATTGTGTTAGAGTAAATCTTCCTGACCTGTTAACAGAGTTCCCACATTATCTTCCGTTCTGATCTCATAGAGACACCGCCGTCAGCCAGACATGTTCTGAGCCGAGAGGGATTTCTGATTTTCCTTAGCCCCTCGACTAACAAGAGACGCATTTAAGGAACAGTGGAAGTGTGTCAATGTGTTGTCTAATTGCCCCGGTACAGTAGTGCCACTGGCCAAAATCTCAAACAGCTGACATGAAAAGAGCAGACTCGTCGATGAGACGAGCAGGAGGCATCATTAGGAGCTGGAGCTTTAATCAGGTGAAGTTTTGCTTAATAACGAACATTTACATTCGCACCGTGGACCGTACTGTGGATGTCATAACTATCTGCTGCTCATTACTCCTCAAAAGTCGGCCGCAAAGCCGCCAAGAACCCGCTGCACTATACGCGGCATTCTGAGTCGGCCATTAAGTCTGACCAGCAGTGACAGCTTTAAGCTACAGCTGGTGACAGCGACGCTGATCAACAGAGTGGAACAACAGCTCTCTCCTCACAGTCAAGGGTCGAGGGGCCTCACAATAATAAAGACGGTCCTTTAAATTCAAAAGGAAAATGCGTCTTAAAGAATTTCATATCTGCCTCTCCTTTGATTTTGGAGAGGTGGATGTGGATGTGTGAACATAAATGAGTCTGCCAAAGTGATAAAAAACCAGATGAAACTCCCTTGAGGATAGCACCAAGACACAATTACACAATTCCTGGAGCTTGATGATGAATGGACGAGTGTCACAGGAACAGTACCCAGGGTAACTGTGACACAGCGGTACATTGTTAGTGCTTCAAAGTTAATTTGATTTTTTTTATTTAGGATTAATGGATTATTGCCTGTCTGGGTGATTCTTCATGGAAGCTACAAGCCATGACATTCAAATACAAATACTTTTTCTTTTGCTACTGTCTTATCAAACTATTATCAGCTCCTGAAAGCCTTTGTAATTTTCTATTTAATACTTTTTGCTGGTTTTCAAAGCAGCACAAATCAAAGACTTTATTTAAACAATGCATCAAATGACTGTGTGATGTGAAAGGAGTCAGTTGTAATGACAAACCCTCAGAGAGTCAACTCTGCAGCTCCCTTTAGCTCTTTAGAGAGTTCGACTGTCTTTTAGGTCATGTTAGCCAGCGCTGTCCACCACATCGCCATCACTGTAACACCATCGAATGGTGTTCATCCCTCCAACAGAGTTCAACACATCCGGAAAATTCAGGTTATCAAAACAGGCTAATACACTTCCTCTTTAATCTGTCCTGCTTAAGAGCAGCTACTGTACAAGCAAAATAGTTACACCTTCCTTAGAGATGAAGCATATGAATTCTTACATATAAACTCATGTGGCTGCAATTTAGTAAAAGCATTTTTATTTTGTGGTCCATCCACAGAGCACAGGCAGACACTCATGTAGCAGGGTGTGCCATTCTTTCTATAGAAGTCACATTAATTCAATCAACTCCCACATAAAAAAGAAAAGTGGAACTTGGACAGCAGGTAATCAATCATGAAGTCATGCATAACTATTCAAAGCAATCTTATTACTGACTAAACTGGATGTGAATATACATTTAATTCAACAACACTATTCCACGCACATTTAAGATGGAAATCAAATCTTCTGATTTGTCTACAGTGTGTTTCCACACAGAAATGCCACATGAACAAGGCGCCTATACGCACAAAGTGACAAATTCACACACACACACGCACACACAACTATCCAGGGTCCCAGTCTCCCTAAGTGAAGGACCCTAAGCCCCGTAATTATCACACATCCACTTAGTTTGTCGTTAATCAAAGGCACCAGCTGATTGTTTTGGAATCAAAGGGCCCAGACCTGGAGCCCCTTGTGATGTTTAAAGACAGACAGTGTTTTCTTGCCGATGTGTAGCATTAAAGATAGATAATGACGGGAGAGAGTGCTGCGCCCTGCTTCTGGAGGCCCCGTGGCTCCTCAGACTGTTTCTTTTAATTACACCTGCATAAAAGAGATGTTAGGAGAGGAACTCAAAAGAGTCCAGCGTGGAGCAGTTGTTTGTTCTCTGATAGCACCTGAAGAGTGTGACAGATACGGCTTTCATGTCTGCTCAGGTGCGCCTTCACATTCCTGCAGCGTATCAGATGAAATGAGACTCATGGTTGTTGTTAAATAGCTGTATCAGGTAGCGTTTTCTCTCTGCCTCCACTGACATTCTGACTTCCTCACCTTCAGTTGTTCCAGGTCAGGTCTCTCCATGCTGACCACCGCGGCTAGCAGCTGGTCCTCCAGACCGTCTCTAGTCACTGTGAAATTTATCAAGGTGCACTGGGCCTGCAGCTCGGGCTGGTAATGAGGGCTGGCGAGCTTAGTGTGCAGGATGAGGCGGAAACTGGGGTTGTACTCGCACTCCTTGTCTCCGATCTTTATGTACCTGCGTGGGTAAACGAGGAACGGAAATGTTTGATCATTCAGAGTTGCTAAATGGAAGTTAAGCTTCTGATGCTAGAAGCAGACACCAGCCATTAACAGCAATGCTACAATTATCTGTCTCCTCTTTCAAAAACCCTGATAAGTTTTACTATATTCTGACTAAATAATCCTATTTCTTATACCTAATACTCTTGTTAAAATCAGCAGTTATGTCACCGTCAATGAAAGTATTAGACTGGTGTTATTCTATATTTTTATTATTGTCAACAAAGATTAAAAGACCAAAACCTCTTAATACTGTCTAACTTCATTACTCTGTCTGTGGCTCTCAGCCCGTTCATCTAAATCTTTGAAAATGCTCAAAAATACATAGTTATATCTTTTTAAAAACAGCTTAGTAATTTCCTGAAACAGCTAGACACCATGGTTTTTAGCAAATGTAACTCAAACAGGAAGAAGTCGTGCATTTGTAGGGGACTATTTCCTGTAGCAGATTACTACACATTTGTTTTTCTAGTGAGTATTTACTCCAGCAGGATGGTGCCTTATTCTTTCTTCTCTAGCTCTTGGATACTATACAGATGCAGCACAGTGTCTTTTATTATTATTATTTTAATCACTTTATACCATCATTTCTTTAAAAAAAAATAGTAATTATGGGCCATAAATTGAATGAGAAAGTGGGTTTTCACTGTATGTCTTTACTGACTTTGTTATAGCTTCGGGTTGTCGCTAATTTACTTTAATTCTTGTTAATTTACTTTAATTCTTGTTAATTTATCTGATAAATAGGCTAATGATGCAGAACCCAGAACTTAAAGGCAGTAGGCAATCACAGTTGTTACAGTCGCTGTTTAACTAGCGTTGGTTTTTGAAAGGTTGATACTAACATGTTTGTTTTTGTTTTTTTTTTCCTTTCTTTTGTTTTTTTTTTAAACAGAGAAAGTTCAGTTTCACTCAATTTGTATGAACTCAAAAATGACTGATAGAGTCAGTGTCTTGCTCAGGTATGCCAGCAATAGTGCTGATATTTGGGTGACTTTTTTTTAAATAAAAATCTGAATTCATTTGAATCCACAAGGTTGAGACTTTACTGTACAGTATGTATGCTAAAGTTCATGCACCCCAGTTTCTGAGGATTCTTCAATGTAGACCCCTTTTGTCGATCAATATTGCACAGTGAACGGTGCAGCAACACTCCTGTGTCAGCTAAACCTTCCTGCAGCTCCTGTACAGTCATATGGAGTTTTCTTGTTCTTCCAGATCTTGTCTTGACTTTGGCAGTTTCCCCTTAACTATCATTTCTTATTGACATTTCAGACAGTGGAAGTGGATTTAGCCTCAATTAGCTTCATTTTCAGATACCAGTTCAGTTACTTAGAGGAGCTCATGGTTGTTGAGTGTTAACACAAGGTCTGAAGAGTTAGAGAATTTATCAGCTCTGCAAATGTCATCTGCTGACAATTCCTAATGACCACTCCTGACCTGCTGTACAAGCCCTAACCGCTCAATTAAGGCCTAACAAGTTAATGAAGCTCTCAGTGCTTTATAAGTAGAAGGGTACCCAAACTTTTGCACATGTCACGATTACAGTTTAATCTTTTTTCTATATTTCAAGTTAATGAAATAAAAAGTAACAGTGCATTAAGACTTGAAGAAGGCTAATTTTACTGCTAATTTTAAACTTTAACTGTGGGACAGCATTAAGCCACTGATCCCACTATATTCTTTTGTCTTACAATACTATGCTACTGACACATTTCAGCCAGAAATAAAACACAACACAAACTTTCAAAATGTTAATAATTTTTGTAAAGGTTAAAATGTTTCTTACCTGCCCTTCTTAATGGTTTCCCTGCCCAGCAGAGGTCCAAGAACAGGATCCAGTGTTTCCTCCAAGTTCTCGATCAGAACCACGTCACCTGCTGCCAGTGCTCTTTCTATGGCATCCAGGTACCTGTCAGGGCAGATCAGCAGGAATTCCTCAATCAAAAATCTTGTCCAAAGAGTGATCGCGAGCACATTTCTCCGTGAAGCCTCTTACCCTCTCTGTCCGATGCGGATGACACGCAGGCCCTCGCCATATTTGTTTTTGATCCACTTGATGCCCTGCAGCTGGGGGTCCACCATGAGGGGCCAGCGCTGGCAGGAAGTGAGAATAGTTGCATTCTCAGTGGACATCCTGTCAGCAGGCAGCCCCTCGTTTTGCCACGCTGCAATGTCAGCATCGTCTGTCAGCATTGTCAAAGGGTCCAGGTCAGGGGTCACTGGGATGGGAACCTTACAGGTGAGAAAACAGAAGCAGCCAATGCTGAGCATCACAGCTCTCGCAGCCTCCGTGTGAAGGAGTAAACAGTGCATTTATTAGGGACCATTTTCATCTGCAGTTAAGACTTTCCTGATCTGAAGTCTATGCGTCAGGTGGGACAGTGTAGGTGGAGGCCAGTGGGAGAAACACTGGTGCACAAATGGTGTAGGCCTCACAACGCGGAAGTTAACCAGAAAGCTTCTGCACTTTTTAGAAACTTTCATTTTGATGTCCTGTATCCAGTTCCTATGACACATCCCTGTGTTAGCTCTGCTGGATGTTTCACAGGGAATGTTTAGTTAAAAGGTTTACCTTTTTATCATAACCTACAGAAATAATAGCGAGGAAAATAAAAGCTGTTTCCTTTAATGTTGTCTTCATGCTTCACTGTCACTGCACAGACAAAACACGAGCAGCCACAGCTGACCAAGGTCTCCACGTGGTATCGCCATAGCTGCTGTGTACATCAATCATCGCCCCTTTACGTACCAGGATAAATCACCAGGCCACCCACCTTCAGCTGACTGAGATAAGGCCTCCAGGTGTTGTCCATAAGCTGGAACCTGTAGCGTTTGGTGAAGTATCCCAGGTAGGAGATGAAGGCAGTGATGAGGAGGACGTCCCCACACAGAGTCCTCTCCTGTTTCTTGAAGTTTTCTACGGCCTCTGCCCAGCGAACATTTTCCGATGCCAGACCTCCCACCTGAAACACAGGGACAGACCAAGAGCAAAGAGATTTATTTTTTTACTTTGCTTCAATCATATTCCCCCATGGAGTATCCTCTAAAATCAAATCTAAATTAATCTGCGTCTGCAGTCATCGACACACTCATGAACATCAGGAAATCTCCAGAACAACAATGCCTTGCTACCTTCAAGTCCTTTTTTATTAGGTTTTCATATCCTTTATCACCTCTCTGCTCGTGCACCAACACCTCTACACTTTACTGCAGCAATGATCCAACTTCCCTTCAGGGATCAATAAAGTTCACCTTAATATCTTATCTCTTCCAAACTTGAGAAGCCCCGCACTTTGATACAGACTGTAGCTTCTCAGCCCAGATGGAGGAAACACTGTACACTTTAGCAAGTTCACAGCGTTTGCACTGATATTGGTGATTGAACAGACGAGTACAGCCTCGCGTTCTGTTGATGCTCTTGTCGGGCCTTTTGGAAGCCTCCTCTGAATAATTCAGATTATTATACTAACAGTGTCAACACTCATCTTTCTGTTTTGCTGCTGTCAGCAGCAGATTTACACACTGGCAGATAATGGTGGGATTTACTTATATATGTGAGTACGTGAGTAAACACATGTATTATGTACCTAAGGAAGAGAGCCAAACTAACAGCTTGAAATAAAACTAGCTGCGAATGTTTATATATACTCTATATGTGTATAAATACAGGTTTATGTTACGCAAAAAAAATCTATACATGTACATCATTTATCTATTCAGATTGTGTGTTAGGAAAAAATCTTCTGTAAGTTCCCGTGTATTATTGCTTGCTACTGCTTAACTGGTCTAAAATATATAAAATATAAGAAAAAAACTACATCCTTAGTATAATAATTTAGCCATGTACTTGGATTAACTCAGATACATAAGGAAACATCTAAATATGTTGCTGAATTTATTTTTCTGTGATTTCTAAATTAATATTTGAACGCCAGTCATTAATGTGAACATCAGAGATTCTGATAGCACAGTAAAGTGTGGCTTCAGCTGATTATTTCAAGTGTGTATGATGTCTGTGCGTTTTGATTTGACTGAGTTCTGACTGAAAAGATTGTGTGATATTTGTGGCAAATTGTGTGAAAAGGGTGACAAATCAGTGAGGGGAAGGGAGGGGCCGGATTCTACTGCAAAAATTTAGACACATAGATACAGATGTGTACAACATTTACACATCTGTATCTCAAGGAGCATGTGGCACAGAAGTGTGTGTGTGTATGTTATTAAGGAGATGATGCTCTGCGTGACTCCAGTGTTGCCCTCCTCACCAGACGGTTGGCCAAGGAGATGGTGCGCGCGGTCGATTCCGCTTCCTGTTGGCACTTGAGCTTGTCTGCTGTGGCTTTCTCAAACTTGGCTGTCAGCTTGGCCAGGTTCTCATTAAGGTTCTGAGAGGCCACAAACACCAAGACACACACACACACACACACACACACACACACACACACACACACACACACACACACACACACACACACACACACAGAAATAGAGAAAATTGGCACTTAAAATACAGCATGGTTGTAAAGAATCTTTAAAGCCTGAAAACAAAGATGACTAAAGTCTGTCTATGATAGAAACTCGAGAGTGTGTGAAAAGTTGGGTGAAACTAAATCATTCCCTCCACTATGGATTTATTTGGCATATGGAAGCAATTAGCACAAGGACAAACAGGATTAATCGGTGGAGAGGCACACAGGTTCACTAGATTAGTTTGAGGATTGCTAATTCCCCCTTGGCTCTGAACCCTATCTCCACTCAACCGATCTGACTGAGGGCTGAAAAATGACAGCGAGAAGTCAAGCTGGATGTTATTAACATTCGTCACTCTGCACTCTGCAGGGTTTGCTGTGAGCAGCAGAGACTCCGCCGCAGAGTCCCAGGCGCCGCGCTCTGCTGGGGCTCTCTGACGCTCTGATGTGCTGAATGTCAAATGCCACTGAGAAACAATTATTTACAGCTGCTTTTATCAATAGGTTTTTAGGCTGATGGATTTGGTTTTAGATTAATGAACAGTAAAAGCCTTTAATAGCACTTACACCAGCTTTGTATTGATGAAATGCTGGTGGTATATCATTACTGGCAGAGCTCATGTGTCAACTGTCACTCAAGCCTTGATAAAATTATTCATATCCTGAATTTTGGCTTCAGTTAATAGTTGTTGCTGTTGTCTTTATTTTATTCCTGTAGCATCATCTTCTTATTATACTGCATAGCTTCAGGGTTTGATGGAGTCGTTGATCCATACTGATGTCTCTGAAATCTTTTATGGCTAGGTGCTGATATTACTGGCTTTCAGAAGTCATTTTTCAACCCACACTCTGTTTTGTACAAAAGTCAGTTCACCAGCTCAAGTGTTACGACACTCTTTAGTGTTTGTGTCACAGAAATGACTGAGAAGCAAGAACAGTAAGTCTCCACTTTAATAAAAGTGTAATATAATTTCAAAGAATATATTGTCTGGGTTTTAGATATTGAAACTGTCTTCTTTTGAAATAAATACTTGGCATATAGCAAATAAACTTTTCATTTCCTGTATTCTCAGTCGGACGCAGCAGCTTACATTGATCTTGTTCTTGATGGTGGCGAGCTTCTCCTGCGCAGCAGCCAGCTCTGCGTTGGCCTTGCTTAGAGCCTGACGCTTGGGCTCCACCTCGCAGTAAACTTCATAGAACTTGACAATGTTTAAAACCCAGGAGCACAGACCTGCCGCTGCGTACGACTTGGAGGCCACCAGATCTGGCTGGAACTCTGGGTCCTGGAGATGACAGATGAACACATGAAACCCACACACATGCACATGCACAAGGGAAAAATAAATGCAGTAACTACATGTTTACACATATGGAGTTAAGACAAGAGTCTGCACCTGCACTCTCTATCACAGAGGGACAGACAGCTAGCTAAACCAAGAAAGTTACATTAATTTAAAGCTAGCTGGTTAGATTGTTACAACTGGGCTACTTTTAAAGTGTTGTTTTACATGAAATTATTTATTTATATCCAAATCCTACCATACTGACTCCAGATCAGCCCATACTCACACAAACACGCCAGCCATGTACAGACACACACACACACACACACACACAGACAATGTGCTCTAATGCTCTCCTGAGACTACAAAAATGTTGAGAACCACTGGTCCACACCACATTTCTATATTTTATTAATGATGACACACTGTATCTAATTATACAAGGCCACTTAAGGACCAAGATGAAAGAACTGCTTTTATTGCTGGAACACTAAACATTTATGCTGTTGCACTGTAGATATTACAGTACATCTGACAATGAAAGCACCGCTGCTGGATTTAAAGCAGCATATATGGTTTGGCAGAGGCATATTTTGAGTTCTGGCATTGGGCTGGTTTTATTACACAGACCTGGCAACCCTGGTTAGAAATGTACCTACTTTTTCCTACTTTTTTTCTATAATGAAAAAAAACCCATTAGTTTTAGTAATGTGGTTTGTTAAACTACATAAATGAGGCAGTAATGACTAAATCCAATCAAGATGAAGAATAAAAGAAAAAGTAACAGTGGCTAAACTAGCCTCAGGCTCGTAGTAAATTATACATTTATTTCTTAGACCAGTTCATGAGCTGTAGAAATGTTAAAGGAAGCTAAAAGGGCACAGGCTGTATCTAACAACTGTATTTGCACATTCCCTTTAAGCTATCCTATCTGACGAGCTGATGTAGCTACAGATGACTGGATGCTGTTAAAAGCTGAAACCTGCAGCAACAGTGACATAAATCGAGAAGAGTCATGAAGACAGTGAACTAACACAGTAACATCATCTTTTTCTAACATCACCACGGGTCATCCAGCATACGTTACTGCTCATACCACTAACTGAGACTGTAGCAAAAAGAAAGGGTTGTGTTATTCCTTCTTTTAAAGGCTCCATAGTCTCATTTTAAGACTGTTCAGTGGCAGTATCTGCATTATTTCAGGCCATATTCAGTCTGTGACAATGATTTTGAGTAGATTAAGTAATTTCAACTATCTGCCTGTTACACAGATTTGGTGACTTGCTTCAAAAGCTCAAAATGAAACTTATAAAAGTCACTAAGACATAATGAGTTAGAATTAACTGTCTTTATGAGACATGTGAAATCATGTTACATCCACAGTCCCGAGAAACTGAATGTGGGAAGTTTACACACTGAATTTAACTGAAGCCACTGAATTTTGGCTTTATCTGCTGCACTGACATACCTAGTATCCGCTCCATTGAACTTCATAATCAGGGTGGCTGTTAAATTTGTAACGCTTAATTAATTGGTTGATTTTCTCTGGCTGTCATTTGGACACTTGGCAGCCATAATGTGGCAATGTCATTGTAATCACGGTCCTGCTACATTTATGACTTATTAGTCGAACTTGCCGAGCGGCAGACATTGCACACTGCGCGCCGTTAGTGTTGACTTCAGTGACTAAGGGCTAATTGAAACGCTCACCTGAAGGTATGGCTGAATAGCTTTAAGGCAAGCCTCTGGGATGTTCTCTTTGTTGAAGTTTATCAGAGAGTCCAGGAACGCGTCCACTTTGGCCATCATCACCTTTGCAGCCTTCCAGCTGCGGTCCTTTGGGACTTTGCCACCGGGCGCCATCAGGACCATGACTGCCGCTGTGACGTTCGTCACCGCCGTCACCGGAGAGCCGAACGACTTCAACTCTGTCAAGTTGTTCTGATGTAGAGAAGATAGAGGGAATAAAGGGTGAAAAATGAAAGAGCTATCATTTAATTGAGTTTGAACAACTGAATATCCCTATGGCCTGCTGGGAGGGAAAAAAAAGAGAAAAAGAAAAGGATTAGAATAAAGGAAGAAGAACCTGTGCTGACTTTGAGAAGACAACAGAGAATACTAATTAGGGCATCTTTAGAGAGCTCTGAGCAGTGATTGAACTGTCTGTTCTGCTTGTTTGAGCAGAGAGCACCTTTTAAACACAGAGGGTGTTTTTGAAAATCCCCTAGGCTGCTTATAAACCTACACGGGATGTGAAGATGAAGCAAAATGTCCGCAGAACATGGAGAAGACATTATTTTAGCAAAGACCCAGCTAAATCCTGTGATTCAATAATCTTTTATACAGTTCAAGGCCTGTGTGGACATAACTTATTCCACTGAAGCTGGGAAAATGAAATCAAACGAAGAAAAAAAAAAAAACACAAGCCCTCTTAAAAAGAGAAGCAAGCTAAGAGAGAAAAGTATGATTGAGCAAATCAATAAAACACAGCGAGGGATGAGAGAGTAACTGACCTTATTAAGAGTGTTAAGGGCATCCTGAGCAGCTATGAGAGCTGGTTCAGCCTTGGCCAAGTCCTCCTCGCAGTCTCTCTGTTTGCCGCTGACCACCACAGCGATGGCCGCCACCTTTTGCTCTTCCTCATCAGCTACTGCCTTCTCCTTGGACACCTTTTCGGTTTCTATCCCAACCACCTGCGGACAAGCTCACACGATTTAGTGCTGGGTTAATGGTGCAAGTTCAGTCAGTGGCTTAGATTTCACAGCATGTATACACTGCAAAAAGTAACATTACAAGCAAGTCATACAGTGTTTTAAACCAAAGAAGAGACAAAAAGGGAATTACAAGTGATTTAATATGCAACTACAAAATCGGCACCAGGCAAATCAAATTCTGACAAACCCCCGAGCTGCAGAAAATACCCAGAAAAACATGGGACGGCGTTCTAATGTTTACCCCTCCGACCTTTCCGAGATCGATATACAACAGAAGCTGAAACCGATCAGAGGCTTAAGTCCATCTCTCTCTGAATTTCTCAAACTGCACTGAGCAGTTTCTTTATCCAACAGCACAAATCTATCCGTGGATTATCCAGAGTGACAGGGACACTGTTTCTGGAAGGACAAGCTGGTGCTAAATTTTTTTTTAAATGTCATATTTCATTTCTTTGAGGACCACATGTGAAATTCCATTCACCTCCATTGTTATTGGGGTCACAGCAGAAATCTCAGAGACAGATATCACAAAACCTGGGCAAATAAAACCAAACTCTAGATAACACTAGAGGCATTATAGGGAAGAAAACACCATTACTTTAACAATGATATTTTCTGCAGTGTTTCTAAAAAGGAGTATGTGTTCTTGCCTGAATCAGCTTGTCAGCGTCCTCGTTCTTCTGCTTGAGCTCCACTTCCTGAGCAGCCAGCTTGGCCTTGAGGTCATCCACCTATGAGGAAATGAGACGTGGAGGCCAGGAGGTCAAGAGGATGTGAGCAGCTGATACTACAGACGAGCCTGTAGATCTGGATGAATGAACTGTAAAACATATTCACTAGACCAGAACGAAAGAGATTTCAGTTCTTGATTTTTAGTAAATTTGCAGAAGTTTCTAAAAAGAAGATGTTTTCACTTTATCACTATGGATTATTTGAAGTAGACTGACAAGCAAAATGGCAATTTTATCTATTTAAAATCACATCTACAATTAAAACACAAAGAGTGTAAAGGGGGAGGGGTGTGGCTCAGGTGGTAGAGCAGGGTTGGCTGTTGATCTCTGGGTTGGTGGTTTGATCCCCAGCACTGATCCCCTTAAGTGGTGTCCTACAGTTTTCATGTACCAGTCATACTCTATAAAAGGTGTCAAACTTGATAACAGTCCTTCTACTATTTGCAAAGACTTTTTACATTGTTTACAGTCATGTAGTGTGAAACAGAGGGACACATCTTTGATGTCAATGTGCTGGGCACATTGACTGCAGGACTGTGTGTCACCTTGTGTTTCATGTTTTGTGGCTTGCACACACTGTGACCTGCACTTCCAACATCATTGTCTGCAGCTGGTGAGAAACCTGCTCACTAAAAAAAACACTGTCCATAATGTTAACTACAGGTCAAAAATTCCACCGTTCAATGTTTTGAACCAATCTCATGTCTGTGCATTAAGTACGGAGCTGCATCCAGGACTCTTGGAAAAATGTCATTTAATTTAAACAAGAACACACACAAATGACAAGAAAAGAACAACGCAATAATTTGAGGGGTGTAGTCAATAGAGCATAGGGGCGGGATGCTGACAATAACCTACTTTTGTGTCGTTAAATGATATAAGTAGCCATCAGGGTGTATATCATGGGCACTAATGAATCTATCGCTATCATCTAATTTAATCTCTGGAGTGGTTTTGAAGGACTGATCATTTGTTTTTGTTGTTTGTATCATTGTATTAGTAATACAATCACTGATCAAGGCTTAATGGTAATTGAATTGAAACCTAAACATCTTCTCAATTCTTTAAAGCAATAAGAGGATTCTGTGGCTCAGGAAGGTCGAACAAATAAGCTTTGCAAAGGGTCTAAACCTCTGTGATAACAGTTTGTGCCCCGCAGGATTGTGCCATGGACCACGCATGTGACCTTTAATCCATTACTAGGAAAAAAAAAATCTTACTCTGTCCGAGAAGATAAAGGGGCAGAATGAGATTGAATGGCATGCATATCTGGAAAACAATAAAAGCTACCATCAGCATACACACACACACACACTAATGCACAGACCAAGGACGGTCATAAAGAGAAATTAAAGCTGTTACAAACTCCTCATAACTCCCCAACAAACAGGGCTCTGCATTACCGTCCGACTCCATCAAAATGTTGCACTGGGGAAATAAAAACAGACAGTTTTTCATGCTTGTCTTTCAGCTAATTAACAAACAGGAAATCAGGCCGGGGGGAAGACAGTCCTTTCGGATTGCGACGATTCTCCACAAAAGATTTGGTCGAACATTAGACGAGCACCAAGTGAGCCATCAACATGATGAATAGGCAGGGGGAAAGACGGGGGGTGGGGGGTGGGGTGAGGAGGAACAAACTAATTGGTGGGAGACACGGGTGATATTCAATACATCTAGGCGGCTTCTGTGTTTATCTGCTGCAGATGGAAATCCAAGCTCCTGACAGTCTTTATAAAACAGCCCACTCTGGTTCTCTGTGCCTCTGAATGTAAATCACAATCAATTCATCAATACCTAAAGAAACTATTATTGTGGGGTGTGACTATTAGTGACTACCTCTGTACTATTACTGGTCTTACTAGTACTAGTGCCACTACTACTCCTCCTACTACCACAACTGCTACTATTGCTACTTGTACTACTATTACTGTTATTGTATATTGTTGTATCACTATTACTGCTACTACAATCACAATTTCAACTACTACTGGTATCAATAGTCTTACTAACATTACTAAAAACTAATATTATTACTTCTTGTATTGTGACTTGAGTTAATATTAGTACTACGCTGTCAAAAAGTTTGAGCGTGTGTGTGCTGTAATAAGAGTTTATGAGAAAAGGAGTAGGCGAGAGCTGTGCACTGAATACACACAGACACACACGCATGCACACACACATCCCTACTCAAGACTAAAGCAGCCAAAGGTAGGACACTACCTCCACAAAACTGAAGAGGAAAAAACACATGGAACTAATGTGTCCTCTGGGGAACAGATGACCCATACACTTATACAGCATCTCCTACAATCCACCCCAACACACACATACACACACACACACACATATACAGGGATCCTTTGCTTTAACCCTCCAGGTCCTTGTTTATTATGACCACAGCAGCCCCTGGTGAGCCATGGATCCACTTGCACAGAATGTTAAATAACAGTACTTATAGTAGCGCAGCCATCAGTGTAGATACACTAACAAACACGGGGTGCATTAATGGTGGCTTGGTGCTGTAAAGTGTGTGCTCTCTAATTAGAGGGCTCCTCAATTACCATACAGCTCCTATATTTGTGTTTGTGTGTGTGTGTTGGCTCATTCCTACGGTAAACGGGCGATGGGAAACAAACAAAGGACACTGTGGCTTTTCAGATTCACATTGACGTCACATATGTGTGAGAGATGTTTATGCATGTGTGATTTTGTGCGGGTGGCTATGTGTGGGCCTGTTTATGCAAAGAAGTGGATATGCTCGGCATGTAAGAGTGAAATAGAGTTTCCATCACCGTGGTGACTAAGTATAGCTTCGTTGGTACAATGTAGAGACATCTGGCTGTGTGTGCGTTTGGGGGTAAGGGTGGGGGTGGTGGGGGGGTGTTTCCCACTTGTTATACTTTTAAAGCAAACCTGCTGTTTTTCTTTTTGTCAATGCAAAGAGCTGCCAGGAGTTTACTGGTTTACACTGGAAATTAGAGTCAAGCAATTATATTTACCAATTGCTAATACATTTTCTACAACTTTTACTATTACTACCAAGAGAGAATTTTTTTTACATTCACCTGCACTGTGTAGTAGCCCATTTAATATTAGGGCTGCTTCACATACAGACCAGGTGTTGCATTATTCATATAGTTTGCATCTGCAAAGGTGTGGAGATGGTAAACATCTGAACAAATTGATCCAGGTGACAGCTTTTAAAGATGGAAATATGAAGAGATGCAAATAAACATTTCACATAAAAATTTTAAAAAAGGACAAAAAAAAATCTAACAGGTATTTTTTTCTGTGTATAGCTTAGCTGGGTAATTGGTTGTGTACGGCATAGAAAAGGTGTGGACACAGTAGCAAATGTAACAGCGCACCACTCCCTCTACTACTACTATTACTTCCACTTTATTACAAGTATTACTATAATTTATACCACCATTATTACTAGAATTGCTACAACCACTATACCTGCCTTTACTGTTTTCACTGGTATTACGGCTACTATATTACTAAAGCCTACTCCTATTACAATTGTTACTAGTAACTCTACTACATCTCTTATATTACTAATTCTACTACTATTATTACTATTACTACTATTGCTGCTACTACTGTGACTACTGTTACTATTACTAGTATTGAAGGTGGGGCTCAAGCCTTGGAGATGCATTGTAGCTGGCAAGATAACCGCTACCCGGCTGGTCAGCATGGTCAGGGTAACAGCAGTCAGTGACAATTTTCTCTCTCCTGGCACTTTGTTCATCAGTTGTTCAGTAATGTTAAAAAGTTGCAAGGGAAAACAAGGAAATTAAATAAAAGTAAATGGTGCATCGCTTTCTTCAAAAGCTGAGGTGCCAGTGCAAGAAAAACATCACCCCTCAGGTTTAACCTGGAACAGTCAAAAATGACTTTTCGGACAGAAAAGAGTTGAAACGTCACTATGAAAACAGGTGCTTGGTAAAGCTCTGTATGTAATTAGTAAAATTTTAAACGGCAAAGAAAGTGACAACTTGTGCAAAGCAGCTAAGGTCAGTTTGACGTGTGAAGAGCATTTGTTCTCTGTCATTATCCTCACTGCTGAATCCTGCACAGTCTGAAGCTGAGCGACAGCTTGAGCATTTGAGCAGGAAAAACATGGTGTTAAAAAATAAATAAATAAAAAATCAAGGGGTGAATCTCAAAGCAGGTGTAAATTTTCTTGTTGTTGAAAGTCAATAATAAGACAACACATGGAGAAACAATATACTATTTAATTAAAATTGTGCATTCTAAAACAAGAGGTCCATCTTTAGAACAGCTGACACCTACTGTGAAAACTTCTGCTGAGATTCCCCACTTTAGTCATCACGTCTTTTCATTCTAGCAACCTAATGACAACCAATTTACACCTGGGCTGTCAGGAGAATGGCACTCATTACCTGGTATGACAAGAAGCCAGCTCTATTCAGGGTCCCAACAAACAGAATTGGAACCAATGTATGACTCAATGAAAGGGACGTTTGGGTATTTTTCAACCTGGTTCTTATCATGATCATAATTATGGCTATTCTGACAATGGGGCTTGCTAACACAGCACTCACCATCTCTGCTGTAGAAATCTGGGAAACCCAAATTCCAGCAAATACTTCTCTAGTAAGTACCAGGGCTCCACAGCACGACCACTAAGTGGCAAACATTTCTGGGGACAGAACTACTACTAAATTATATAACTAGGATCACCAGTGCAACTTGTAATGGGGACAGTTTTGAGACAGATGTCATCTACCTGTGTCCAATCTGTAAATACTCTCGCTCGGCCCCTTTGGTGATTTGAATATCGATTCATTTTTCAAATGCAAAGATCATTCAGACCCTCCTGTGCCACTACAACCTCCAAATAATGGCATGCGGCAAAAAGCAAAGACCTACTCTTTCCAACAGGAATGGTTCAAGCAGTTTAGGTGGCTGAGATACTGCAAAGGAAAGAACATCATGTATTGTATGTGCTGCTCTCAGAGTGGCCCAACTAAATTTGCTGACTTGACCAGAAACTTCTTCACTTTGTGACTTTTTCCTTTAATCAAAAAACAACAACAAAAAAAAATGTGTAGCCAGATTTATGTGTAATGTTTTTAAGGCCAAGAATGGACTTTTAAGCCGACATAGATGAAATGTGCTCAGAAAAAATGTAAAATGCAAATAAAAAATTAACATCTTCAATTCAATGAGCACACTATATCTGCTGATGAAGATCATGAGATATGACAAAAAATTCCAGAACTGATACCAAATGGACATTCTGGACCTTATGTCAGCTCCTGTTTAAACTTAGCTCTCCAACTGCTTAGGTCATGAGTATTTAGAGATGTAAATACATAGGCATGGGCACTAAAATTGGAGAATTAATTAGCTGCAGAAAGAACAAACAAATCTTTAAAACCTTTTTAACATTATTTCTTAACATTACAGACGTAGCTCAGTCCAGTTTCCCTGGCTCTGATAGTCACTAGCTAAGATACTGTGTATGATACTGTTATTTTATTGGAGTGAGATTAAAACAGTGGAATATTTAGCACGAACCCTAGAGAAATACATCTTGTCAGGTCTTAGGTGGAAGCTTATGGACTGTACCTGAGCAGAGGTGCTGTTGAGCTTCTGCAGGCCGTTCTCCAGCCGCTCCATCTTGGTGGTGAGGTCCTTGCTCTTTTGACCCAGCAGACTGCGATACAGCTTGATCTGCTCTAGGAAAGACTTGGGCGTGGTGTAGTTGTAGCGCCGCTCGCTGGCCAGGTACTCCTTGGAGGTCTGATTAACACTCATGTGCACGTACGCCATGAATTTACTGACAGACTCCTTCACTTGAGGCTGCCAAAATCATAAGTCACAGAAGTTGTTACTTCACATTAAAAGCAGATGAGTCTGCAGATTTAGCTGGAAAGCAATATTTCCTGACGCTCAGACTCTGAATTTAATTTTGGGGGCTTCCGGTCTTGCTCTTGAAATTAATATCACATTCATTGTGTCACGGTGCCTGACATTTGAAATTATTTTTTCAGAGTGTGAACATTTTTGTGGGTGCTTTATCCCTGTGTGTGTATATTAAAGTACGAGCTGTTCTCACTTCGATATTCTCCACCTCCTGGAGGAACCTGTAGCTGACCGACTCCAGCGCCTCCTGCGGCCACTCGTGGAACCAGTCGATCGCTGCGCAGTTCACCACTGCAGGGAACTTCCTGCTGCGAACCCTCAGCTTACTACCCACTGGAGAGAAACACAGAGCCACCTGCAAAACATTTGCGCACACACACACCAAACACAAACACACCAAGGTCAAACACAATTGAGTGTGAAGTCTGATACAGTAGCTAAATCAGTAATTTTCTTTTCTCTGCGAGTGCAGCTAAAGTCACAGTCAGACTGAGATAAGAAAGGCCAGGAATTCCTGCTCTGATTAGCACTTCTACATGGTCAAGAGGGGGAATGGAAAACTGTGAATTAATTATTTTCAGCTACATCATTAAGCAAATAAAGCCTGCAGCAAGCATGTGAATTCAAAGTGTGTTGAGCTGTGGGCTACGTCAGACTGATTTTCACTGCTGGAGACAAACAGCTGGCTTGTTGAGAAGCTCAGCCAGATGCTCAGCACCATTAGACTGAAGAAACAAACATGCAGAAGGCACACCCAAAAACACTACTAATGATAATCAACTCCAGAGGAAAAAAAAAAATTGCATATTTATTTTACATTTCCTGCTATATTTGTTTTACACACTGACTGACCTCACTGCTTTCATCCATATATGGACTCTATATTTAATTTAAAGTTACCATAAAGTTCAACATGCCCACATTTCACTAAGCTTGTCCAAACCAGTGGCTGCTAGTTTCTTTGTTTTAGCTTATTAATACAAAGCCATGTCCTCTTCATTTGTTATTTACTTTCTGGATAAAGCGAGACAAGATTTTCCTGTTTGTTTATGTCAGTTCTGCTTTGAAGTCTGTAAAGCAGGAGAGCGAACGCTGCAATTATTCTTCCACTTACACACTACAAACTGAAGATAATACAGTACACAATAACTGAGAGGAGTAAGGTGCTGCCCACAAAGTACCTGTTATCACACTGAAAACAGTTTGTAATATGTTTGTAAAACAACTCTAAACCACAGCATGTTGAAAAAGTGGCTTCAGGTGAAGAAAAGGCTTAACGACGAAGATGCTTCTGAAACTGTTTCAGCTGAAAGCCTTTTAATAGAACCTGATGAAATTAATCTGCAACTAGTTTAATAGTCCTGTAAGTCATTTTTAAGCAAAGATGCCGACTATTTACTGGTTCCAGCTTCTCAAATGTGAATATTTGCTGGTTTTATATCAGTGCTCTGAGCCAAAACAAGCCGGTTGAAAATGTAAACTGGGACTTTGGGAAATCATGTTGGTTGTTTTTCACTATTTTATGACATTTTATAAAAGATTTATATTGATTAATCAAGTACGTAATTATCAGACTAATCAAAGAATTTAAGTATTTGTTAGTTACAGCCCTAATTTGAACGTCACCCAAACAGAACAGGATGCAGCTGCACCCAGAGGACATGAGGAATATAATGGCCCCTCGGTTTCTTTAGTTTACTTTAGAATAATTTTAACAGTCCTGAAAGAAAAGAAGGATTGAGAAAATATAACTATAATAATAAAGATAATAGAATTTTTTCCCCCATTATTTCCTATGCCAGTAATCATCTCATCTCACAACCATTTAAAGTTATCTCGACTTTAAATCCTGACCCTGACAGTGGGACTGAGCTGTGGTAATAATAATAATAATAATAATGTAATAATTCTGTTCATTTTTAGCTCCAGTTTGCAAACAGGTGCCTTACATGTGCAGGGACACACAACATTTTTGGGAGAGCGCCTCTTTCTGTCCAGACAGACGGAGAACCAAACAGTAAGACATAGACTCTTTACAAGCTCGCACCCATGGGACTGCATTCCTCATTTATTCACTCTCCAACGCAGGGAGGTTTGGAGCCAGACAGGGCTGGAGGATGTGGGTGATGGGGGTGATGGAGGGGGGGGAGCAGTACACACTGAAATAATGACAGGATAAGCAACCCCCTAGAATCCCTCTCTCCCCAGGGGGACAAAGCGTCTGCATGTTGGTGAAATTATCTGCGGCTAAACGGCGGCTTTTCTGCTCATGCTGGTGATTTATAATGACGCCCACCGCTTCCCATCGTATTCAAGTTCATCTGAAAATGTCAGGAAAGAAAACTGTCTGGGGAGAGGCTTCATCATAAAACCAGATGTTTATCCAAGTCTGAGGGTTGTTTTATTTTGGAATAGTAAATCAGAGTGTGAAGCAGCATACTATCGCTATATTAAGAGAGGATGGAGATCAAATACATACACAGTTCTATGAGAGAGGTTAATGGCAGACTTTCCCCCACAGAGGAGAGACACTGAGAACAACTTTTTCGGGATGATTAGAAGAAAAAAAATCAGTCACACACACAAAAAACACAGCACTTTGTCCTGTACTTGTCTGACTGGTTCACCTTGAGCTGTCTGCGAACGCGGTCGATGAAGAACTTCCAGCAGTTTTCCCTCGTATCCATCAGTCCCGAGCCGCGAACCTCTGGCCTCACGCTGCCAATGATGTTCTCCACCTCGTCGTCTGGGAACAGGTCAGGAATCTCCCCTTGAATGAATAAAAAGATACACATTACCGCGGGGAGGATCACCCACACTGATGGAGGCAGTCCTAATACCTTCTGTTAGAGAGCTAAACTTGTATGAGAACTCTCTCAAAGTTTCTTGTATCTTTTCAGGATCAAAACTGACACGAACTGTTGTATCAGATCTAGGTGTGTTCACGGAGCTGCTGGCAGCAGTGGTTCATGCAGAGGACTTATGGTAATACACAGATGTGTTGTAAGTCACAGCTTTACAGGAGCAAAGATGAACAGATGATGGAATGTGCAAGTCAATTTTCTACAGCATCTAATAACTGTGAGTATCTAAGTTCAGTTTGTGATGTTGGCCACCAGAGGGGCATTTGATTGGCTGAAGATGTCCCTCTCATCAGCATAAATGCCCCCCGGGGTTGATGATTTATGTCAACAACTTAGTCAGGAAAATATTATTCTGATAGTTTGGTTGCTGGTTCAAACAGTAAATGAGCACAATAAAACTCAGGCTCTAATTCAGAGCTGTGGAACCAGGATAAATGTAAACCTCTGGACAAAGGACATGTTTCTTTCGAAAGTCTGTGCACGACACTGTATATTACAGCAAGATCAGTATCACTAATATGAATACCATAAGGAAAACAGATGACTTTTTAGACACTTCCTTGAAGTGTACTTCAAAACTCTGACATGCATTACACAGTGGTTGAGTGTGGTGTTGATGGATACACAGAGACTCCAGAGGAGAATGGGTGAGCTGACAGTGATCCAACAGCTTCTCAGCCATTTAAAAATGAAAGGTTGGAAAACATTTAACACTAAATTTGTAAAGAGATGACTGGAGTATTTTACTTGATTTCAAATTCTTAATGTTGTGATCCTGTTGAAAACCATGTAAACAACTTAGTAACTTTCTTTTGAAAAGTGCTGTATAAGTATTAGTCTTTTAGACCTTGCTGTAGAGTTCAGAGACATTTTTCTAGGACAAGTGCCAAGCTAGCAAGACTACTGAAAAGTAGCCTAAACCTGTGCCCTCAGCTCTCTGTCTGAAAGCTCTTCTGTCAGGTGACCCTCATCTTGCAGGTTGGAACTGTCCCTTGACAGTTTACAGTGAAAGGACTGAGACAACAAGCAGGACACAACAAATAGGTCTACTGGTGAAGTAAAGTGTTAGCTTCTTGTCTTTGTGATGAAAAGCTATGAAATATGTATGTGTGATATGCTAAAATACAGTTTAACAGTAGCATGTAATGTAAGAAAAGAGGATTCAAATTTGAAATTGTAAGCACTGTTATAGAGTTGTTATACTGGGATCTGTTGACACATACCATCCTTCCTAGTACTGTACAAAATGAGTACATTCATTTTATGCAAACTGCCAAATTACTGCACTGTCAACACTGGCACGCAGAGAATAATTTTCCATTCATATTTCATGTTTCATGCTATTTGCTGTGCTCTTTTAATGTAGAGCATAAATCTACATGTGAATCTCAGCCTCGCTTGTGATTCCTCACAATGATATGTTGCAGTTGGAGGCTGGAGAAATGGCACCGCAGTGACTTGTTGCTGAGGCGAAGCGAAAGCATTTCTCTCTTGCAAAACATGACACGCGGTAATTAGCGAAACCTGCTGTTACCCGATGCCAACAGATCGTTGACCAGAACGAGGAACTTCTCGTCTGCCACTTGGGCGTCAGTCATTAGGAACACGGTGCCAATATTCTTCACGCCAGCTTTGATGTAGAGGGACGCCAGGTCACTCTGGGTGACGGGGAGAGAGAAAGACACGGAGTGGGAGAGTGACACACATAATGAGATTAGGCTGTGAGAGGCCTAAATATTTGTTATTTTGAACTGATACATGTCTGAGACCTGAATATAAAAAGGATACAGAGTGGATTATCAGTACTGTGTTTAGTTTAGTTTACTGTAGAGATTATGTCTGTATTTCCCTCAAACACACCATCAGAACTGTCTGAATGTAACAAACTTTTTAAGACTTTAATATGAGACTAACTGACTGGTTCAGATGGATGATTTGCAGTGCAATATGTTTGCTGAGTAAGTCTCCTCACACCTTTAGGTCCGTGATGCCGTAGCCTTTTCTCAAGGTGATCTGGAAAACCTCCAGATTGGAGATGAAGGCAGCCAGTCGGGTCAGGCTCTGCTTGCCGCTGCCGCCCACTCCGACCAGCAGCGCGTTGCCCCGTGGAGACTCCAGGATTCGGTTTATACGGCATCTACGTGTGGAGGTGCAGACAGTCGGGGGAGGGAGGAAGGAGAGAAATGTGAGGGAGGAATCAGCGAAAGGGTGAGATAAAAGGTAGAGGGAGGCGAGCCAGATGAAGACAATCTGACTCATGAGACAGCAAACAAACAAACAAACAGGTCATCACCACCATTCTCGTCTCTCTCCGTTTCATTAAAATGTACCACAATGAAATGTAAGAAACATTAGACTCAGTTGTACTGTGCTCCTGAGAATCTTTATGCCTTCATTAAAACAAGATGAACGTTCCTCTTGTCTCTTCATTTTAAACCAATAAACCCATTTCATTTCCATTTTTGTTGCTTCATTTAAAGTTGTTGCCCCGAGGAATTCACCAACACACTTCAACTAACAACTGCACTGCTGTCACTACCGACACTTCAACGGTTTACAATGCACACACCTCAAATTTCTCCAGCCCTCTCACTGAAATTAAACTGCTTTCTCCCTGTATGACTCAGCTGACTTCTCAGCTTGTATCTCTCGCTCTTCAGCTGCTTTCATCTCTTAGATTTCAACCAACAACTCAACTACTTTCAGTGCTTAAATATAAACTGGCATTTCCTTCTGTTTATGGTTTATATTGACAGACAGTTGAGCTACTTTTATGTCTTACACTTGTGCTTGCAGTTCAGCAGCTTTCATCTAATACACTTTGTAACGATGCAACTGCTTTCAGAGCTTACATTCCTACTGACACTTCAGCCAGCTGCTTTCATCTCTCTCACTTCAGCACAGTTGAACTGCTTTGAACTTTTTCTCTTCAAAAGTGAATTAAACCACTTTCAGTGCTCACATGCTGCACAAACTGACACCTCAACTACCTTAGACTGAGAGTTGTGTATGATTTGAGCGATCACGCTTCAACTATAGCTCAGTTACTTGCAGTGCTTTAACTGTAACAGACACCTTAACTTCAGAGCTTCAACTTAAATGACATGTCCCATCCAGCTCCATTTAACGCCCCTAATATTTCTCATGCAAAAAGTTTATATTTTTTGCACCTGCAATTTTCAACACACTGCTTTCCTTCAGAAAATGTAGCCTTTAGTACATTTATCAGACTAGATTTATCTTACCCATTACAGGATGAGAGCCGACATGCTAGTGTATCTGCCTGTTAGATCATCCTCTCCATGCTTACTCTTTACAAGACACTATGTTGAGCATTAAATAGATAAAAGCACTGACCTTTTCAAAAGGAAGTTGGTAGTTGCTTTTATTTTATGACTTGTGGATAATATTTAAAAAAAAAGAAAATATCTGCTGTAGTCAGATTTATCTTTAGAATATCAAAAAGCACAAATTCATGCACAATGCAGGGATATTACTTGGACACAATTTCCCTTCACCTATCACCTTCCCTAACTAAAGAAACTAGTTGGAATAAGGCTGGCATCATCCTATTATTCTATTTTTCATTTCTTTTATTATCAATAAATTCATGAAAAGACCAATACTTACCAACCTCCCTACCCTGAATGTGGCTTTCAGCCCCAAGACCATTGGTTCCTACTGAAGACGTAAATCTTTAAAACAGCTCAAAAATATATACTTTTATTTTCAGCAATTTCCTGAAACAGTGAGCTGTGTAGTGTAGTTTTTAACAAACGTTACTCAAACAGGAGGAGATTTTGTATTTGTTGGGGACCGTTTTCAGTGCAGGTTTAATTTATATTCAGTGCTCTACTGAGTATTTACAGGACGGTGTGTGTGTGGGACTGAGTCAAAATAAAATACAGTGTGTGTGTGTTCATGGTAATTAAAGAACACGTCACCCAGTGCAACTGTGCAGCTCATTGATGTGTTTTTAATTGTTTTTGGAAACAATAGAGCTCAATGTCAGGCTTTGGATGAGCAAACACCTGTTAACAGGGTCATTGCTGACAGGGGTTTGTTAAAAAAATATAGCATATGACCAAACGTTTAAACAGTTTCTATCATCAGTCGGTCAAACTCGCCAAATTGAATGTATTTCTTTTATTTCACCGACACTCTGGCCCAAACACATTTTAGACTGAATCTCTACTCTATACTTTTTGTTCGTCTGTCATGATGTATACTACATGATGTTTTACAGATTTTCCTGTCTCTGTTTTTGACAGTCTGTAAAATGGAACTGCTAATCCTAAAATACCTGCGAAACCAGCTGACTTCCTTGACAGACAATAAAGAAACTGACAAAAACACTTTTTCTTCATTCTGCCTGCACTCCCCCCACACCGTCCCTGGGGCCCAAAAACTTCCACTCACATGTGAGCCATAGCGTCCTCAAACAGCACCAGGTTTAGCGTGGCGTTGACCTCATTGTAGCTGTCCAGCACCTCTAGCAGGATTTTATTGAGGCTGCTCCAGGACTCTGCAGCCATGTACCTGGCCTCCCCCAGCCCACGGGCGAAGTGGCAGTACAGGTTCATCTCCCTGGCCTGCTCCAGAGTCTCGTTCATGTCCTGAGGGAGGGAGGGATGCATGCACGCACGCACACACACACACACACACTCACTTATTGCAGTGGTAAACATACAGACCCACACACTACCCCTGTCAGCATAACATTAGTGTTAAGCTTAAACAGTCTGGACAGGGACACAGCTGAATATCACAGCTGCGCAGAGGGTGACCTAGTTCATTTTCACCCTGGCAACTGTTGGGCCCCGAATATTTCTCTGGAGAGATTTTGTTTGTCTCTTAGGGATGCCTGCTCCCTCTGCAAACTTCCACTGGCATAAAGTTGCACTAGGTGTGATGAATGAGAAGTTTTTTGTACAAATTCACGTCTGTATTACGTTCCGGTGCGGCCTTCATTTTCATAGTATCAAGAGCATTTTCTTACAGCACGACTGTCTCTGAAGACTTTCTTGTTTGCATGTAAAAATAGCAAGATAACATGCTGCATATTGCTCTGTGGCACAGGAGCAAATTGTCATAAGTTTACAGAAGGTGCGAGCTCTGAATAATATATTCTAGAGTGGGTAGGATTATTCCCTCTTCTTATTTCTGGGGGTGTGTGTGTACACATATACTTGTCAGGTTCTTCATTGTGACATGACTAGTGTGCATGCAATAGAGCCAGAGAGGGTAGTGAGGGGAGCAGTGGACAGAAAACCATTAAAATGTTTTCCAATTTGCTGGGCTGACAGAGCAGACTCTGACAGCCAGACACCCATACAGTACTGATTAATATTCTGTCCAACCCTCTCCTGTCCCCCCCAACCCCACCCACCCAAAACATTCCTTTTTCTCCTCTCCTCTTTCTCTTCGCTGTGTTGGCCACTGATGTCCAAGTCCAGACACAGAGCAGGCAGCCTAATGATTTCACCCCCACCTCCGCTCCCTCCCCGCCAACCTCCAGCCTCCCGTTCTTGTCTTCCTCCGCTGAACTTTGTAAAAACTCTCACCTCATAGAACTTTTTCACTGTGTCCGCCTGCAGCTTATCAAAGACCTGGAAGTCCTGCTCCTCCACCAGCTTGTCTCTGTAGACCCGGTTGCACTCATGGAGGTAGATTTTCAGCAGGTCCGGAGGGGCTTTCAGACACTCGCTGGTACAGAAGAGGATGCCCTGGGCAGAGAGGGGAGAGGAACGCTAAGAGTTTCATTCCAGAGGCTGATTTGGCCCATTTACACTACAACAAGGAGGAAAATGCAGCACAGTCACTGTGGGTAAATCAATGGATATTGAGTGGGCAAGCTGTTAGTAGGTGTGTCAGAGAAACTCAGAAAATAACGGCATCGCTTTTCTTTCATGTCACTGTCTCAGAAGTATTGCTGCATGCAGTGATAAGTTCTGTGGGCAGGTGTTGGATGGAAGAAATGAATTATGAAAAATCAAGGAGTGAGTCTGCATGTGACTGTAACGCTTCTTTTCAAACACGACTGAGACCGTATCTGCAATCACTCCCTTTTCACTGTATATCTGTTGTCTGCTATTTTAGAGCGTCCAAATTCTGAGTGGGTATTTTATGCTGAAAAATTCCAACTGACAAAAAAAAAATACCCCAAAAAAACATAGTGTTCATGATCTAACAATTCCATTATGCATTACATTTTATAGATGTGGAAATTACTGTTGTGTGACAACAGCTGATCACACAAAAATAATGATTCATCAGAGTCCAGAGTGAGGCTGTACTGTCCAGCTGCTAACATCAGCATGCTAATATGCTCACAGTGATAATGCTAACAAGCTGATGATCTGCAGGTTTTCAACATTCTGTTAACTGGCAGTAAACAAAGTACATCTGAGAAGGATGAGATTACTGTTATCAGATATAACAGTGGTATATATTGGGTCATAAAACTAAAATAAAGTCAACAGGATTCATCCTCTGGGCACCATGACCCGTCTGTGCCACATTGCATGGTAATCCATTCACTAGCTGAGATAGTTTAAACAGATTTGTATTTTTCTCCGTGTAACTCATACTCCTCGTCATCCTCTGTTCAAGAAACAGAAAACCATGTCAATGAGCAGATGAGTGGGGGATGATTGATGATTAATGTGTCTCTAGAGGGGGCCCGTGTGACGTGTTGGCTTTCCCACAGGGCCATTCATGACGCAGCCGAGCGGAACGGGCAGCGCAATCTAGGTGCCTCACAGAACAGGTGCCGTATAGGATGAGGAAGGGGATGGACGGGCACCCAGGCACTGTTTGTTCCCCTCTGCGCACTGTCACCCAGGAGGCTGAGGCAAGCAGATGTTGTGTGTTTCCAGCCCCAGAACCTATTCTAATCAACAGAATCATCTCCGGGGGTAAAGCCAGCTGAATCTGATCTGCCTTCATATCTGAGCCCACTGAATGTGACAATTGGCTGCTAAATCCACTGTGTAATGGTGCAGATGGGAGGTGTGCTGTGTGTGTGTGTGTGTGTGTGGTTATTTGTGTGGATGTAGAATTATCGCTGCTTCTCTAGATCTACAAAAGTCAAGATGTTTTCGTCAAGTATCTGTGAATGATCTAATCCGTTGACTTTTAATAGATCCATCTTTTTCTACTCCATTTCATTGCTTAATGGTGTCAATCATGACACCCCGCATTTTTCTGTGTAAAAGTGAGCCTGAGCAAAACAAAACACCATATGGCAACTCCACATAACAGTCATACTCGCAGCTTAGCTCTTTGTCGTGCTAATCGAACAAACAGCAAAGTGCTAACAAACTGAGAGGGGAGAACTTTGTTTTCCTTCTATCCAGTCGACTTTGGCAGAAAATCTCCTCCTCTCTGTCCCTGATCTTTCCTTGCTTTGTTCAACTAAGAGGAGAGGGATTAGAGAGTTCTGGGTGCCGGCATGTATCTGTCTGTCTGTCAGGCAGTCTGCAGCGGGCACGCTTTCCTCGTAGCCTGACAGCTGCTCTGAGCCCCAAACAATGCCTGCCCCCCCCCCGCCCCCAAAGAAATGCACTCAGCTGACTATCCTCGGAACATCATACAGACATATTGTGCAGTCAGTACAGTTCGGCTTCAGAGTCTCTCTGCACCCTGAGTCTCATGTACTCTCCTCCTCTCTCTTTCCCTTGTCTCTGTCCTCCTCTTTCACTTTGTCCATCTTTCCCCCATCTCCTCACTCGCCTCTTGAGCTTCAAGGAGCTCATTTAGAGCTGACATGGGGAAGACAGGCCCACAGATATGCCTGCTGGACATGGCAGAGAGCGAACACTGGCAAACAGAGCTCTCTGACAACGCGCCCGGTCGGATGCCAAACTGTTTGTCTTGCCCTATTAGTGGAATCTGGCTTCTGTATTTCACTTGTAGTAAGTCTAATCTAACATCCACAGGGCGTACTGATCACCCCAATGTTTGGAGGAAGTACAGATTGATGGGGACAGAACATATGAAGGAGAAAGACAGTAAAAAGTAAGTGAGTGATCAGAGATAGCGGAAAAAGAAGCAGAGAGAATTCAGCTCCTGCCTACTATTCAACAAAAACCCCTAACCTGAGAATTTTGTCAGCAAATATCTTTAACAATATTCTCAAAAAGATGCAACCTTGAGTGTTATCTGGACCTGCTTCTTTTGTCACATTTAAAAACACCTTTACAAGGAGTGTTGCAGACTCACAGTCTCTGAGCCTATCTTTCTGGCTCATTAAAGTTGATCATAATGAGATGGTTACCTTTGGCTGAATCTCCCAAGTTCCAGAGTTTAAAAAAAAAAACAGAACAAAGTGAATCACAAAAAGTCCCCCAATTATTTCAGCTGAGGAAAAACATCTGAGACGTCAAGCCTGGAAACAGAGTGACAACTATTTAGGCCTCACGCTCGAAATTAGAGGAAGCGTTTGTACTGTCACACCAAATACTCGCCCACTTCTGAAGGTGCAAAAGCACAGAGGTATGGTGGAGGAATTACACTTGAGGCAAGAGCTTTAAGCTGCGAGGCTGCTCACCTCCTCCCACCAGGCCTAAGGTGTTAGAGCCAGGAGCTGAATAAGTTAGGCAGAAAAACTTCAAACGAGCTCCAGGAGTCTCTCTCTGGCTTTCTTTACAATCTCTCTATGGGTGAAGAGAGGAACAGTGAGAAAGCTTTGACATTGTTTCCTCTCTGTGGTTATTGGATGTCCAGTCATGCTGTGCAGACCCTTTAAGGAAAACAAAGACTCTGACAGAACAGGCGGAATGGCCTCTTCAAACACTGGCCTCAAAGTGTTATCATGTGGCTAAACTCCCTGCTGCTTGAAGGCAGCGTTATGTGTGATCAAAGTTCTGAAAGGTAAGTCTTGGGGTCATCAGGGCTTGCGCTTTGGGATGGTAATTATGCTTAATCTCAAAGTGCAGAAGGCTTAAACCTGGTACAAAGCAGCTCATTATAATGGCTAAAGTCCAGCAGTCATACAGGGATGCCTCAATATGCTTAAAACAAAGTGCTTGTAGGATAAACTCTTTCCACTGGCAAAACTTTCAGAAACTGACAATCCGACTATCACTGCCAAATTATGCAGTGACTCTCCAGGTGTGGCGGCTGAGGTGTGAAACTAGGTAGGATTTGAACTTTCTCACGCTCTCTGTTCTCATTCCTCTCACAATTACTTCCATCACTTTGTGTGTGAAGAACTGGGTGTAAAACCATGAAAGCTTTCAAAACCACGAATGTCAATCATTTGACCAAAGTCATTATGAGTCATCATCTAGAGACTTTTAATGTCTGTACCATTGTTTCTAGATGTTACTGGGCTGAAGACTACAAATTTGGCAATGGAGCAAAATCTGGTGATGTGCAGTTAGAAAGTTTACAGACCTGTGTAGCCTGCTCCTCATCTCTGACTGAGGCTTAAGTCTCCAGGATACATCATCCTCCACTAACATAACACACCAAAATCTCTGATCAAACTGTCAGAAATCAAGTTGCATTGTGGGTAATGTAGGCACCAGTTTTTTTTTTAACTGTCCATCTCAAGTCCAGCAATGTTATACAGCTTTTTAGAATCATCAAGTCAAAGCTTTAATTTGTGTAATACTTTGGTTTATGACCAAATACCAATGTGCAAACCTAATCACATTCCCATCATCCTTAGCTGTATTCCATGTTTAGTGCTAATTGTGTCAGCATGCTAACATGCTAAACTAAGATGGTGAACTTGGACTAAGTACAGCCTCAAAAAGGTGCTAGCCTCATGCTGTGGACTCCTTGTCTTTTTGATTATGGCCCTTTTGGATTTAGTTGATTGATTGACTGTCTGCATGTCTGTGCCTGCATATCTGACCTTTATCTGATCTTTAACTGAAGTGTCTTTAGTAGTGCTTTTGAGTCCAAACTATAAACAACTCCCTCTACATGAAACACAGTCATTTCAGCCAGTGTTAATATAAGAATATTGATTAGTTCAGCTTTAAAAGTGTATATAAAACAACATTTTACGCATTCTCTATCTAGTATAGTAAAAGTATAGTAAGACCCCAGAGCTGCCTTTGTAGACTCCTAGATGGAATTACAAAAAATGAAGTTCCTATAGCTGAGTGGCTTAAAGCATTAATTATACAACAGAGTGTGTTAAATGAGAGAGCCTGCCCTCCATGAAACTGTGGAGGATTCTGACAGAAATATTGCCCCCAAAGCTTCTCCCCTGACAGCCTTCGCACTCTGATATTATATTCATTTAAATACATTAAATCATCACTAACACCCGTGGAAGTGCAAATCCATTCTATTTTCTGTTACACTTATTTCAGACTTATTTCTAGCTTTCAGACCCGGCTCTTAAATCAATAATCATTTAGATGAGAAATAAGTGAGAGAAGGCTGGCTCTTTCCACATGGGAAGGAGAGCCACAGAAACAGAGAGAGAACCAGGGCTAAATACCTACCCTCTTGTTTGAAATGGAAAAGGAAGTGATGTGAAGAAGCACATCACGTTTCATTGTGAAAAGATTGTCCTGAGGTTGTTCTTCCATGTCTATGTGGATAATTTCTCCTAACATATGTGCTATCTGTGTGTTACCTGGAAGATATTGGAGAGATCTCTCAGGTTGAAGATGTAGTGGAACTTGACAGCGGTGGGGAGGAAGGTGGAGGAGATGTTCTGGTGCAGGGCCAGAGCTAACTGAACCAGGGTGGGGCCACTCTTCTGCAGGGCAGCGGTGAAGCCCTCTCCCTTCAGGTGCTGAGACAGGATGGAGGTGTAGATGGTGCTCAGCGCCTCGGCTCCAGGAAACGACAGGGCGAAGACGGAGAAGTGCCGCTGTGGACGCAGACAGAGCATGAACAAGGCGACAGTAAACACGCTGCTCCTCACTAATTATGCAGTCAGTTGTATCCTAGACTAAAAGCAAAGGTCACCCTGTGTGTGTGTTTGCAGCATTAAGTTGAAAGGGACTGTCACTCAGTGCAGAGTGCCTTCTAAATTCAAATATGACTATCTTTAAGTTTTACCAATAACTGTGACTGTACTTTGGAAAAGTGCCTCCTCCAAGTTCGGTTAAACTTCAGTCGTCAGTATTCCAGTCTTATGTCTTTGACCATTTCTAATTATTCTTGACTGTCTGCAGTGTATTCTACATGTCATTAACTGGCTATGTCAACTCGTATCATAGTCAATATAAACACAACATAAACAAACATGTTATGGATTCTTTAAATCTGGTTGTTAAAGACAGTGAAATTAAAGAAAATCTAAAAATCTAATCCTGTGTCCATATGTTAATTGTACATACTTTTCACTGTGACTTCAAGGAAGTGACAAATACACAATACACACTTGATCTGACATTTTACAGTGTACAATACACTTGTCAGTGCTCTGGATTGATTATGTAATGGAGACACTTTTTAAATTGACAGCAAAATATCTTTTTTTTTTTTTTTTGTACATGCACACACTCCAATATGTTGGTGATAAGGTAAATGGGCTGATTATATTAGCCATACTAATGCACAGTGGCTTTCCCAGTGACCCTCAACATGTCCTGCACTCTGAAGGGTTGTCAGTCTTTTACTTCTACTCACAGAGACAGTCCACTACAGATAAACAACAAGCTATGATTGTTTGTCCAAACAGCTCACACCCAAGACCTGTCTGTGACCTCTCATGGTCACGCTAATGATGACTGTCCTCTCCCAGCAGCAGTGCCAGCAGTAGTGTAATGTTGTTACTGTATATACAAACAAAGTTTTAGAATGGCAGACATGTTGGATGGTTGGGTATGGAAAATATGTGACTTCTACATTGGAGACCATGTATTTGTGAATCATTTTTAACATTTCAGATCTTCAGAAGGCACTAATGGACTGAGCACCACAGTCAAGGAGGGAAAGTACTGAGAGAAATGCACATTGTTGGTTTTGGCTCTTTAACTGGATTTGCAGACAATAGGAAAAATCTAAAATGAATAAAATTTAGTCAGTGGTGTGTTTGGACAAAATCTGCAACAGATTTTCACACACCATAACATCCCAGATTCTACTGAAGTAACCCAGTGAGTTTAGGATTCAAAGGGTTTGTTCAACTTTCTGTAACCAGGACATAATATTTAGATGATGCAGATATTAATACAAAAACCTGACAAACGAACAAACAAACAAACGAATCAGCAAATAACGTGCTGCCACCCTCAGGCAAACCAGTGGTGAATTATAATGCTGACAAGTGATGCAATTCACGTTTCCTTTAACTTTAGTTAAAATCTAATCAACTCTGCATGAATGCACTAACAAATGAACAAACAAAGTGAACAAACACTCACACGCAGGAAAAAAAAAAACAAACAGAGAATGTGGTGGTCGGAGATTTTTCCAAATAATTACAAATGAATAAACAAATGGTGGTACAAAAGCATATAATGTCACCTAATCTAATAACAGGGGGCAAATATGAAGACTTTCTGTGATAACGTGCAAGAGTAATTAGTGCACATGTAACCTCAGCAGTGTGTTGCATAACCAGTATGTGCTGTGAGGACATACTGTTTGTGTGTGTTTGCATATGTGTGTGTGTGTGTGTGTGTGTGTGAGTACCTGAAGCCGTGGGTTGATGGTGAAGCTGCCGGCTGTGGGGTTCATGCAGGACACGTATTGAACGTTGTGTATTTCCTTCAAAAGCAGTTTATTACGGTCATACCTGAGAGTACGCACACAGACACACGCACACAGAAATCATTATTATGGCCCTATAACAGCCTTGCATGCACACAAATACACACATACCTTCCCTACGCGTCTGCCGATATGGATGCCTCAGCTCCCACTTAAGCTGGCGTGGCTCAGTACTATCCTCCTCCCTCTCAATTTCATACCTGAAATCCTCCCAGCATATCTCTAATGGGCTGACCGTGTCTAAGCCAGTCAGCCTGTGTCCGACGCAGTGGAACCATGTTCAGAATGGCCTCACTGTGTCAGAGAGATGAGCAACAAAATCCTTTTAAGGGGCATCACATAACCCTGCTCTCACATTTGACTTCTGACTCTCATAAAAGTTGTAGTATATTTATACTGAAGCAGAGGATCTGTCTGAATGCTAACAGGGAGGGTGTTCTCAGCACAAAAGCTGTTCTTGTGAATTATTAGGGTTTTTGTAGGGAATTATAGCTTGAAACTGCAGAGCTGCATGCTAATGTCTGAGTCTTACCAGTGGTTGTAGTCCATGTGTTGGCGTATGAGTGTGTGAGGTTGCACTGTGCCATATGCATCCACCTCAGGCATGTTCATGTCATCTATGAAGTAGATGAGTCTTCTGCTGCCTGGAGGTCCATAATTACGCCCTGCTTTCTTCTCAAGGGGCTTTTCCAACACCGCTGTGTAGGAGAGGAACGAAGGAGCAGAGAGAAGAAAGGAGGGAAAGAAAGAATGAGCACAGAGAGAGCAAATCATGTTCATTGATAAAGTCCAAAATCACAGGTTTGTCTCAGACAGAATTCTGCCAGTGTGACAGTCAACAGATGATTTAAGATTTAAGGTGATCCAAGAAAAAAATTACAGAAAAATGGCCTAAAAAAAGAGAATGAACTTGAACTTGATTTGCAGAAATATCAGCACATAAACTGCCATAATTCTATTATTGACGTGAAAAACATCAGCTACTTTAACTGCTACCACAGCTTCCATGTGGAATGAAGATGATGCAGGTGGACTAAATGAAAGCAAAGGTGTTCAGGCTGACAAACAGTCCAGGCAGAGAACTTCAAATGGGCAGGGCTGATAGGAAGGTCATAAGACATGTCCAAAACACAAGAACAGGGTCAGGTTACCGGGCAGAGGTAGGAACAGATAACTGGCAGGGAAAAGAATCGGGTACAGGTACAAATGTCTGCAACACACATGCACAAGTGTATTTAATAACGACCGGCGAAAGTGTCTAATGGCTCTGATGCAATACAGGCAGACAACAGGGCAGCAGAAGTGTGGACAGGGACTGTCGACTCAGGATTCGCTGGGGCGTTGACGGGGACAGCCCTCGCAGGATCAGCCATGACCCCGTGGGTAGCTGTGAGACAGAGGAGCTGGGCAGCTGGGCAGCTAAGAAGGCAGATGTCTTCATGAGACACGACCACCACGCTTTCTTCCCAGAGGTCCAACAACAAGGATTCCCACAGGAAATGGGGAGGCGAGACTTGATGAAAGACTGCTGTGGGCTTTAGGGGGCAGGATCAGGCAGGAGGCTACCTGACAGTGAAGTAGGATGGAGGCTAGCCAGGCTGACACTACCCAACTGAAAGCACACCGGAGACTAACAAGTCCAATACTAGCCAACTTGGAAGAAGGCTGGAGGTTAGCAGGACCAACACTAACGAATTTGGAAGCAAGCCAGGGGCTAGTCGACCGGATGCTAACCAACTCTGAAGCATCCTAAAGGGCTAGCAGGCACAGCTCTAGCCAACTGGGAAGCAGGCCGGGGGCAAGACAATTGGGAATGTATATAGAAAGTTCCATATATTTGCAGGGACACAGGGAAGTGAGAAAGTGCTTTGAGGGCAGGGACAGAGGCAGAGATCATGACAAATTTACCGCATCAGTACTGTCACAGTTCTTAAAAGTAGCCCAATAAAGGCAGCACTGTTTCTGAAGTCAATCAGTAAGAAGCAAATATTTTCTATGCCAGTTGTATATAGCCTGATGCAAATGCATGGTTACTACCTTGAAGCATAGCAGATGTGGTGTAATAGTTGAAGGGCACATTTTTAATCATGTATTTCTCTGCGTCCAACGATCCCAGTTTGTCCCCAACCAGAACAGATTTCCCTGTTCCAGCATTCCCGACCAACATGACAGGCCGCCGATGCTCCAGGAGGCGGTCCATGAAGTAACGAACTCTAATGGTCTCCGCTGTGTGGACCAGACATGCCTGCACGAGAAACACACATTTACATATATCAAAAGCGCATTTGCTCTTAAGTTGGTATGGCTAAAATATACTAGACTACTGTCTGTCTACACACCCAGCAAACACAGGATAACATTATAGCACCAGCCTTCATATGGAGTCACGTTTTTGGCAACTGGACAAATCACCAACTCATGAGGAACATTCTTGGGTCCCACGCTGCTAAATCCTCCAGCTCATTGCTAACTCTGTCGCTGTGTCGTTTGATGCTGGGCAGGTACCACACACTGGATTTATTAGAGCTTTATCACTGAATACAGCTGCTTGCTGCAGCTGGAAGAAAGGCTGCTAAGAGCTGTGAGACTGAATCATTGTTTATATAGAAATATAAACCAATGCAACTTGAAAATGTTAATCAAAACTTGACTAATTGACGACTTGAATTATCTTTTTTGCACACTGATATTTCTAATGCAGTAAAATATTAATATAAGAATAAGTCCTAATGTAAATCCCTAAAAACTTTCCCACAGCATGACTAATAAAATAAGACGGTGTACCTGAAGTGGCGTATCTGCATCCATCTCAAACTTGGGCACCATTTTGGACCAGGGTTCAAACTTCTTGCTCTCGGGGTCGATGTAGTAATCAAACACAGTGCCCTGGGATGGGAACTTGATGGTTTTGAACTCAGCCACCCACCACTTGCTGAACTCCACTCTGTAGTCGACCAGCTACTCACACAGAGCACACACGCAGAGACACAGAGGGTCAATAATCTAAAATGACTTCCTCTCCGCTTTTTTCCCTGCTCCGTACAGTAGCTATGGATCTGTGCGTTTGATTTACACTGGTGTGAATACAAGCCAGAGGACAAATAAATGGCAACAGCAGAGAGATACAGCCACAGCAGTTGAAGGGTAGAAAATGAGAGATGGCAGGCCTATCTATCCATCTGTCTGATTCAGACACTGAAGTAGCCTCATCACCTGCTGGCTGGCAGCTCCTCGCCTTCCTCTCTGCCTCCCCACCCCTTGGTACCTGTCTCCTCTATTCACCACCAACTCTCCAGTCAATAAAACCACTTAGCATTTAAATGCATTTGTGATGGGAAAATAAAGTGGAGTACATTTGTACCAAGGGGAGAGCAGTTTTATCCCATAACGTAGATGGACGCGCTTACTGTACAGCGCTAACTGGATTGCTTAGCAACTGCTTGCCACGGCTCTCCTGGTGATTTAAATTCAGCCAGCCTATGTGTTGCTGAGTGGAAATGGAGTCCACTTCATTTTCAGATGGACATCTCTCCCTTTCTCAAAAACCTGCCATTTACTTTCAAAAGACATTTAAGAAATAGAGACACAAAGTTGAGTTGCATAAGAGTCATCAAGGCTTAAATAACACTAAGGAATACCCATAATGCAAGAGCAAAAAAAAAAAAACTCCTTCGAAAGGAGTTATGAGGAAAGGGGTAAAAGAAAAAATCATTCAGCTGTTTCAGTTATGTTCCATTCTCTTCCCTCTTTATGCAACCACTTAGAAAGAGCCTCACATGCCCAGAGGCCCACACAGTACCTGGTCCTGGAACATGGCTCCCCCAAAGGCCCAGACCGCAGCAAAGACAAAATAGAGCTCATAAAGTTCCTTGGCACAGTCTGGCGGGGTGTTTTCTGGAGTCAGCAGACACTCCAGCAAGTAGCACAGCATCTGGACCATACTCTGCTCAGGGACAGGGATGATCTTCTTAAACCTGAGCAAAGACAGACACATTACGTCACCGCATTCAAGCATTACCCTTGACTTGTGTGACTCACTCGGGAAGAAAGAAAGCTACTGTGCTGAGAGAGGAAAACAAAAGGTTAAATTGTGTTTTCACCTTATGTAATTTGGAACTGTATCACAGATGTTTAACAGAAAAAATACAGCAATTGTTTTCACTTCCATGAAACCGGATGACACATTTATAAGCTATGGTACATTTTAGCATTTTCTGATTTTTGGCCTCACACTGAGGACAAAATATTCCTCCTCTGCTTCCTGTTTTTGTTGTCTGCTCCAACAGCAGTGGTAATGGAGGTGTTGGAGGAGGCGAGTGGTCCTGTATAACACAATGGAATGCAGGACAGCATCCAGTTCTTCTGAGTCAGTCCCTGTTTGCTCTGGTCCAACCAGTCCACCCACTTTTGCACAGTCCCTCCCCATGTTATGTCACACCCCAACATCCTGCGTCAGCTGGACATGACTGCAAGCCTGACATTTCATGGTGACACAGAGCCACTGAGGAGCTGCTTCACCTTGATCTGAGGGCGTCCAGGCAGGAGGGAAGGTACTTGTCAAACAGAATGGTCAAGTTGGCCTTCTCTGATTGGACCTCCCTCCTGTCGATCCAGCTGGACACCGGTGGGTTCCAGCCGAGGTCTGCTGGGTTTATATACAGGATGCCTGAGAGAGAAGAACACAAATGATTGATCTTAGACACATGGGCAAAAAGTTGTTGTTGGGCTTCTCAGCCTCCACATATGAGAACTGTATGGACCCCGGCCCCTCCGACACTCAGATTATGGAAGATTCAAACTGTCTAAATGAAAACAATTCAAAGAAAAAAAGTACATTACATATAGTAATATGTATTTACTTTTTATGTACATATTTACAGTGCCTTAATTAAAAAAAAATAAAATAAAGACATGTGAGAGTACAATTGAAATGCATGACACCTCTATATTTACATAATTACCACATTTACCAAGCAGATATAAAAAGAAAACACATGACAATGTGTTTTCTTTTGTTTTTTAGATTTTAAATCTTTCAAAACAGATCACGATATACATATTGAATAAGCTGTAATAAACTAAATGGTGCCAGGTTTTCAGTGAGTAAACTGGTTTGAGGCTGTTAGTTCAAACAGTGTTTTAAGGAATATACACCAGTGAGAGGAGCTGTCCTCTGAAGATGGACAAATGAGATCTTCCACTTTTTTTCCCATTTTCATTTACCAGGCCAACAGTCCATAAACTTAAGATATGATACTTCACACCGATATAAAAAATCCAGTACAAACACAATAGTGTCAGAAGTGTCCAAGTTACTGGATCCCTGGTGAGGAAAGGGAAGGAAAGTGGAAACTACCTGCTCTGGAAACTGTGGCGGGAGTAGCAGTGCGAAGATGGCTGATCTCAAACACCAGCCTCATGGTGGGGTTCAGAGGGATCCGCTCATTACTGGCCAGAGTCAGCACCTAACAGAATAAGAGAGCATGTTTATACATGCACGTATCACTGAGAGACAACATGTTCTTTTGGTGCTTACACAGTCTAAACCTGGATTGTGTCACCTGCCATCCTCAGCTTTTTTTTTTTTTTTTTTTTTTTAAACTATTTATTCTCACTTCCCCAGAACACAAACAGTTTACTACTCTGTTGCATCAGTTATGAGTCAGCTACATTCTATTCATCTGCATTTAGTGAACAGCAGACAGTGAAAACATCTTTCTGATACTGAATAAAAGACATTTACACACAAACACACACACACATACTCTCAGTTCGCTCACACCTTGTTGTCATCCATGACTGTGTTGAGTGACTCAATCCACATCGGATCAATGTCTCCATCCAGAACAATCCACTTTGGCCCGCTGTGACTGACGTTGGCCAGTTCACGCATTATACTGGAGAAAAGGCCTGTGGGGAGAAAGTTCACACTCAGCTCACTCAGGTCAGGTGTTGTTCAGACACACACTGTTACTGTAGGATGCCTTGATCACCGTCTTTCCACTCTCTGGTTGCCGGGTTGATGATCCCAAACAGCTCGTCGTTGGTCACAGCTTTGGGGTTGAGGTCTGCCCACACAGGCCTGCGCTTCATGTTCTGATAGGTCCGCTGGAGTGACCTCATCACCTGACTCTTCCCAGTACCCGCGTTCCCAATCACAAACACAGAGTGACGCACGGCCAGCAGCTCCTCCAGCTGCACCACCTAACACACACACACACACACACAGAATAAAACCTTTCAGATGAGGCTTTGTTTGCATCACACACAGGACTGATGACATGCTGTACAGATAATCACTGACAGCATTTCATGGGGCGCTACGCTGCAGCACTCAGTCCACTGTATGTCGTGTGATGCACTGCAGCGCAGCAGCTTAGTACACTGTTCACAGACTGCAACAAATGACGGAAGTGGTCTTCTGGTGGGACAGATATCTGCACCCTCATTATTCTGTGTTTGCACAATTAAAGGGGCAGCAAACACACAGCAAATACAGAAACAATGCAAAACCAAAAACACACAAATCCCCCAAAAAAGTGTAACAGAAAAAAAAGCGCTGTTCTCCAGGCCTCTAAGGGGAGCACGCAGTGGAGCAGTTTGAGCTTCGACCTGAGAGACAGAGACCAGACCTATGAACCAGACGAGAGAGCGCGTGGGGAGACAGGTGGAGTAAAGAGGCGACACAAACATTTCTTCCCACGAACATCTCTCCCTTGTTGACTGGATATGTAGCTTTTTTTGTAGCATGTTTCTGTTGCTGTATTTGTTTTGCAAATTCGTATGTGTGTGTGAATTGGCATCATTTCTGAATTTTCAGCCTGTTTATCCTAATGGAAATGTTCTGGGCCGTCTCAGTGCGTCTGCCCTGGTCAGCCACCGTAACCCACAGGTCTGACTTGCATCATCAATGGTTTTCTGAAGAAACTGAGATAACTGAAACTAAATTTATTAATAAGACAATTTAAATATTTTAAATCTTTAGCCTCTACTTTCACTATGATTCAGACTTTTCCTTGACTAGTGGTGTAACATTTTCTGTCAATCCAGGTATGGGAGGTGACACCACAGAGCGAGTAACAGAGAGTGACAGAGAGAAAGAGAGAGAAAGAGAGATTTCCTTCCTACTTCCACTCAAACATACAGATGGCGGAGCTCAATCAATGCAATCGACCAGGCTCCTCGCGGTTCCTACTCCCCATCCATTCAGCCGGCACGCAGGCGGCCTTACACTCTCAAAGGCCCTGGCTGATTACTGCTTTGATGTGGGGAGGACTAATGCTAGCACAGGCTAACGCTTAAAGGTATGCTGTCTCTCTCACCTCGCTCCCCCCCCCCTCCCGTTGTCTGAAATCAAAAGGTTGGCCACACAAACAAAGACGGTAAAAGTTCAGGCTCTGGGGGTGGATGGTTGTTATTGACCGCTATGCTATTCTCTCTCCCTCTCTCACTCTGTCTCTCCTCTTTGTTTATTTCTATGGCTGTCTTTCGCAATGTCAGGGTTAAGTGGCATGGTGCAGTGCCAGGCTCCATTGATGGACTGTTATTATGTGGTTCCCGTGTCTATTTGACCTGAGGCAGATTGCACTTATTTCCCCTGGACCTGCGTTCATGTGTCTCTGACATATAACACCTTTTATTGTGCACGTGTGTGTATATGTGTGTGTGTATCTATATCCAATATAATGACTAGAATTAGGTCAGCAGCTTGGCCACCTGTACACTCATTGTTGGCTTTCTGTGATATTTGCCCAATTCATCCAGATCCCGCAGACTTTTTTGACACTAATGTCTATTTCCCAGCGGAACATTACGATGTGAGGTAAACAGCTTTTGGCAAGAAGCAAGAAAAATAATACATAATAAAATATAAAGAAGAACTCAATAGGTGCTTGGCCACCGGGGGATTCGAACCCTTGACCTTTGTATCTGCACACACCTTCTCACATGAGGCAGTGACATCAGTTGTGCAAAACTGCTGTATTTTTATCTAAAAAAATCTATCTAAAACAACCATCACACATCTGCTTGGATCCCTAATAAATGAGTGCTACGCCTGCAACATCTGTCTGAACTGTTAAACATGAAAGCCTCATTCTGGGCACTGTGCTCATGCTTCTCTGACAACTTGTGATCGAGTTTGCCATCAACCTTGACCTTGACCAGCGTTTGTGAGACTTGCATCTTATGAGTTGTCATCAAAACAGAATCTGATTAACTGCACCAGACGAGCATGAAGACTGTCAGCACTTCAAGGAATCATGTTTTATTTTACCTTCAGCACAAAGTTGTCCTCAGCCTGTAGCTTCAAGTCCAGGATAGACTCCTTCACGTGCTTCTCAAAGTCCAAGTCTCTCTTCCTGGGGACATCCAAGGCAGGAAACAGATCACCGATCAGCCCCATAAACACCGGCATGTCGTCGGTCACGATCTTGGGGATGTTGAAGTCTCTCAGCGCTCGCATCAGCACCTGGTCCTCCGCTCGGCCTGGGTCTCCCCGCTTCAGAGACCCAGCCACCACCAGGACCGACTTGATGGCTCGGAGGCCCCAGTCATAGTGGTCCTGTGGTAAAGAATAGAGAAAGATGAGTGAACAGAGTATAATACACCCCAGGCAACATCACAGGCCATTTCAATATCATGAACCATCATCACAGTTACTAAACTTTATCTGTAAAATTAATTACAGTTTGACACTATTGTGTCTCATACACAATGCAAACATTTAAGCACCAGAAGATCTGAAACATTTTTTTTATATTTCCCCCCATTTTAGGAGAAAAACCATTTTGTAGCTGCTAAGAGTCCTTCTGTTCTTGATTTAGGCATTTTCAGTGTCTCTTCTTGCTGATCCCTTCAGGTTCTCAGACATTTTTAGGCTGTCTTGCAGCATGTTTACCATCTACCCACAGATGTTCGATGATGTTCAGGTCAGAGGACTGAGAGGGTCGTTCCAAAAGTTTCAGCTCGTGTTTCTTCAAGTAGTCGATGATGGATTTTGAGATCTGCTTCGGATGATAATTTTTTTTTTTTTGTAGAAACCAGCCTCTTGCAGGACATTTGCATCCAGAATTTGCTGACATTTAGTGGAATCCATTCTTCCCTCTAGCTGCGCAATGTTTCCACCCCCATGCTTAACAGCTGGCAGGCTGTTCCATCAAATGCTGCTCCCTTTTCCTCCAAACACACCTTTGGTGATTGTGGCCCAAAAAGCTCAATTTTAACTTCATTTGTCCACAACATCTGTTTCCAAAAAGCCTCTGGTTTGTCCAGATGTTGCTTTGCAAACTTCAGACTGACTTTTGTGATGAGTTCACAGGCAGGGTTTCCATCAGAGGATTCTTCCATGTAGACCCCTTTTGTCGAGGCAATATTGCAGTGAGCAGACCTGCTGTACAAGCAGCAGGTCAAGCAATTACTTTTTAATTACTTGTTATTGTTTTTTTTTCTATTTGCTAAGTTCATGAAAGAAAAAGTAACAGTGCATTAACATTTGAAGAAAGGCTCATTTTTAATCTCTGCACACTGCAGGAGTTGTATCTACTTTTAACTTCAAGATAACTAGAGCACTGGTCCATTTATTTTATCATTTAAAGTCCTATACTGTCCAATATGAGACTTATAGTAGAACTTATCAGGTGCAATGATTTTACAGCAAGCTTTAACATCCTTTATGTTCTTTAATGTAACATATAACATCGACATCACAACTGGTCAGTAATAGAACTAAGAAAAGCAGCAGATGTTGACATGTGAGAAGCTGTAACCAATTTGCTGCTTAAGTCTCTGTAGATCAGCTCTAGAGGGCAGGTTGTTATCTGGATGTTTGGGGAAGTAATGAAGCTGCATAGAGGGGTGAACACACACACACACACCCCCCCCACACACACACCCCGCCATGTAAGTAGAGGCCCCAAACTTATTAAGGCCTTATTTCAGCTCCCTGCAGTTTCACAAAGCATGAACTATATCTGACTGTGCACGGGCAGGAAAGTCAGCGTAGCCATTCTGCACAGGCCCATGCACCAGAACTTATGTAATATTAAATCCACAATTATGAACCAGTTGTTTAACTTGAGAAAGTAGCTCTGTGGTTCTGCACTTTCCATTGATTTGCACTTTCAGCTTGGGAATACAGCTTAGAGGAGCAATCTGTTCATTATTATCTGATTTCATTACCGCTAAGTTGCTAATGTTGGAAAATTTGCATTGAAACTCTGGCAAACAACTTTAAGAAAGTTTTGTGTCATTAAGATGAAAAAGTCAAAGGAGCTAGACCTTCATAAAACAGCCATAAAAAGGAACTGGAGTGCTATGACACTTAAATGGGCCTGTGGTCATGAGAAACTCATCCAGAACGGAGGGCTCATAAAATTGCTTATCTAAGCTGGGAAGCTTCACTGTTACTATTAGTCATCACTGTGAATGATTTTATTGCTTTTTTAAAAAATAATTAAAATAATGGTATGACACCTAAAACAGCTCTGGACTACAAAAGGATTAAAGAAAAATTTAGATTGAATGACATCCAGAGCCCCTGCAGCTTCTTATTCATATGCATGGAACACTTCACTCAGATGGTTTAGTTAGAAAGTCAGCTGTTGTGTGGTACCTCTGAGTCAGTCCTTTCTCAAAGGCCTCAAATATAAAGAGAGCTCTGTGTGAGTTGTTGAGCCTTGAAGTGGCTCTTTTTTTAATCATATCAGCAGTGTAACAGCGAAACGAGCAGATAGTACCTGTTTGGACAACAGCTCCTTACACAGCGTGTAGAGCGTGATAAACTTCCTGGCGAGGACGCGGGCGTTAATGAAGCCCTCTGCCACCAGCATGATTTCACAGATCAGCTCGAAGTCTGGCACCACCATGGCACAGGGTCTGTGGGAGAAACACAGAGAATGCATTTGTCCTGGATAAATAAATGGTTTGTCATCTGCAGTACATCAGTCACCTGTGAGCTTGTGGTATTTGTCTCATGAAATCAAAACCTTTTCTCTCAGGCTTTCCTTGATCTGCTGAGGCTTAGACTGAACCTGTGTGTCACTTTGGACAAAAAAAAACATTTGTAAAATGATTTACATTCATTTTGACATGAATGTCATCAGGGAGGTATATGAGGATGTTTCCAGGTGTGTTAAATTAGTCCACTTAAACATACTGTATGTTACCATAACCTTCCATTTGTTCTGAAAATAAGGAACATCTAGAGAAGATTCTTTCAGTTGTGTTTACTAGAACTTATTTAGGTCTAGCCACAAATGTTGAAGGGTTGGTTCACTCAAATGACAAAACACATTTTCTATCAGTAAGAGTTGTGGTTTTGTTTGTCAAGGTTTTTAGATACCTGTGTGAGACTTTTACCTCTACCCCAGTAAAATGCAAGTGAATGACATTTTGGTTTCAGGTGCTCACAGAACTGAAAAATGACACTGAACAGCAATATTTGTTTCCCAAACAGTGGCTCTATTAGAAATATAATCCACCAACCTCACTGTCAATAGTTTTGGACAGAATTATTTTTCACTGAAGAAACAGTCCCTATATCTCCAGCAGAGATGAGCAGCAGGTTACAGAGGTCTGGTAAGTTCACTTCTTTCTATCTTCATACCAACAGATTTTTTTTTGCATTTTCAAACTTATAGTCTTCACAATGGCTTAAGTGACGTCACTCAAGGACATTTACGACAGTTTGTGCTGTGTTGGAGTCTGGAGCCACAAAAGGCTTTGCACAGTAGTAGTACTCCCTGTTACAGTTCATCCTGAGGGCAAAATAAGTGTCTGTACAAAATTATATGACAATCCATCAAGCAGATGTAGAAGTGTAATCAGCAGGTAAACCATCTAACTGTTTTTGAGATACATCAGTCTGGACTAATACAGTAATCCAGAAACCTCATTATCAATAGTTTTCATTAGAACTGCTTTCTAATGACAAAATAATAAATATCACTTGTTTCCCAATTGGGGGAACTGTGTGTGTGTGCTTTGAATTTGATTACCCAATTATGTGTTATATATAAAGCATGTATTATAAGTTATAAGAAGTTCAAAAACTGTAAAATTATCATAGAATGTCGGAATATTTCCAGTAATATTATGCACTTCTTCAAATTTTATGTATTTTAATTAAAAAAAAATTTTTTTTTCTGGAAAATCACATGAATAAAAGAGCAGGAGACTGAAGTATCACTCACCTGAACAGAGCTTTGAGGTTCTCCGGAAGCTCAGTCCTGCCAGCGTAGCCTGGATTCATGGTGATGAAGATACCGACAGTGGGGCAAAGATTCACCTCCTCTCCCATGAAGTTAAATCTCTGCTTCTTATCTCGAATGGCGTCCTGGATACTTTTGACCTGACGTTCAAAGAAGAAAATCTCAATTCAGAGTAGAATGAATTGTCACTGCTGGGTATCCAGTGGTTTGATGCTGGGTATCAAAACCTATGTATCAAACAACATGGGTCCATATCACCAGGTATTAAAAACTGTTTGTTAAATGGAATAAAAAGACTTAAAGTGTACAACCCTGCAAGCAGCTCTGTGATGCTGTACTAGGGCACAGCAGCTAAAACACGCTAACATATTTGCAATGACGATGCTAACATGTGGATGTTAAGGTAGAATGTTTACCATGTCTGATGTTTTAGTTTAGTATCAGCTCAGGCTGATGGGGATGTCACTAGTGTTGTATTTAGTCATAAACCAAAGAATTAAGAAAGAAATTGACCTAATAATGATGCTGCAGGAAAAGTCCTCCAATTACATTACCACCTACATTACCCACAATAAAAGTCAACCACCAAAAAGCTTCAAGATCTGCTATTATGCTAGTAGCAACTAATGTATCCTTGAGCATCTGAGGTCTGGGTTTACAGTTTTTTTCACATGTCTAGTAGTATTCCAACACCTGGAAACAGAGGGCGCCTCCATTTAAGGGATCACTACAGTGATTACAATTCATGAGCACAACCTTAACTCTTCCCTTCTCCAGTGAAATTTCTCAGCATCTGTAAGATGGAATGGCCCAAATGTTTGCACAGACGACTGTTACTGTAGCATCACCGTGACATTTGTGGTTTTGGATTTGTGATGCTGCCGTCAGTCAAATTTTGTGCCAATCCATCGAGCAGATGCAGAGTAGAGATATTTCACAGGTACCTGCTGGTGGAGCTAGAGGATAAGTCAGGGGATCACCAAGTTCAATGTATGATCCATCCTTTGGGGACCACGAATGATTGCTAGAGTTATTTTAGGGAAACTGTAGTACTGTATTGCAGCATTATCAAAAAGTTTCAAACCATAATCAGCATTAGTCACTGCCAATTAACACTCCCAGAAGACACTAGTGCAAACCTAATATGGGATGTAGCCTAAGAAAGTTTAGTGTCACTCATTAGCATATCATTAACATCACGCAGCACATACTAGAGTCAATTTGTAACAGCATGTCAAATTGTTATGCAGCATGCACCTCTTATTTTTTTTTCCCAGGGACACAATTTCATCAATATGAGCATGCTATCAGCCAGGGTTTACTGGATGGATGAACTGCCAAGGCTCCTCTTGTCTACATTATGATTGAATGAGATATCAGAAACGAACTTTTTGTGTGTGTGCAATCGAGTCTTGGCCTAAAACTCTGACTCCCAGCCTGTAAGAGGCTTTATGAATTTAACATGCGTGCGGTAAAAAGAGCGTAGCGAGTCGACAGCTGGAAAGAGGAGGAACATCTCTTCATGGATGAGTACTCGGCTACAGATCACTCAGTCATACTAACAAAACAGGGAGAGGAGGGGGGGGATGCAAAATGCAAAAACAAACAGTGCAGCTGCAGAACAATAAAAAAAAAGAATAAAAGTTTTCATGAGAACATCAGTGGGGTTTGTTTTTCATGTCAGCGGCCCATCACTGCTGTCCTGCAGGGACATGAAGTAAAGTAAAACAACAAGAGCACATTTCAAGAACAGACACCGTTGTGAAAGGTGTTATCCAGTGGGGTAAGGCCTTACTCCTTGCTGTGTCTTTGAATGTACAGACTGGAAACAGCAGCGTCAGTATATTCACAGTCCAGACCTGTGCTGGCTATAACAGAGGCAGAACTTCGCCAATTTATCTCCATGTTGTTACATCTGGCGGCCTTCTGTTTGTCGCTGCTTTATTTAACGTAGAACCGGTCCCGCCACCTGTGTTAGCAGACCCAACAGGCAGCCAAGTATGTCGCTGTGCGATGCTAGCTGCTCCCACTTTAAGAGGATGGATTAGGTGTGTGTGCTATGGTGAGAGATGGCTCAGCATTGGCTCCACTGAAGCAGGCTGAGCTCTGGAGCAGGCTGCCAGCTGTCACAGCAGGAGTTTGACGCTCCTCTGTTCTCAAGGTCTACTTCTCCATGTAAAAGCCAAAAGATTTATTATTCATTATGCCGTGCAACACCTATTCATTCTTCTGGCACTTTAAAATTCTCTAAGTACTGCAGACTTCCATAGCTTATGGAAGACAACCGCTTGACTTTCACTGCTGCTGAAGAGAGAGGGAAGGGTGACTGGTGAGTCTAGCAGTGAATAATGATCCGTCGAGGAACTTTATCTCCATTATCATCATGATCATAATCAGTGTTCTTCTCAACGTTTTGCTATGACAGAATTGCACATGCATGACGATAGTGTCTGGGGCAACAGCCTGCAGGATCTGAATACACCACAGGGACTTATGAAATCGCGGAGAGAGGATCTGTTTGATCTGGGAAGGCAGAAAAGCTAACATCAGCGGAAACACACAGTATATGGCTGATTTCTCAAAAGAGGCCCATAATCAAAGGGCTAGCTACAGTAGGTCAACCAGAGTATACGCTATTCTATGTGTGGAGAATATTAAGTTTTTGGGGTTTTTTTTTACTTTATCTGTCACTGTGCATGAAGGGGAGACAGAAGAGGAGAATGAAGGTGAAGACACTGTCAGCATGATCTATGTAGTTCATCCAGAGAGCTCCAAGATGGCAAAATTAGACCCTCAGGTCATACTGAAGTAATGATTCAATTTACATGGAGCATAGACTTAAACCTTCTTTTACTGATTTTTTTAGCCACCTGGAAGCACTGCAACAAGCTGTAAACACAACACTCATATGACTACAGTTTGCATATTCAGCAGATACAGAGCTACAGTAGCTCTGCTCTGGTCTCTACCCCCTTCTGAGAAAAATATCTGGCTCTTTAGCTGCTAAATGCTCCACCATTTTCACCTGTTTTCAGTATGTTTATTAAAGTTATTTCACTTTATTTTATTTTACCTTTATTTAACCAGGTATGTTCCATTGAGAATGTTACGAAGGCTAAAATAAGCTACAATCAGAGGAAATTACAAAAACAAAGTTCTTAGATAATCCTCTAATAAGGCTAAAATGAGCTTAAAACAGAGACAAATTCTAAAGGGGTTGTTTGCCGTATAACTTACAAAAGCTTTGAAAACAGACGCCCACTGCAGCTGGAAAAGAAGTTTGAAAGTGACCCAAAACATTAAAGCTGTGGGAGGTGAGTGGAATTTCATTTGTGGTGTTCAAAGCTCTGAAAAATTTTTCTTAAAAAATCAACAGCAAACCAGGAAAAGTGTCCCTGTTGGTCTGGATAATCCACACAATGGTTGGACTCTTTTTGGGTAAGAAGTAGCCTGGTTGAAACTGATTTTCAATGAATTTGTTTGCATAAGTGAAGTTAAATGCAACATAATCCCAGAAATTCTCAAGTAGCAGGTATATTTGTGACCTTGTTGCTTGTATGTGTCACTTCAGAATAAAATAAACTAGAAGCATCATTTCATGTGTATTTATGCTGGGTAGTCAAAAAAACCTTATTAATATAATTAAATATAGAAAAATTTGCCTATTTTATGACAACGTGAGGTCCAAGCCTGTGATTGGCCTGTTTTACTGTCTGTCAGCAAAACAGACCTATCAGAGCTTGTTACTTTACCAAAATTCATTTGAAAGCAAATGACTCCTAATTACACAAACAATTTCATTTGTTATAGTTTATTTGTCCACATTTTCAAATCTAGGTTGTGCTCAGAGCACTAACACCGAGCAAATACTAATTCACCCACATTACTGCACCACATCCTTTCAGAGCTTAAAGTTAGTCCATTCACATTACTGCTAAAAGATGTGAGCATCATGACAGGCACCACAGGCAAGCAAAGGATCCTCAACTCTCAAATCAGATCACAGAAGGCTCCAATTATGAAGAAGCTCTGGGGTGCAAAGGTGCCAGCCTTGGTGAATTAGTCTTATAGCTGAAGCAATTTGGGCTTCCAATCGGTGATGAAGAGGCTATTTACTCCTGCAGTTCTACTGTCAGAGGCTTATTTTCACCACAACTGGAGTTGGACAGACCAACTCGCAAATAAGACGAAAACTTTCACATTTTAGCTCCACCCGTCCAGAGTGCAAACACTCCCTGAATGGGATTTTGGGAGTACCTGAGGTATAGGAGCTGGACTTGTTCTTACCTGTACAGCCACCACAGACAGCACCTCTACTGAGATCCTGTTAAATTCATCAAAGCAGCCCCATGCCCCCGTCTGAGCCAGGCCTTTGTAGATGTTCCCACAGGACTGATGGACAGACAGAGAGAGTGACAGATATTCAGATGGACACAGTGGGACAGGAAGTCAGTCAGTGGTCACTGGTGGAGACCCGGTCCAACTGACTGATAAGACATGTAAGGCAGACAGAGACATATCACCAATTAGACAGAAGACATATGGAAAAACATTAATCGCAGCACCGCAGCAGGAGAAGAGTAGGCGAATAATAACAGGATGATGCATAAACAAGGCCTCACACTAATAAAACAAGGTGCTGATGGCTAAAAGAGGAACGCGAAAATGTCCACCACCCACATTTTAGCTTTCCTAGGATCAATTTGATAGCAGGTGAACAGCCCTCTGGAGAGCAGCTGGACCAGGATGAAGCAGGCAGCTGACTTTTCTCTGCAATTACAGGGCCGAGGAAACCTTCTCTGACGCAAACCGGAGCTGACTGGAGGATTGATCCAACTCGTGTGTGTGCATAACTGAGTATGAGTAACAGTGTGAGGCTCTGAAGCCAGCTTCTAGTGCCTGTGTTCCTCCTGGAGTATATTAGCACTTCTCTCTGACACCTTGCTGCGCTGTGTATAGCCGGGGGTGCTGTACGCCTCTATGCTGTAATGATGCCTCTGCCTGGGGGAAGCAGGAGCAAGACGCATCACAAGATTATGCTTATGTCTCCCCTGACCAATCTATATGCAGAAAGTGTGTGTGTAAGAGTACACAAGAGTGCATAATAGAGGGTGGAGGCTGGATACAGAGAGGGCATTTTGACAAGGTTTAGCAGAGAAATAACAATTAGAGTTTAACTAATCAGCTTTTTTTTTTTTCAAGGAGGAAGAAGGCAAAGGGAAGATGAAAAAGAAAAGATGAAAAGAGAAGGGCATAAAGGTGGGCTAACAACTAATGACAAATGCATACCATATAGCTGACAAAGGCAAAGATGAAAAGAAACATGCATAACATGAGCTGCTGTGAATGCACATCAGCTACGTGCACTGGCTCAAATGCAGATTCGTGTGTGCGTGCGCAACCGGCTCACCTTGTAGTCCATCTGCTCAGAGCAGTTAAATACATAGACCATGATGCCGAGGGCTCTGCCCAAGTCTTTGGTAGTCTCAGTCTTGCCTGTGCCTGCGGGCCCTGCTGGAGCTCCACTCATGGTCAGGTGTAGGGACTGGGTCAGGGTGATGTAGCATCTAAATATAGTAGAGATAAACAAACATGCATCACTGCTGAGGACTGCAACCTGACAGCTAGCATTTATAAAGATCAGGACAAGGCCACTTCACTCCATTCATTCACAGTCAGGACCTTGACTTCTCAGACACATTTATAGTTGTCTTAGTTATACTTAAGGTATCTACTAGTATTGTCTCCTCACAGAAAGAAGGTTGTAGGTGGATGTCACAACCCAGCTCAAGGCTGGACAAAGGAGGGAAGACCACACGGGTTGGCTCCTGCAGAGAGAGGCCTGCTCAGAGAGGGTCATCACACCACCCCCTTATGAAAAAGTGGTCTGACCACAAACCCTCGACAGGAAAAACAATATTAATTTTACATTTAAAAGTGGTATTCCACACTGAACCACAGAGTCACTGTCTCTGTCCGTTTGGAGCCAGAAGAGTCAAAATACATGTTAAATACCACAAAGCACAGCAGAGGAAGATTCTTTAAAACTAGAGCGGGACAAAATCAAGACCTGACCGGGCATAAGCAGAAGTAAAAGGCAGAGCAGAACAATGTGGGACAGGACATAAGACAAGTGTGTTTGTGTCAAGGCCCAATCCCTAACCCCATGACAATAATAAAAATTAACAAACCTGATACAAAACCACAAATCAAAAGCACTGAATCCCATTATGCAGCAACAAACCAATGGTAGCCCACACAAACAAACTCCCCAAACTCCAGTCTAGTATACAACTAACCATGTACGCTCAACCCTGGTCGTAGCAGTAGCAGGCAGCTACTGCTACATCCCCAGAAAGCCTTGAATGTGATCCCAGGCATAAAGCTCTACCCACTCTCACTGGCACTTCAAGAGCTCACACTGCAATAATTGCATCTGCAATAATAAGTTTATCTTACAGAACAGAAAACGAAATGAATGTAGAGACAAACAAAATACAACAAAACCCAACATGGTGGAAGGCAGGAGGAGAGAGACTGGCTGACTGCCACCAGCTAACACAGTGCAGCCAGGCCAGGTGAGCTGAATCTCTGACGACCAGGCTCCGCCCATGAGGCTCCTGCAGAGAGAGGCCTGCTCAGAGAGGGTTGTCACAGTGGAACTGGCCTTCTGCACTTTTATGTGGAGTCTATAATGTGCCACCAGAATAATTACAGACTTGTCCTTAGAATCAAATAAAGAAATAAAAGCTAAAGACAGGAAGCGATTAGCTCAGCTTAGCATAAAGACTGAAGGCAGAGGGAAACAGCAAGCATAGCTAAACTTGGCTTTTCACCTCTTGACTCCAGCTCTGTACTTAACATGCAGGCAAAACAGAATAGTGGTAGTTCAAAATGTTAAAGTGTTCTTTTAAAGGCAGAACAGAGGAACAGAATTATTACTTAGCAAATTTAAATGTTTATTTATAAAGTTTCACGGTTCAAATTCATTAATGCATCATTTAAATGTGAGTTTAATAAATCACTTTATAACTGCCTTTTAACACTGACAAGGTGACAGATCATTAGTCTGGTGGCACACTCCAAACTCCACACTGTTTCCCTGTCTTCACAATAATGCATGCTGGGAATAGAGGAACTGAGAGTTCCCAGTAAGTCTTGCAAAAATCTGTTCCCGTTTCCTCTGCAAAATACCTCCAGGATTTCTAGCATGGGTGCACCTGTGTGTTTGCACACTGGACTATCATATGTCCAACTGTACAACAAAGGAATCGTTTCTAAACCATACAGGTCTAGCTGTGTGGTAAAATAACTGTTCAGAATAAGTATAAATGGAGTGGAGTCAAAATCTGAAATAAAAACTACACAGATGGTTCAACAAGTGGCTTAATGTGACATTCAAGCCTTCAGCACCAGATCAGACTGCAGAGTGGCATCTAACTAGTGGAGCACCGAGTGCAGAGGATCGCCATTATGCTGCAAATAATTAGTCAAAAACAATTCTCCAGCGCCTCAAATCACTGAAACAACATGCACGCAAAGGACTTTCCCCTCTGCCACTGCAGCATTAATAAAGACAGATGCTCCCAGGTAACCACTCATTTGTACTGAATATATGAAATAATTTTTTTCCAAAAAAGACATCTCCCAGACTGACTTTAAAGAAATACACAATAGAAAAAGGCTTCATGTCTGTAGCAGCATTACAAGAAGTGCACACAATAACAAATGACAAATCCTGAGTTGACACTGTCTTCTAACCAGCACTGACAACGTCTTGGTGTCGGCTCAGCCGTCATCACACATAACCTCATTATATGATAATATAATCTGCTCCTGTGCTTTGATTATCACACGGGCTGATTAGTGATGCCAGTGATTGCTTCTCCCGCAAAAACCTGTCAGGACTAACAAACTGTCTGCCCATCTCGTATCAATAAAAAAGCAGTAGCATCACGGACATGAACTGATGGAGACAATCAGGACTTTATTGATCAGGCCAATAAACACTATGGTTTGCCTTGAATATCAATACAGCAATGATTTTAATGAGCTGCTGGTTAATAGATGATGTATGGACGGGAAAAATATTGGAAAGCATAACGAGAGACAGGAGCTCAGAGAAGACAAATGATCCCATCTGTATACAGTGTATCATCCTGATACCAGTGCCAACGGGCTTTATGACTCTCCCCTGAAATATGGCCAAAAATCTCACAATCAGTCGTTGAGGATAAGGATATCCTGCTCAGAATAACTAAAGCCAGATAAAAGACGAGAGAGTGAAACTAAACTGGGTGGCTGTGACAAGGTGACTTGTTTTATTCCAGTGTTTTTAAAAGAATCAGCTATATATCAGTGTGTCTGTCTGACTCATTCTCTTTCCATTCTTCTCTCGTTGGTCTGTGTGTGTGTGTGTGTGTGTGTGTGTGTGTGTGTGTGTGTGTGTGTGTGTGTGTGTGTGTTAGCTGGGTAAAATATTCCTGACATTTTGCATAATGGTGCAGCTTTGGAGATCCTGCAGTATTGAGCGAATGCTAACATTGTGCCGATAACGTTCCTGCTGTTATAGATTAGCACGAGTGATTCTTTTAGCCTAATTATACTGCTGCAGAAGGTGAACACACCACACTAAGTATATTCAGCTTGGAGTAAACAAGCGCATACAGGCCTGTGTTCGTTCCATATCCTTTCAGAGCAGCTCTATAAGCATGGATTGACACTTCCTTTATCTCTGCTGTCATCACATTATAATCATGGTTATAATTTCAAAAACAAAGTGGTTCAGATGTTTTTTTTTCACAGTAGAAATTTTGACATATCACAGAAAGAAAAACAAAGGTGTGATAATAACATGATGATAGATGAATTCCATTTAGCCTCTTCAGTTTCAGGGTCCTGTAATGGACCATTTTCATAGCAGACATTTTGACTTGTCATAGTGGGAGAAAAACAGGTGTAAATAAACATTATTAATGTTATTAATTCAACCTAATCCTTTCCTACTTTGACAAGACCAAATGTCTTATTTGAAAAGAGTCCATTGTGTATGCTGACTCTCTGTCACACTGTCATGACTTAATGTTATCAGAAACACGAGCTTTTCCAAGTGTTCTTGAATCCTAAAGATTTGACCTCAGGATCAGAACATGTCACAAAATAATCTCAACTCAAGGTCTACTTACGTTTGTATGGTTATTTTATGAGCTAAATGTGGAATTCCACTTACCAGCTCTTACTGGACCTTTCAACCACATCACAGCTAATTCATGTGATGTTATACAACCCCTTGTTTTCATGTAGCCAAAGCAGGAAACAGACCTTGAGTTATGTTGTCCTGACACAAAAAACCCATATTTCTAGTGGTATCCAGCCACACAGATAATCTTCTGAGACTTCTTATTTTTCGCCCCCACCTAAATACAATGGAGGTGAATTGAATTTCATTTGTGAGCCTCACATCATCTAAAAATTAGATAGATGTAGTCTTTACTGTCCCGCAGGAAATCTGTTTTTATAGCCTGCACAACTGCAACACGAACATACAGATAACAACACCACAGAACACAAATTCCTTTCAAACATCTCTACAAAAACAATGCCCTTGTTTCTCAAGATAATCTCTGGTTAAAGCAATGACAACAGTTTTGTAAGAGTATTTTTGTCAGTGGAAAGTAGCTCAAGTGAAAACTGTACACAATAAAGCCTGTGGATTATCCTAAACTACAAAAACCAGACAAGATACCACTAGATGTCCCATGGCACACAGCACTGACAGTCAACTTTTGCTCACCTTGAATCTCATTTTAAACACCATACCATGTCATGGTGTAATCATGGACTCACACTTATATTTCAACTGCATCACCTTAAAAATATAGCAAGAATTTAAGGACTTTTCTCTCAGCAAGACTTTGAAAAACTTTTCAGAGCATTTAGTAGGTTCAACTCCTGAACGCTGCTGTTAGAGTTCTCACTGCCTCCTCCATTCAGTTCTCAGATCTTTGCACTGGTTTCTAGTGTGTCAAATAATTGATTTTAAAATACTACTACTGGAAAAATACATTTCTGAAAAAATGCTGAAAAATGCTGCTGCATCATGGCCCGTCCAGACCTCTCTGATTGTCCGGGACACATCTGCTTACTGTCAGGCGTCAAAACTAAACATGGAGAAGAGACAGATTGTTTTCTACACACCAGATAGTTTGAACAAACTCCCAGAAAAACGGAGGTCTGCTCCAACTCTCAGTTTATTTAAATCAGGGCTCAAGGCTGTTCTGTTTGCCACTGTGTTTTATTAAATTAAATTTGGGATTATTAATTAATACCTCAGACTGAATGTAATTCCAGTGTCATTTTTTTTCTTGTTTATTTTGTTTTGTTTCATTTCTTTGTCTCTTTATACTGCTTTGTGTGTTTTTTATATATTGTCTCAGTGCCTTCTTATGTGTTATGTAAAGTGCTTTAAATTGCTAAATTGTTGAAAGGTGCTGTTCAAATTAACTTGCTGTGCTTAGAGGTACTGTTTTTTTTGTAATCTGGATAAACTCACTCTTTAAAAACCTTTAGGATACACTCAAACACCCATCATGTCCAGCTAAAAACAAGGTTTTCTCTTTCAGAAACTGATGTTTGGTGGTGTCAGGTTTTCATTTGCCTACTCCATTGCAAAGAAAGCAGTGTAACAATATCACAAAGCAAACATGCTTTTATCTGTTTTCTCAAGTCATGGATTAAAGGATTTGACACCCAGCCCCCTGGTCCATGGTCCATTGTTGAAATGAAAGCCTGTGGCAAACTGTGTGAGTCGTAGCGGGCCGCGGCGAGGGCATGCACCATATGGTGAAGTCTTGCTACGCGGCCGCTGATCCAGCCATCAAAGCCCATTGTTTCTGCTTTGTTCAGGCTTCAAAGGGAATACTGGTCAGTCTGGAAAACCATACAGTCAAACGCTGCAGTTTGCCAAAGGGTTCTGAGAGGCAGGTATTCATCTCTGTGTAGTTAAAACTTTATCAGGAATACTGCAGAAACATGTGCATGTGAACAAACAAGCTGCTGGCAAAGTGCCTGAGCTGAGTTGTTCTAAAAGCTTTTGCTTGTGGTGGGTGTACATAATGATTCAAATCAGGAGTCTCAGAATGTGTCAGATGGTTTTTGTTTTTATCAGATGAGATGTTTGTATCCTCTTCTCAGTCTTTAAAGAAAAATTATCAATGTAAATGGACTTTTGAAAATGTAATAATGGACTCTGAATTGCTTTCATGCTAATTGGCAGGTTTGATCATTCTGCAAAGGGCTATAAACCAGATATAATTGCTAAGCACTTGTTCTAGTTAACCTTTGTGAGTGAATGGGCTGGCTGTTTGCTAAACCTCTTACCTTTTCTCTTGTAAAATTAAATGTGAAACATGCTGTTGAAAACACAAACAATAAAGCCAATAAAGTCCAAATATATAAGCTGAAGAGCCAAACATGGTTATGATAGAATGAAATAAGAGTCTTTATTTTTCTTTATAATGCTAGGACTAACTAGCTAACCTGCAAAACGAGTACAATGCTGGTTTTTTTTTTTTTTTAGATCCACGTCCTGTAACTTTCTGACATACACTGATCACAACATTAAAAGTAGATGGATTTTAATGCTGTGACATGTATGTGGCCATCAAGTGCATATCTAAATCCTCAGTTATAGGGTTCTCATTTTAAAACGAGTCAGCTGGAACCATTAAAAAGTTAGTCGCATTTTCAACCAACTCATGCAGCTAACTTTAGTTTAATTAGCTACTTAGCTACAGCTAATGAGATCTGTCATCTCAGTCACATGCAGGGTTGTCAGCTAGAAGCCTGCTTTTATCTACTTCAGTCTGACATCAAGGACCTATTGTTCCAGTATTTACTGAGAATTCTGGTTGACATTTCACCATAATTGTTGTGAACAACACATGACATGCGAGAATGGAAGCTCGGTGCAGCAACAGTAAGCTGACGGTCAAATGAAATAGCTTCACCTATCAGCGAGTTGACAAGCAATCATGTTGCTCTGTTGCCTCTCTGTCCGAACAAAGGCACAGAGAATGAAACCTCCATACCTGTCTGTTAGAGGAGTGATGACTAATCGCGGCGTGTTGCCCAGGTATTCGTAGGAGTAGACAAACTGGGCATCGCAGATGTTGGCAAAACAATGCTTCTCCTTCTCGCTCCAACTGTGTCTCAACTGAGAGAGCCACATGAAAGCCTGAGAATTCTCCACCTTAAAAAAAGAGGACAAAGAGCCAAAGTTTGATATGAAGCCTGAAATAATCTGTGCTTTTCCAACCTCTAATTATGGTAATGAGATACCTGTCTTGAATATCTTGAATGAATTACTCACTGGTAATAGCCTCTCAAAAAAACAGTCACTGTGCATGTATAAGAATTTACTACATGTTCTTGGCCAGATTTATCCACTGTGCCCCCTTCACCTTCTGAGCGATCATCTTGGCCACCACGTCTCTGGCGTGAACGTCGATGGTACAGATGGTCATGACCTTCTGCCGATCGCCAGGTGTAAGCTGGCCAATCAGCATGGAGATGAGGGTGTTGAGCTGGGACACCTGTTTCTTGTAGTACTCTTTCATGGCGTTGTCATAGCCCTCCTCCAGACGGCCGAAAGCCATGCCGACATCAGACGTCCACCAGATCTGAGTGCAGGTCAACGCCACCTGAATCCAAGACAGTGAAAGAAATCACAGGCAGATTCAGAGATGATGGAACATTATGTAGGTGTATTTAAGGTTACTCATATTCTCTGTAGGTGTATTCAAATTAGAAATAAGACAGCATCTAAGACAAATGTAGGAAATGAGCCAAGAAAGACTAATATAGGCCCATATGCTTCATGCATAAAATTGGCAACCCCTTGCCTTTAGAACCTAGAGTTTATTTAGAGTTATTTCTGTGAGTGGGAAAATTTGGATTCAGATGTGAAGTTAATTTTTAACAACCATGGCTTTTTTTTTTTGCTGATCAGTGTGAAAAATCAGCTTCAGTGAACACTAGAGGGGCTGAGCAGGTTTTATGTGGCCCAGCCATTAATCTGTCAAGGGCATAATTTCAACTGAAGATCGGAGGGAGATGTCCCCCTCACTTTTTAGATTCCTATTTTCATCCCTTACTCTTTGATGTTCTTCCTAAATCTCTCTAAACAGTGTCCTCTTACTGTCCAGCTGTCGTGATGCACACGAGAGAAGCTCTGAGATGTTAAAAATGGTGACATGCTCATTTACGTCAATTTATTTTATGACCATGCTCTCACAGCATTACGCTTCACCTTCTGACTGATATATATATCGTTTTCCCTGGCCCATATGCAGGTGAAGTGGAAGACCTGCAGACACTACTGAGTGTTAAAAACAATACTGCATGTTTTTTGGGGGTGAAAAGAAAACATAATTTAATCTATTCTTTTACAATTTATATTCTCCTAAGAGTCAGTCCAGGGTAAGGCAGTAAAGAACACTTCTCTCTTTGGTAAAGATATAAATACAAGTATTGATTCACAGCTTACATGGCAGTTCTAATTCTTTTGTTGGATTAACATTAATATGGAAAGCATGAATACCTACTTTGTCATAATGTGTTTTATTTATTTATATGTATCAGTTTATTTTTTTGGTTAAGCCCCTGACTTTTGTTGCCTACAGTATGGCACAAATGGAAAGATGGTGGGTTTTTGTGTGACACTGCTTTCTGTGACCTGGTTAGGAACTTCAGTTTTATTGCCACTGCAAATGATTTTTTTTCCATGATCATATCCTGGATTTTAGTAGCTGACTAAGACAGATTTGAAAATGTGAGACCGTATCTAAACACTACAGATGCAATCACAAATTTGGACTGCTATACTAACTGGTGTCAAGTAGTGTAAAGATTTACTGTATCTGAACCTCACACCCACTTCATCTGTTGATATCTGGTCAACCCATCAGCCTGTGTTTCATACTTAAATCTGTAGTGGACCAGAAAGCGATGGGTCACAGATTTTGGTGCAACATCAGATCATAAATGAAAAGACATTTCTACCCTGCTGATTTATAACTTCAGTAATGAAATGGGCTTGAACTTTCAGCTGTGTGCCACACCTGAATTAGTGATATCAGGCACATATTTTGCCATTCAGAGCATCAAATACTTACTTTTCCAAATGATAAGCATTTCCAGGTCAGAAGAAGTGTTCCATTATATCAGATACACACCCGTATTTGTTCTCACTCCCTATCACACTCTTCCTCGCTGTTCAAAATACTCAACTGTGTATGTAAAGCATTAGTGAGTGTGTGCACTGGACTGAAATATCTATGGGAGACATGGACATGATTTTGGTGTCAATCCATTCACAATGCTGGATGAGGTGACTGATGGGGAAAAAAATCCCCAAAGTGAGTGTCAACTCTTTTCATTCATCCCACTGAGCCTGTTTACCTGAGCTGGATAGTCAAACAGCCACTGCTCTCTGGGTTTGTCCTCGTAGGCCATCACTGCCTCAGTCATCTGATGGCGAACTGTGGAGCGCATGGTGTCCAGCACTCGGTTCAACCACACCTCCACCTTACACACACAAACAAACAAACACACACACACACACACACACAAAAGACAAAAACCAAAAACAGGCCTATGAATACAAATGCAGAAAAACATTGCACTGTCTGTCACGTAAGCACCAACGGGCTCTCTTATCAATGGACCCTAATGAGGTCATTAATAAGCATTAGAGTGGATGTGGAGTCAGGCAAATACTATGGGATGTAATGGAAAATTAATGGATTTATGGGCTTTGATATGCAAAACCCCAGGGGCAATGACAGACTCAATTTCATTTGTCTCCCTTATTGTGCGTTATGATATCTGTATTTGCCATATATTTTCCTCAATGTCCTTCCATTACAGAAAAGGGCAGGTAAGTGAATTTTCTCATCTCATCTCATCCATCTGCCCCAGCCTTCTAATGAAGATGGAGATAATAAATGTCTTTAGCATTTAGCTCAACCTAGAGAAGTTATGGCACCACAATTTTAAAAACATGAAAAGGATTGCGGGTCTATTTTACCTGTCCAGTGCAGTCACAGGACTGATTAAAAGGGACATACTCCTCCTCTTTGCTGTACATGCCCAGTCCAGTCTTAGAAGCATTCCCCTCTCCGTCTGCTTCGAATCGCATCTTTGCCATGTTGTCAAACAGCTTAGACAGATGCTTCTGGACCTGAGCAAACACACAGACACATTAAGCTCAGGATCAACTCATGGTCTGACTGGTATGCTCTTTGCCTCTGTGCAAATAAATAACATTTCATTACTGATTTTCAGAATTGTTAATAGAAGGGTAGGCCCCATGTTCTGCGGCATGCCTGCTAACTTCCTCTTAGAGAGATTTAGTGGCAAGTTGTGCTTAACAGTGATTTATTTCTCTGAGCTGGAACTGCATAAGACATTGTCCTGGTGATGGAGGCTGGAGCAGCAGCTGCAAAACTATGAGCGACATTGCCCCTGTGTGGGCACTGAGGGAAGTACAAACGTCTACAGCAGTCAGCAAAAGAGCTAAATGCTGCAATGGAACATGGTTTTACAAAAAATGCTAAAAAGTAACTTGTAGAAAGTGCTGCATAAAGACACGGAATTGTTTTTTTTCTGACTCTGTGAACAGACTGAAGCATAACATTCACTGCTACGCCTCAGGCAAAAATTAGTGAAGCCACCTGGTGTGGGTTGGTCCCATTAGACAGGATGTCCAGCAGATCAGCTGAAGAGATGAAGTAAAATCTTGGGAAGGCCAGACGCTTGGTGTCCAGATATTCTGCCAGAGCTTTCTCACAGAGAGACAGCCTGCAGAGAGAGAAATACACTGTGTCAGACTGTGTATGTATGAATGTGTAAGAAGTAAAAACCCTGTACAAGACTGCCTCTGATAACATACATAAGGAGTAGAGAAAAGAAAGACTTCTTACCTGCTCTGGATGTCCTCCAGTTTACCAAACAGGCCTGGTTTATTGGTGGCCTCCACTACGTTGGGCGTTTGATGCACAGCGTTTGCCAGCTCTTTGAAATCGGTATCTATCCCCTCAAAGCGCCTAGAGTCCTACAGAGGATTTGACGAGGGAGCCCAGCCAGGGGATTTAGGTTCCCACAAGAGAGAGAGGGGGAGAATCACAGGTTTAACAGCAAACATCTGGGTTTAAGAACAGCCCAAACATCATGGGAGCAATTAAAAAGTCGTGTAATCTCAGCTCCTAAACTGGGAGTATGGGCTAATTAATGCCTTCTTAATTAAGAGCTATAACAGCCATGCTATCTAAGTTCATATGGAAATGACGAGGGTGCAGGTTAAGGCCTGCATGCATATGAGCTTGTCACTGATGTATACCTGAAATCTAGAGATGTAATTATCTGTGTGAGTGTGTGCATGAATATGATGCTATCTATTCAGGATATGTGAGGGCGTTTGGCTGTAACCTCGGGCAGCTGTGAGCGGATGTCCTCTGAGCCAATGAAAATGCTTTCCAAGTGGGTCCACGTCCGCTGCACCTCGAACCAGATGGAGATGACTGAGTCGGCTACAGACAGCTTGCTCTGCCATGACGACACCTCATCCAGGAAGTGTGCGATGTACTTGGACGACATGAGGTTCTGCAGCTGGACCTGGTTGTCCTCCAGCGTCTCTATCAGCTCCTCGTCTGTGCGCAGCAGAGGCACCTGGGTGCGGTGGTGAGGCTCATACTGGAACTGCATACCTGGATGAGATCAATACATTCGCTCACAAAATGTGGATGGTAAGACGAAAAACTCTCATTCTGTAAGTCTGGTTAAACAAAGTGTCCTGCACCTGTCCACGTGGAGTTGAGCTCAGAGAGGACTTTCTCCATCCCCATCTCTTTAGTAGCCTTGTCCACAATCCCTCTCACCTCCTCTTCAAAGCAGTGCAGGTTGAGCTGCAGTAGTTCAGCCAGAGTGGTCTCCTGCTCACAGAAAACGACATCAGTACTTTACCTACACTTCATATAAGCTACATTATATAATATGATGATGTTAGTGACATATCACAGGTGAGCAGGTGTGATTGCTGGTTTCAGTTTAACAAGGGAACAAAGCACACCTGCAGGCAATGACAGCTACTACAGCAGTAACATCTAATGCCTGAAAGCAGTGTTAAACTATTACCACCCACAGGAGGATGCTAGCACTATGCAAAATATTAACAGGCTGCTAGTACCACTAGCACTGGAGCTGACTGCCAGTATGTCGCATTCAACAAGGTTTATTATCTGACTGACAACTGACACTGTTCACAGCTGTGCACTGTAGATACCCGAGCTAACGTTAGCCTCACAGACTGCCATAATGAGCAGCTTCACAGCCTTGAATCCTTAATCTAAATTCAGAAATTGTAAAGTGATTAGCTTAAAACAACATGACGTGCTTTAACAAAAGATAGCGACCACTCGTGCACTCTCAGTCAATATGCTTTTTCATTTTTGATATGAAAATAATTAATCATTCAGCTCTAGACAGTGTTTTGTAAAGCAGAAGAGATGCCTCTTGTAAAAATCCTTAAACCTTTAACATATGGCATCTCCTGCCTTCAAAGTCCAACAATGTTGTAAATCCTCGTAACCTTCAGATAAATATTCATGGCAAACATTTAATGATAAAAAGTAATCCACTTGTTTTAGTATTTGCACGCAGCACCCTTTAAAGGAAGGCTGTTGGTAAAGGATTAAAAGTGAAACAGGTTTAACTGTTTTCTCCTGTTACTTTTCTTTCCTATAGGTGGCTGAAGCTAGTTCTATAAGGTCCTCTGCATCTGAAAAACAGATACCAAAGTGAGCCAATTTAGCCTCTGTAATATGTTTTTGTGCAAACTAAACAGCTGGTAAGTTCTAACAGCTCTCATCTGATCTTCCTCCTGCAGCACAAGCAAATCAAGTGAGGATGCAGGGAAGAGAATAAGAAAAGAACTGGAACAAACTGTCTTTATGTGTGTGTGTGTGTGTGTGTGTGTGTGTGTGTGTGTGTGTGTGTGTGTGTGTGTGTGTGTGTGTGTGTGTGTATGCCCTCTTGAAGCTCTCCCTTAAATTAGTGGCACCCTATTAACGCCACTGTTTATTTCAAATATTAAAAACTGCTGCGAGTGTACCAATAATTCAAACAATAATATGACAGCATTCACCCAAAGTCATGAACAGAGTTATAACCACAGTCTGCTCGTATTGCTTATCTTCAAGAATGCATTGGAAACCTGGTCCATGGTGAAGCGGACTCCAGTAGCAGCCATCAGCTGATGCCAGTGTCGGGTTCGTATGGCCGGGTTTTGGAGCTCTGCCACAGCCCGGAGGGAGATGAGGAGGTTCTTTACTCTGCTGTCCAAACCTGTGTAAGCCTCCCATGCTCTGACCTACAGGAGACAAAGGTCAGGAATCAGTACAAGAGCTTTTGACAGAGACGAGGGAGCTTGGGGATAACTTTAGTTTTATTTATTCTCCTAAAATAACATTCATGCAGTTACACACATTCACTGATTTCCAGCAGCCTTGCTCTAGCTAAGCCACCGTGGCAACTCCTAACAACAGCAGCTGAGAGAGGACAGGATGACAGTCAGATGTAGCTTGCAAGCTGATTAAGCTAAGGTTATCTCAGTGGGTTCATTGAAGATGCAGGTGTCCAGCTGATTTTTGAATGCATCCAGGTCTTTATGGCTAACTACAAAATATGTTAACAGAGACTGAGGCCAAAGTTGCAAGTCCCAGGAAAAAAGCTAGCACCTTCACCAGTAGATTATCCATGTAAAAGACATGGAAATAAAGAAATAGCATTGTTCTTCTATTGGAGTGTAAAGCTAGTCTTAGTATCATATGTATGATAAGAAAAAAATGTAAGACCAGCTCATTCATTCCAAAATAACAATGTTCAGATGATTAGCTTACGTACTTGTTTGTATTTGGAAACTATGTTTTCACTTTTAGCATTACAAGAAAAAAGACTTTTAGGATAAGGACTAACCCTGTGTTTGGCAATTTGAACTCTATCTTGGGTGAAAATGGCTGGAGCTGCTAGATTGTAATATTCCCCAAATAAAATAAAGACTTGAACAGATCTGCTAATATTTGCTTAAATTCTGACAGATTCCAGGAGCAGTTTCCACATCAGCTTCTATCGTGAACAAAGCTTTTAACCCCACAAACTAACATAGTCAGTTATTTATTTATTTGGCAGTCAGGCTCCACTAGTACTGTAGGAAGTACTGAGCTAGTTGGCCAGACATGCCTAAGGTGCAGGTTACATTAGAGCACATGAACACACTGTTCAATCCATTTCTTACACGTTTGCTGATGTTTTTTGTTTTGAAAAGGCTATAAAAGACACCGCCTAACTCCTTAGATGCAGAGTATTTCTCTTGCTACAGATCACTGCACACTGCTTAAACATGGAGATATCCAAAGCTTGTCAGGCCTGCCATGCCTATTTACATTTGCTAAGGCTTTGATGGGTAACGGGATGTTCGTGGTGGTAAATTGCAGTTGGAAGTTACTAATTCAGGTCATTTTCCCTGTGCCTCTCAGCCTCACACACTTTTCACCCTCTTAGATATGTTAAATATCCTGATCGCTTGCCTCACCTCTTTATCCAGGCCCCGTATATCTTTAGAGAAGTGTTTGCATTCCTGCTCCATGTCCTCCACATGGATCTCTCTCCAGGGAGTTGTCCTCCATGCAGCCATGCTAGATTCCACCACAGTGATCATATCCCACAGCTCCTTCAGCAGGCCCACCTCCCGCCTTGGAGATGAAGGAGAAAGGGTAAAGTGAATTAAACCAGCATGAAAATGGCAACACTTTAGGTACTGACTGTGAATGCAGAAGAGCATCTCTGCGGTAACGGCTCATTAGTTTCAAATTTGGCACATGCCCACGGTACTGTCTCCTTCAGCTTCGGGCTTTACCTGCATTGTCGGAGCTGTTTGTAATCTGAAATGGTGACCTCAAACAGGCTGGCTGACTCCACCAGGGAGGCCATCACTGCCTCCCGCTCTTGGATCTGCCAGTGGAACGTGTCCAACATCTGGTATGGGCTCTCACTGTCAAACCTGGACAGATGCATGAGAGCGCACAGGCACCCATCAAAACACACACACACACACACATTTGTACAAGCCCAGTATAAATCAGGCTGTGTTTAGGTAATGAAAGGCTGCAGTTTTGCCAAGCCTGACTTGGCTGCGGCATAACCAGACCTAACCGCGCACTGTGACAATTAACGACGACTTCCATGACATTAATGGGAAAATAATCACCAGGTTATTAAGACACCAATTACACACATAACTAATCTGACAATTAGACATTATGACGAAGCATCTCTACCTATGAATTAATTAACATTATATTAAGATTCAATTAGCCTTGTCGGATGTGAGAGACTCAAGATAACACTTCTCTATTATCACGTGAGAAGGAAGGAAAGGTGACACTCTTATCTTTTCAAACCTAGCTCACTGAACTTAGTCACCAGGAAAAAAGCGATTACATAAGCTGTGTTGCTTTCACTGACTGACTGGAAAATTCAAATGAAACACAGACACTTTGAAATTTGATCCTCCCTCTATTGAGCATCTATAAGCAGCACATATATTATCACATTTGCTCGTGTGTCCTTCACTTACTGTTTAAACATCAGTAATGGATGCCTCATAGGAGTTATAGTTGTTGACAAATATATTAATAAATACTTCAAAATGTCCTTGTATCAGATTACAACTAAAACATACTGGACTTATGGGATGTGAAATTAAGTGAACTGTTTCCAATCAAACTCTTAGAGGAAGAAAATCTACCTGAAGGGCCCGTTGTTGCGAAAGTGCTCTCTGAAGGTGTGTTGCTCCACATCGAATGAAGCACACTTACGACGCAGGCTGGCCACCTCGATGGCCTGCAGCGGCGCCACCTGCTGTTTGACTGACACCGCCTGCTTTTTCACATTGTTCCACTTTTCTGGCAACTCCTACAGAGAGACAGATAGATAAACAGATAGATACAAATAGAGGGAGATGAAGAAGAGGAGAGATAAACAAGGAGGGCAGGGGTGACAGGTGATGAATGGCCAGGAGGAAGAGTGTGGAACAGAGATGGGCAATTGGAAGACACAAAGAAAAAGTAAGAGAAATGGCTCTGTCTCAGCTGAAAGAAACACATGCAGGTAAAAGCAATGACAGAAATGACTGAGCATCAGTTCTTACCTCTAACTGTTTGTAGACCACGTCAGGCAGCTCCTGCTCATACACCTTCAGCAGAGTGATGGTTTGTTGCAAAGGCTCGAACATGGCATCTGTGGTGTTTTGTCTTTCCTTTACAGCCAGCAGGTGACCCATGACCCCCACCAGGCCACTGCAGTCACCCTCCTCCACCTGCTGGCCCAGGCCAGTCTCAGCCACACTGATAAACTTTTCCAGATCTGACAGACTGGGAATACACAGCCATGATCATTAAAGGGGCACTTTATCAGCTTCACAAGAGTTTACCTGTCATGAGCATTTCTACTCAAATCTGTTGAAGGATGTCATCAGGATGATCTCAGCTTGGGCATGGAGACTACAAATTTTGATTTGAAAGCCTACGTTGTAAATTTGGGGTTTGGAGTTTGAAAAACATTCGCATTCAACACAATAAAGTCAGCAGAGAATTCACTTTTTTATCCATACACTTTTTTGTTTTAAATGTTGATGTGACTCAGTGAAGCAGGAAGACTCAGAGTGAGAACAGTGTTTTAAATACTGTTATGCATTAGTTTTACCAGATCGAGTAAAGTTGTAGCAGCAAAGCCCCTGAGTGTTTTAAATATTGCTTCACCTGTTGGTTACATGGTCGATTAGGTGCTGTTTGAACATGAAGCTCCACTTCTTGATGATGTTGAGTAAGACACTCTTCATGCTACGGCCATCCACCCTCATCCACCCGTGGAACACTTGCACTGGCTCCAGACCCTGCACCTCTTCGTAGATCTTCTCATACCTGCAGTATAATGACAAAGATTTCAGTAAGGTAAATAGAAGGTAACCTTAATCCTCAGGTTTATTTTACCTGATCTTTAAGCTAAGCCTACTCTTAACTCTCAACCTTCCCTCTAGAGAACAATTAAATCATATTCCGACTCTTTAAATTGATCTGCTTGATCAATACTCACCTGTCTACCTGCTCCCTGAAGTTGTCCAGTGTTGGTGGGTTCTCTGGGACTCCATCATCAGCGTAAGCCTCCAGCTCCTGGCTAGTGAGAACGTGGCCATATAGGAGGAACTGACGCATGAACTCCTTCCTATCATCCATATACAGGTAGCTGTAGCGCTCCAGAGAGTTGCGAAAATCGCAGCATTTTGCCATGACGCCCTGCACACGTTCCATGAGACGCTGACGCATGTCTGCCAGGTCAGCCATGTCCTCCATGTCAGCCTGGTAGTGGGGGAAGGGGCTTTGCTGGGCGAGGCGTGGCACCAGCGAGGAAATTCTGAATACGTCGTTGATGAGGCTTTCCAACAGCTCAAAGAAACTGTCTCCATCCCGAAGCTCCAGAGAAGGAGTGAACACCAAGTCAGGAACCTTCAGATCCAGCTGAGCCTCAAACAGAGGGGCCACACCAGCTCTCTGGTCTGGAAAACGAGAAGAATGTACCAGAAAAATGTTTTTTAATGAGTGAAATATGTGTGTTCTCAGCAGGAACTTTGAATTCATTGCCTAAGCTCTGTATGAGACCATTTTCATTTTTACCATTTTGACCTATACAACTACGCGTTGCATTAAAGCAGTATTAATTGTTTTGCAGGGAGGCAGTAGAACAACCTGTAAACACAGGTTTTTCATCTTATAAAATTGTTATGGCTAACATGTTAGCACAGTCACCACACAGAGCAATATTAGCATTCATTTAGAGCCATGTTTGTGTAAACACCAATGCTAAAACACTCCAAAGAGCTGAGGGGAACCTCAGAGTCAGGTGATAATTCTCTGTGGTTTTGTCACATTAAATACAATGCACAATTTCATTTCATATATTCTTAAAAGAAATTATGTGCAGTTTTAAATTTCTAGAAGATCTTGTGAAATCTCCTTTCGTCTATAATCTTTCTTACACAAAACACAGTAAACAGAATACAGCATGAAGGGAAGAGCAGAAGCTTCCTAATCATAAAAGACTTTTTGAACCCACACAAGGAGAAGGACGGCAAGGAGAGGATGATGAAGCAGAAGCGAACAAACAAGGAGAAGAAGAATTGGACACAGTCGCAGCCTGGCAACAATCCACCACATCTTGAACCACGGCCCAGTTCATCTAAACTGGTTGATAAAACCTGTGCCAAGCAAGCAAGTCCAGAACTATTTCATGTCCACAGCCAATACAGGCGGACACCCAATTGACATCAAACTCCCTGAAGATGTGTTGCTAAGAGGCTGCCCATGTCTTTGCTGGCTGGAGGACGATGTTTTTTTATAGTGGAATCACGCTAGTGATTAGTGCTTAATATTACATTTATGGTTAGCGGCAAAACTCTGGCTTTGAGATAATAACACCACCACATCCCTGCAGCGCCACAAATAGTAAGAGTGAGTCTTTTTGTGAGTTGATTGTTCTGTGTACTGTTTGCTCACGAACATGCTACCTGTGTTATCCAGGAAGAACTTGAGAGAGCACTCGATGCTGTTGAAGAACCCATCTATGATCATGTCGTCGACGTACTCCACATAGGCCTTCCACTCCTCAGAAGACGACTCGGCCAAGAACAGCTCCAGATTACTCTGAGACGTGACAAAGAGTAGTACTGATACTCAAGCCACATTTAAAATTTACTGTGAAAATTTCAAAGCAAAGCAGAAATCACTGACTTCACAATGATCTCAAAGAATGATGAAATGAGAGTGAAACTTAAAGCCTATTTACATTTCACACAACCAGAGGAAAATGTCTTTAAACTACCTTAAGCAGGAAGTGGATCTTTTCTCCTGAGAACCGGATCAGATTGTAAAACCTGTCCAGCCTCTCAGCCCTGTCCTCCAGACTGAGCAGCGCATCTTTTTTGCCCTCCTTCCTGTCAAACATAGGGCTGGCCCAGGACCTCATGCAGTCCTGGATCTCCTCCACGTTGTCTTTGGTTCTCTGGAGTCGGCTCTCCAGGTCACACACAGAGTCTCGCACCTCCTGGATATACTGCCAAATACCTAGAGGGGGATGGATGATGGAGAAGTGTGAGTGAGAGGTCAAAAGGGTAGAAAGCAAAAGAATACATTAACCTAGAATGAGAGTGTGTGACTGAAATACTGGAATCCCCTAGAAAATGTGCAATATTTAGCGAGCAAGACGATTTGGACGGCATTTAAAAAGAATCTCTTCAGTGTCTGTATGAACACTAAAGCAGCCCTGTAGAGGTGTGGTTCACCTGCAAAATGCATGAAAAGACCAAAATAGAAGCATACTTATTCTTATTTTGGATAAGAAAAGAAGCCTTTATTGATTTAATGTTTCATATATTCTTGTTGCTGCTACTGTGAGTGGGTAGCTTTTGTTGTTTTTTTGGGACTCATTTGTTTTCTTCTATGCAGAACCATACACTAACCTGCAAGTAGAGAAAAGAGATGCATTTGCTGGTGTGGTGACGGCATTCAGTAAAATTACTACAATTTGTGCCTCAAGGCTATTCAACAAACCAAACCTAAAGTTTAAAGACAATAAAGAGTCAGCATCCAAAACTTTCTCTTGCTGGTTATGAGTCTATGAGTGGTGCGAGGCTTTGAACCACATAGGTCACAAAATGTTGGAGGCAGCAGTTTCACTAAATGATATGACTGAGAGTAGTATCAGAAGCCGGTACAGTGTGCCTGCAGATTCAGCTCAGCATCAAGTGTGAGCTGTGGGTCTATTTAACAATGAAACACATCGATCAACATCCCTGTGACTGACGTTTTTAAAAACAGACTGGGAAATGAATTAGAGAAATGTTCTCCTTTTCTCCAGCTGGTTTCGCCTTAGGTTAACGTCTATAGTGGCAATGCCTAAAAACATTTTTTTAGGAAAAAGTTATGCACTCAAATTATTGGTACATGGAGCACATGGATACAAGGATAATATACATGTGAACATGATGTTATCAATCCTAAAATGAAGTGAAGGCTTGGTTATCCTATACATGGGAAATTCCACTTTTACATTTTCCACTGCATAATGCATTCTTATCAGGGCAGAGGATGTACAGTACAGAGAAAATTGTCCTGTGCACCACATAAACCTAGAGCAGACAAAAGTCCTCACAAGCTATCCAGAAAATACACACAGAGCACAGCATGAAGGAGATAAGTGTGTGCACCTACTCTATGTTCTGCAGAGGGATTGTGAGTCTGTCTCCACAGACGGCCACACGCACTGGCTTGTACTGTAAACTCTCATTTCTGCTGCGTTCTTCTGGGAATCCTGGGGTCGAACAACATGCCTGCCAGCGCTGTGTCAGTCACAGCTTATCAATGATTGAACACCTCTCCTATTCTTATTTTATATGTTTTTTTTTTTAATACAAAGCCTCTCTGTCTGTGTGACATCTCTCAGCAGCCTGCTCTGCCCTAGAAATGACAAGGATGGAGGGAAACGCTAAGGCGTCAGAATGAGGGAAGGATATTTCTATAATCTGTGAATTTTCATACAAATAAATATTTTTGCTCTTCTTTCTTAAATAATATCTGTAGTAAGAGACTGCACACTGAATACTACAGCAGTAATATTTTGTGTGGGTAGCAGGAGCAGCGACAGCCACTCAGACTTCAACAGCAGAAAGAGGAAAAGACATCACAGAGCTGGACTTACATTCTAATTGTCAGCTTAGCATTTAAGATGTCAACAAAGAGAAACAAACCCATAGTGTAGATGAACACTTTAAGGAACAGGTCACGTCAATGCCACTTCAGTCTTTTAAGTAGAGAGTACATGGTTAGCCTAGCTTAGCATAAAGAATGGAAGCGGGGGGAAACAGCTAGCCTGACTCTGTCCACAGTTCAACATTACACCTATACCTCTAAAGCCCATTAATGCAGTCATGATGTGTCTTGTTCAATCTGTGCTTAAATAAACAGAAATGTAAAAACAACTGCTTATGCTTAACTCCTCTAAATTAATATCAGCACTGATTTATTCTTGTCACAATAAGCATATTAACCAGCATGTTGAACTAACTGTTCCTTAAAGGATCAGGAACACTATAAAGTTTCCCTCTTTATTTACGGTTGCTACAGAGCCTTTGTTTGTAGCTACCGTAACTACACTATCACTTCTCCTAACTGCACATTAGGCCTACAGTGGTTAGAGAGATAGGGTCAGCTTAGACTGCTTGTGTTTTCTCCAGAAAGTTTCTAATGTTAGTGGATTTTGGAATTTGGAGGAAAAAACTCTAAAAAAGTCATTAGTGCTGCAGCAAACGTTCTGAATGCTGCAATCACTGCTCTTTATCACAGTGAATGAATGTAAGTACATAAATTAGGCTATTGCACAGCAGTAGACTCCTCATCAGTAATGGGACAAGGCAAACTTTACCACTGCTGCAGTCCATCCCAGTATGAATAAAAGAATGTAAACCCAGCCTGATCACATATATAAAACATCCATCTAGTGTTGCAGGGGTGCTGTCAGAGGCTGAAATCCAACAATGAACTAAAAATCAAAACCTATGCTATGTATCCCTTTACCTCTGTCTGTCAAGAACACCTTCAATAATCCACACAGGACACTTAATAAAATAATGATATTATATTATCAAATATATTTTGATAACAGTGGATGGGGAGTATTTATTCAGTCTTCATTATTTCTCCAGCGAGGTCTGTGGATTATTCAGTGTAAGCCTGTCTCTGAAAAGACTCCTGCTGTAGCTTTTCAAAGCTGTGAGCACCACATGTGAGGTTCACTCACCTCCCTTTTATTGTGGTATCTCAATACCTGGACCAATATTACTAAAACTATCTGCACTGATAAATACTACTGGAGGTAAGTGAGAAAAACATGTTTCTTGTAATGTACGTACCAACCCTTTAACAGCGAAAAATAATACATTTAAATGTGTAATTTCTCAGGAACTGCATGTGTCAGTATCAGTGAGAGTCCAGACCTTGGCCGTTCCAGTTCAGACTCTCCTCTGCTTTTTGGAGCTGAGCGTCGATGTCCCTGAGCTGGCCCTGAACCAGAGGATGTTCCACATTGAGCAGAGAGTGCATCACCTGCAGCCAGGCAGTGGGAAAGAGAAAAAGGAAACAGAGAGAGATGTAATGTGATTTCCAGCTCCCATTAAGAGTGCACAGAAATATCATTTTAATATAACTGCCAGTGAAAGGCCACACAGAGGCCCAGAGCATCAAGACGGGGTGCTGTCCTCATTATAGTCACTGTTTCTGGATCCGTCCATGTTGCTATGACTTAATTGGACTTGAACTTTTAGCTACCTGAAGCAATGAAATGTAGAGCTTTGTTGGCGCTGTTCTCTGTGTGGCTGAGTTAATTACATCAGTTATTGCTCTTATATTGTTTTATGCTACATTATTGAAATTACCATTTTGCCCCTTTGCCCAGTTCCCATTACAACCCCCTAAAAAATTTGTCAACATGACCAAAAGTCTACAGACATTCAGCAGGACCAGATTAGATTTTTACCACTAATGGGGTGAAAAATACAAACATTTGTCCTCAAGCTGGAAAGGTCAGGATGGAAAGCTGCCAATATTAATTTAATATATTTTAAATATACATGTATACATTGAGCTGTCACCTAAATCCTGTCAGACCAAATGCCACAGTGACATACAGTTTATTTTAAGATATCTAAGTATAAAACCAGCAGTATGACCAGGGTTAAATTGTGACCTCTTTAACTCATTTACACCTCGCATTCACGTGTGATCTGTACCTAAACGGCCTGTCTGGATAAGGAATACCACATATCAGTGCCTGCCAGCTTATTGTAAATGTGGACCATATTGTAAAGTGGAAGCAATGTTCTGTGTCCTAAATAACACTCTCAAAATCATTGTATTTTTGTGAATCATTAGGTAAATGGAGCCTGTTTCCACTCACTAAACCCTTGCTAAAGCTCTACACAGACAGAGAAATACAATGGAAAGAGATGGGAATTATATGTATGTGAAACTTACACTGCTTTGAATCAGCTGTTTAAAGATGCCTAAAAATACTAGAAAGTATCTGTAAGCAAACTCCGTCAACAGCCACTAACAATGGGTTAGGTTAGGTCAAGAACCATTACTATTACCAGTACCAGTACCATTTCTTTGTCGAGCATACTGGAGATTGTCTCATCTCAAGTCAAACTAACTATCACACAAATCAATAATGCTTCTATTGTACAGTGCTAGCACGACAGAGAAGATCATGGTGGATATGTTACATAACATTTTTCCCTCTGCTGCCAACTATGACTGCCTATAATCTAATCTGCACCAACCTTGTTGTATCGCCCCGCAGTGAGCTCCAGGTTGGCCACATACTGCCACAGTTGCCCCCTGATGGTGTAGATCTGCAATGCAGTTTCAGGGATAGCCTCGGTCTGTCTGGCCTCCAAGTACTTCACTTCCCTCAGTACAGACGCCAGCTGAGCAAGAGGGAGACAGAAGCACTGAGAGACACATTAAGACAATCACAACTGGATAGTCAAATTAGAGATTGATCGGCACAGGCTGCCAATATTGTCTGCCAGTTTTCAAACTCTTTAAAGACCAATATCACAGTAAAAGTAGTTTTAACAACATGAATATTCAGCACTAGAGTTTCGGTGCTGGTGGTAGAAAACTTTCCACTAAAATTCAAATTAATGAGAGGTTGGTTAGCAACTCTTCATGGCCCCAACGTTACTGCCTTCAAATGAAAAATTGAAACACTGACCCAACTAATTAAAAAGATGAATGTGCAGAGAAAACACAACTTTATTTAAAGATCTGTGCAGCTGCAGGCGGGTGTATGACACTTACCGGAAGATATTTAATGAAAGAGATCAGCTTGATATATAACCAAACTAATATATCACTCAGACCTTGTCCACAGTTTCTCAGAGTAAAAGCTTTATAAGCTGTGACACATCTAGCAGCTTGTCTTGGATCAGTTTTTCTAGCATGTGGGCTTAATGTAAAAAACCTGCGGGCTGAAGTTGACGGAGATCAGCCGAGTGTCCGGGTCTCTGCTGATTAACGGCAGGCTGAGGTTGTACTGGGAACTCTCGCCCACAGTCTCTCTCCATGTCTCATACAAGCTGGTGGAGTATCTGAAACACCAAGCACAAAGAACAAAATCTGCGATCACAATCAAACAGAAGTTATTATCACAGAAAAACAATTTGTATCTTTACTACCAGGGCAAAACATTGTTTCATATTCCCATTAAAAGGGCCGGGGCTTTTATTTCTCAAGGCCACAGGCACGAGTGTTCGCATCATTGAAATTAACACAAGCAACAAAACAAGCAGCTAAAAGGCATATGATTGAGCCATTTTCCCAATTCTCTGAGGTTGTAAACAGAATGAGAGGCGCGATTTGCTCATCCATATCAAGCAGACAATCAGGGCAGAGGGAGAGGTAGCAGTGCAAGAGGGTTAAATGCAGGCGTGGGGGGGTGGATAATATGAGGATAAATGCTGATTCATCTGCAAGAGACTGGGAACAGACAATATGTCAGGGCTCTGTACAGCTATATCAATCTGTAAATAGCCAAGATTATGATGAGAACTTAGTGCGCACTGTGTGCTCCTTATTGGATTTCTGCTGTGAGCTTCATTTCCTGATAGTGGCACAGCAGACGCAGAGGCAATCAAATGCCTTGGTCACGGCCATAAATCACACTGCATTTTGTCTGTGGGGTAATGAGTGAGGATGCCCATCCTGTTCCTGACTGGAATAAGTATAATAATGGTGGCATTCATTCTAGGCAGAGGCGATGATTATTACAGCATAACAAGGGCTCTAATTTCTGATGGGAGTAAATTGAGGGCAAAGAACTAGTGTTGTTCATGATTCCATTACTCTGGTTGGGGGGACATGAAGTGAAGGAGTGACATTAAACGTGTGAAGCATAAGGAACAGGTATCTGTCTCGGTGTGTGTGTGCACAGTAATGTGCATCTCATTCACAGAAGACCTCTTCACACACTTCTGAGTACACTACACACACACACACACACACACACACACTTAGACTGACTAATTAATTCCCTAACCTTGGTCCCTCTGCACTGCAAACTCCATCGTAGTTATTACTGTAACCAAACACTAATCCTAATCTCGGCTCTAAAAGAATATTAGGGCTGCAACTAATGATTATTTATTATGATTATGAGATTATTTACTCATTATTTAGTAGATTATCTATTTGGTCTATAATCTATATATGGTCTGTATTTTTGTCTAAAAACATTTAGTATCAGTATGATAGTTTTACTATCATACTGTCAATACAATCAGTAGATTCAAAACAAAAAAATATATATGGCTGGAGCAGTAGTTAATGCACATAAAATATAGACACTATAAGTTGTCTAATTTTTGGTTTTGCCATCTAATGCTGATATAACCAAAATTATACACCTAACAGGTTAAAAGCCCATCTAATAGATATTTTTATGTTAATACATCATGGCCTTTCAGCCTCCTCATTTTAACTCATCCTTTCAGTTTTTATAGATACAGGTTTACTATATGGTTCAGTCTAAACAATAAACTGACAGTATGTGTGCACCATGCCTTACACCAAGCAGCAGACATCTAAAGTTAGCTGCTAACAGTTTGCTGGTGAATAAAGCCTGACTCCTAATGTTAGCAAGTTAAAGCCACAGACATTTTCTCAGGAGTTATAGGAGCCTGTAACAGTGCTATAAAGACAGTGAATACTGGGCTTCACTATGACTGAGTCAGGACTCCAAGCAAAAGCTGGTCTGTGTTTCCTAGTTGTGTAGGCAGGCAATTATTTTTGTTACATATGTCAGGGCTGTGTGTTTGTTATGGGTTGTTTGTCTGCTTGTTGTGGAGAGTTTCAGCCCCCGAGCAGCCAGAAAGAGTATGAATACAGACCTTCTTTCAACATGTAACTGCTGGTTATAATCTGTAAACCTGCTAATACTGAAAATACCACTTAAATACAAGCACCCATAACAATAATAGCAGCTACTTTTCCACACGTTAATAGGTGCAATAGGAGAGTAAACACTTGAGCCACGTATTGGTGTTTCTGCGTGGCCAGTATAGGCCTGGTTCCTTGGGCCCAGTCCAGCCAACATACAGTACGACTGTCAGATGCTACTTTCACATCTGGACTAGTTGTGGTGCGCACAGGAAATCTCACCAGCTGTCAATCAATGCTGGAGGACGAAAGCGAGGGTTACCCCAGATGTGGAAGTGTGTAGGGCAACATGGGCCCTGTGTACTTTGTTTTTAACTGTTCACTGTGGCTTTGTCCCTCATGACTTTAATGGCTTATGTACAACCACTTTTAAAACACAACCTGTGTAACAGGATATAAACCAGTGTTGCAACCATCCTCTCTCTGAGACACTGAGACACTCTTTCCTCAGCTGAGCCATTATCCCCTGACTTTACTCTTGTGCCATCATGAGACCGGTTGTGGATTTGTGAGAAACATCTCAACATCTATTCAATGGATTGTCAATGTGCTACAGATATTCATGTCATTTTATGTTTCATATATTACAGCCTAAATGAAGTTGTAACCCTAAGCAGGCTTGAGATGAAGTAAAAAATATGTTCCCTGTTCTCTCTATTCAAAAGCACAGCATAAAAGCAGAACAGCTCTCTCTCTTTCTCTCTCTGACTCTCACGTAATCGAGTTTGATTCCATACAAACAGCATTTCCTTCCCAGTGGGATGCTTTATCTTGCAGGTTTTGATGTTGGATGTAGTCTAAAAGGCCATTTCTCACTTGGCATCAGTGAGCAGCGACAGACCATATGGGATTATGGGAGTCCTGTGAAATAATCTGCAGAGCAGCGCCGCAGTAATGAGAACATAAATCATGCTCGGAGCTGCATGTCTACACACTATTCCACAGGGGCTGCTTCATAAATGTTATGCACTCAACTAACAAAATCACAAATGCTCAGTTTAAAAAACAGTGTCGGTGTGAAATTACAAGAGCAAAACGAGTCAGAGACGAAGTTGGCGTTGGATTTGTATGATTGACTTTCATGGAATTTACAGTCCAATAAGGTGACTTCCCATTCTGTCACTGTCTGTTCTCTTTAATCTTCCTTTCTTTTATTCAGTAATACATACATCTAAGCCTGATGACATATAGTGTAATACAGGGAGATAAGATCCACACACACCTGTCCAACAGTTGCATCATCTCCTCATACTTTTGGATGACCCTGGCTCCTTTTGCAGACTCCAGGCACCTGCAGAGAAGATAAAATTTTACAACCCATGCAAACATTATATCCAATATCTTTCCAGTGGCCGATACTGCAAATCCCATCAATTTTACAAGGCCTTTAAAACAGTTCACAAAGTATTATGCAAAAGAGCAACTACAAAATTAATTCACAGCAAGATCACTGGCAATGCACAACCACAACAAAATTCATTTTTTAATTTGCTGTGTTGGCGACAAGAGGAGACTCACGGATACGAGAGGTGTCTGAATTTGGAGAAGGGGGTCTGGATGCGCTGCCGTAGCTCCTGGGCCCATCTCAGCCCCCCAGCTACTGCTGGCATATTCTTATTCACCGGAGTGGAACCTGAGGAGGTCAAGTATTATTACTAATTACAATACAGATATTTACCACAAAGTAAGTGAAGACTGAGGTAAGAATGACACTGTTTTGTTAGAGTACACATAAAGCATGAATGAACTATGCCGGAAAAACTTTACAGAGATGTCGTAAAATATTGCATTAATCAGATTCTGTGTGTGGTAAGGTGATGGCATGATCTGCAGTTTTTCTCTTGATCTCTGTCTTTCTAATTAAAAACTTTTTAAAATCAGGATGAGCCAAAGTTTAATCCCTCCAACATCGAGTGAGTCCTTCCAAAGTGTCCTTGAGGTGTTCTTATGGAGTGAAACTCACATTCTCACTCAAACTTTTTTCTTCCAAGTATTTTTTTGGGCAGTTTGTGCCTTTATGAGAGAGCTCAGACTCTGGGTGTGAGGGCTGAATCTTGGTCGTGATTGGCCAGTGACCCCAGTCCAAAACACACTATCATGCACTCCCCAAATCACAGAGACCAGGAAAAAAAAACTTTATGGATTTATGCCCGACAGCCAGTCTGACTATGGTACAGGAGCAGGAGAGCGGGGAGGAGGGACTAAAGAGTGGATTTTGGTCCCTCCTCCCCCCAACTTACTGATAATATGCTGCCCCCTATTTGTTTGGAGTACGAAATCGACTGTTTGCCAACTCTCTCATTGTTCTGAATCTCACCCAGATCCTCCACAGCCTGGATGTGTTTGTTGTAGAGGAGTTTACAGCAGTCCAGCTCCTTGTCAAACGCAGAGACGAGGAGGGGGTATCGGTCCAGGGCATCTGTGGCCACTAAGGGGCGCTCCAGCAAGCTACCGAACATATCCAGAACCTGCAGGCATCAGATAGGGGGAAAAGGCTTTAACACTTATTATGATTGTGTATTTCAGCATTCGTGAGAAAGAGAGAGATTAATTTCCCAGACCTTGAAGGCGTGTTCCAGTCCGGAGGCATCATCAAGCGCCTGACAGAAGACGGCTCCTAGTCGTCGGTCTGTGTCATCCACCTTCAGTCTGAACTCCCTCACATCTTCTTCAAACTCCTGCAGGGAAGACAGCTCAGCTAGTCCGACAGCTAAAACACCACACAGCCGTGCAAGGTAAAGGGCCAGGACAGCATATTCCTTTTCACATCTCACTGACTCAAAGCCATCCACTGACTGGGTCTTACAAGCAAAATAAATTGCTTTTCTTGCTATAACTCAGAAACATCTTGGTTAAGCAACTAAACAGCATTGAAAAAAGACTATTTTGGCAGAAAAACAATTTGCTCCACAAACGCTGGAGTGACCAGGCTGTGGTGCTGTTTGCCAGCCTGAGAAAAACAGCATGTACTGAGAAGTATTCAGGGGTAAAAATTACATTGAGAGTGTGGCCTGTGTCTAGTATTTTATAAAACCCTTGTAAAATGACCTTAAAAATTGTGTGACAAAATGACAGCCTATTTTCCCCAGCAGGAATGAGAGCAAGCAGAACCCCGTGCACCCTGTGATCCTAACACTCCCTACCCTGTTGTTGAGGTCCAAGCTGTCGGAGGGCTTCTCTGTGAAGAATTTGTAAGTGTCCACAAACTCTTGGTGTAGCAGCTGGACCTGCTGGCTAAGGGCTCGGCCTCTGACACCTCCAATCTCCAATTTCTCAAGCTTCAGCAGGTCCACAGCTGTTAACAGGATGTCCTATAGGGAGATAGAGACAGGAAATTGAGAGCAATCAAGCTCAGCTGCAGTATCACTGCAATGAAGGGTCTGATTATCAGTTGAGTATCACTCCACATACCAAAAATGCTGTGTAGCACCTTTTGATTAATTAATCGTGTTGCCATGCTCACCTTAATGGTCTTGACTCTTTTAATAAAGCAGTCAAGTCCAGAGAAGACCAAATGTGGGGAAAAGTCCCATGGCCTGACCACACTCCCATTCCTCTGGTACTGGCTCAGATTGGCCCTACGGTCCTCATAGGTGCTCCTGAAGAGCTGCAGGATCTCAAGGCTCGTCTGCACCTTCAGGAGACTCTCGGAAATCTCCCCTCTCAGAACTTCTTCTGGAACTAGATACAACTGGGCCTGTGTTGCAGAACAATAACAGGTAAGTTTGACTTAGTTAGGCTCACATTATGCATGTGCTTCAGTCACAGCTACATGTTCAAATAATAGTCCCAGGTTCCTGAAAATGTTGCTGTTTTGTGTCTGATATCCAGCAAATCCCTGTAGATGACAACTAGCTACATCCGTTACAGCTGGCAACATTTAAGACAATACTATATTGTCTACTATTATTGTCTCTAATCACGAGTCCCTGTGTTGTCTGTGGCCCCTGCATCAAAATGTAGTTTGAATACAGTGATTATTTTAGTTGATATTATGCTTACACTGTGAATATTCCTTCAGGGGGAAATACTACAAATATTACAAACTGAAACTCAGCACACCTGGACAGGATGGTATTCCAGGAAGGATTGCAAGTTTATCTTTGGGGATTTGGGCAAAGTAAATTGAAACTGCCCTCTGTGGTCTATTGCATCACTATACCTTAAACGCCACAGGATGCATACACAATCCAAAGAGAGTGAAAGGAACTTTGGATAGGGCTGTGAATTGGGGCCCACAACTGAGTTTTGATCCAGGCCCCTCCAGAGCGTTAATCTAGCGCTCATGGCATCAAAGCCTTCATGGCTTTCACAAAAAAAACAGGATCTTGAGATTGGATTGCCACATGACACAGAGAAGAATCTGCTGCTGACCTGCTGAATGAGGAGGTTGCACGTCTCCTGCAACAGCACGATGAGGCGTGCTGGGGTGTTGTAGTATCTGGAGTTGGCCCACACCAGACACACTGTGTGCATGAAAGGTCCAATCTGACCCCTGACATCAGGAAACTCCATGCTCTCCATGTCCTCAAACAGGCGTTCCAGGGGCCTCAAGTAGGTGCAGATGTCCTTTGCCTCCTCCAAGGCTGGCAGGTAAAGATGTGATTAAAGTCAGTTCCACCACAAAATACCAGGTGTGAAAAAGCAGATGATGATAAGTCATTTTAAATCATACTGCAATCAAATACATGCTGTACCTCAGAAGGCACGTCTAGTTACATTTTTCTGTTTTGTCAGATGTTTAGGTTGATTACCTGCAAGAACGTCCTGTTGCATGTTCGTAAAAGCAGGAGAATAACTGCTCTCCACTGCCTCCAACAGCATTGCCATCTTATTCATCTTGGAGGATTGTAACTGGGAGTGGATACACTCCAAATCTGCATATCTTCAAGTAGAAAAAAAAGATGGAGGACAAAAAGGTTTCAGTCACATTTGTAAAAGACCACTGGATTGGGGTGCAACAGCTATTCATAAATCTATAGCTAATTTTCTGAGTGAAGTTTGAGCTTGTCAGGGGCTGGTGTAACCAGAGTGGATACACTCCATATGTGCACATCTCTCAAGCAGGAAACAGAGAGAGAAGAAAAGTTTTTGTCACATTTGTGCAGAGGAAAATCAAATGGTAAAAATAGAGGATATCAGCTGCATAAGATATAATTCTGCTACGTTAGTACAAAAAAAAGAGCACTAGGCTCCAAATTACTTTTTCCCCTTGACAGCACAGGTGTTCTGAAAATCGAATAATTAGTGGCACCAGCAAAAACTTACAAAACGATTCAACTTTGAGGTCCTACAGGGACATGAGTTATTTTCACACAATCATAACACTGGAACAAGTGCTTCTCAGGAGCTGCCAGTGGATACTTTGTGTCTGTAATAACAGAGGTGCTGACCTGTTCTTCCAGAAGAGCAGCTCTGTGTGAGGTGTGGGGTTTTTGCCTTCCAGCAGAGCCTCAGAGGAGTCTTTCTTCAGGACAGTACGGATCTGATGGCTCCACTCAATCACTGCTGACTCCAAGGAGTGGATGATGCCCTTATCCTCTATTTCCCCCCTGTAATGTTTCATCAGTAAATCATTGCAGAATGTACAGGAAAGACAAATGATGCCTTGACATGAACCTTTCTGTCCCAGCTGTTTGTTTACCTTTTGTCTGTCTCCAGGGCGGCTTGCTCCACTCTCTCAGAGCCAGCAGGGAAAGGCAGCAGAGTCTTGCCTTGGACTTGACCTGACACCACAAACACATTGGTCTTGAGGGAGTGGACATGGCGCCTGACGTCCTGAGACACTACCTTTGGCCATTCAGCGTGGTTCTTACTGTTAGAGAGCAGTGGAGCCACCACCTAGGGAAGTGTAAGGAAATAATAAATTTTCAATATGGAAAAATGCTTGCTTTGGAGTAAACTTTTGATTTATTAAGATGTGGAGGGAACATTCAGATCCTTTACTTAGGTAAAAGTAGCAGTAAGCCCAAGGGGTCCAATAAGTGGTTTAAAGCCTTCCTTTTTTGAGTAAATATTGTGCTTATGTAGCCTTAAGTTAGAACTGTAGGTTGCTTATTACCTGCAATCTAGACTAACTGGAGAGTGCTACCCCATCAGGAGAGCAGATATATTAGATTTAGCATTTTATGAAGTAAATATGTGCTTAATGAAGTTAAATTGAAAAAAGAAAAAAAATAATATCAATAAGATTTAAAAGTTATCAACCAAGTTACCACAAACAATTGGTGAGAGAAGTACCAACCAAAAATACAAGTATTGCATGTGAACAAGTTGATTATAGAGAACTGTCTCTTTCACAGTGATATATTATGAATGTGATCATTTTAGTTTTATTATTGCCAATACCTTTACATTATAGGAACATTTAAATGTTTTGGCTGGTCAGGATGAAGGGTAAGAGATAAGGTTAGGTTCAGGTTACGGCAAGAGGACAGGGACACACAGTGTTAAGTTCAATATTAACCTCACAAATGCAACAGAGTGGAAATATAAATTAGCATAAAATAGGCTACTAAAGGAAAGCACAAGTCTCTACTTTTAGTGCAGTACGTAAATACATGTACTTCATTAGGTACATTAGACTGCTGAAGGTTTTTTAATTGAGTTAGTGAAAAAAAAACTGAAAGTCATTTATTTAATTTTAAAACTTCACAACTAACTCTACGCCTGAAAGTGCGGATAGCGGAGAAATTCATTAGCTAACCGAGAGCCAGTCCTCCGTGTGTCTAACAGTCATTAACATACTCTGCTCGGCTGCTTACCTCCTCAACTAGAGCAGAAAACTGGTCCAGTGGAGCGTAAGACAGGTCCCCGTAGACCAGGTTCTCTCTGATGGAGTCCGGTCTGAGCGCTGCTGTGCTCTGCTTCACAAAGTACACCGCTTTGTTTTTGGAGCTGCCGGTGAAGGCGGCGGCGGCCTGCAGCAGTCCGGCCGGAGTCACAGACACCACCAGGGTCCTCGGCTCGGCTTTGTCCAGGAAGTCCAGCAGCACCTGCCTGTTCTCCTCGCTGGACACGCATTTCTGCCATTTGTCCTGTTTCAGTTTCAGCGTCCTCAGCACGTAGTCGGCAATAAAGTCCAGTCTTTTGTCCTCAGCCGGTGACTCCTCCATGTCCGCAGGGCGCTCTGCTGTCCCGGGTCAGTCCCGGTGAGTGTATGCACTGATTGTGTCTCCATAGTAACGCTGTGTTTGCATTAATCAGGCCGTTGCTTAGGGGACGTGGGCGGCCTGAAGCTGACCCAGGACCAGGGCATCCCCCTCACCTGCCGCCTTTTGTCTCAGGGCAAGTTGTAGTGAAAGTGCGACCATTACAATACAGTACAGTGAAGGTAACATTGTGTGATCTCTACTCAGAAAGTTTGCTTAGTGTTACTTCATCTGAAAGTCTCTGTTCAACACTATGAACGGTGTGTTTGGAGTCTGACACTAAAAGGCTCCAAAGCATGTTCTCAGAGTCAAACATAACACTTAGGTTACAGCCTCTTTTTTTAACATTATATACTAGAGATGTTAATGCTGCTAGTGCTGGAACCAGGTGGTGTAGTTATAATTATTTCTGATTAACTCATTCAACTGCAGGAAATTACTGGACATCCAGAGCTTCTGTTCATCAAGGCAGGACATAATAGATGACACACCTCTGGCACCAGGCTTTATCAGGACATACAGCTGAGCATCGTCTGTGTAGCAATGGAAATCAATATTATGTTTATAGATGGTTTAACCCCAGGATCTGTGGTTAGAGAGGTAACTTCAAGCTGAACCTCGGCTTCACTCTGGTTTTAAAGGTTCTAAATACATAACAACATTCATAATAACTATTATAGCTTCATTTTACAGAGACGTTTCTTTAAACTTTAAACATGAACAGCTTTTCTACTCTTCTCTCCTGTGAGTCTCAGTGACGTAATGAAAAGATATCCTGGGTGTGTTGAACTTGCTTCATAATACAAGCTCCAGGTGTAGAATGTATATAATAAATAAAAGAGGACCAAAAAAAGGACAGACAGACACAAGGTGAACCAATCCAGAGTCACATCGCTGATGCCAACAAAGTTTTTGTAGATGGCTGAGTAGCACATCGTGATCCACTGTGTGAAAGGCTGAGTTGAGGTCAAGGAGAATTAAAATGAGTACAGGCCTGCATCAGCAGTAAGCAGCAAGTCACTGAAGACCTTGACCACAGCGGTCTCAGTGCATTGCGCAGAGCAAAAAGCACAGAGAAATTTTCCAAAAATGTGATGACTGTTCATAAAAGAAATCATTTTTATGATGATACAGTGAGGAGACAACTTTATTCTGATGATTAGATGAAATCAGAAGTAAGGAAATCTCTATGTTATCCCTTCTTCCATTTAAGCTCAGCCTTCCTGCATCTGCATCTTTTAATGACTTAAATATTATCATATTTAATTATATACCATGAACAAAGGCCATTCAGCTTCACAATGAATGCCATAACTTTTGATACTTTAAGTACAGTTTGCTGTTAATACTATTGTGGGGCTAATCGTTTTACTTTAGCAGCAGTTTGAATGTATGACTTATAGTGGAGAACTTTTAATTTAAGGTGAGCGCAGAGAACCTTTCACTCTTCAGCAGATGTAAGTGAAATCAGATTTAATAAATAAATCCATGTGTATTTTGTGTATATGTGTGGAAAAAACATATCAGACACAAGTTGCTATTAAAAGCAGATTCTTTATACGTCTTGAACTGTTTGTGGGGGGGTTCTTTACAGCTGCGCCCTGTTGGGTTAAATTATGATGAGCATCATTACTGTTCTGGGTAATATTTGTATTAATTTATCACATGCTGAGGAAACAGGAAGTTTGCTTCTAAAAAACATCATTATCTTCATCATCAACATAAAGAGTATGATTTGATTTGCCTTTTTTTTTTATTTAACAGCAGCAATGATAATGTATGATACTATTTATTAAACTTTTAATCTAAGATGGCGGAGATCCTGGTGGTTTTATGAGGCTTATTGTTTTAATCCATGGGGAGCCGGCTGACTCAAAAAGATTTGATTGCCATACTTGGCCACAAGGTGGCATCACTGTACTTTGAACATGCTAGAGGCCTGTTCTGAGAGGCGGTTATCTAGATTATCTCCGAGAAGATGTCTTTTGAGATCATGCTCCAGATTTGATGGTTTCCTGAAGTTATTCAGCAAACTCATCCTGAAAACTCAACAAACCTGCCTCTTAGAACAGGTTTCATGTCTGATCTGAACCTTCACAGGCTTCTGGACAATGATAGTAGTAAACTGTCCAGGGTTCAGTCTCAGTGGTTGGTCTCAGCCACAAAGGAAAAAGGTTTGGGCAGACCGTAATCACACCCGCTCAACTGACAGAAAAAGTGCAACAGCCAAGTTGGACTGAAACCTCAGGTATATTAGGAGCTCTCATCTGTCTCACTTTTCCCTGTGAAAAACGATCAAACCACCCAGGTAAAGTCTGCGTTCACATAAAGCTGATTGATAGAATTTGGCTGCAGTAAAAAAGTGTGTGTGTGTGTGTGTGTGTGTGTGTGTGTGTGTGTGTGTGTGTGTGTGTGTAGTTGTTCAGTAGTCTGTGGGATGAGAAACAGTATTATCAGCTACATGACATCAAAAGTTTTCTTTGACGTCTTTTGTCTCATGGAGGTGCATATCATGAGAAAGCCTGAGAGAACTCCAAGGAAGATCTGTGTGTGTGTGTGTGTGTGTGTGTGTGTGTGTGTGTGTGTGTGTGTGTGTGTGTGTGTGTGTGTGTGTGT
>JBBMJY010000014.1:2488270-2498299 GCA_037833715.1 Toxotes lorentzi
ACAGAAGAGAGAAAAGAGAGAAAAACAAACCAAAACAGAAAAACCCCAGAGGCAGCCGAGCTGCCTCATGACAATAAATCAGACGGACTATGTATAGACTGGGGTTTTGAAGGTTTCGAAACAGTTTGGCTTTTCTGTTATGTCATGTAACAACTACAAATCAGCTCAGAGGCCACCAAGGCTTACAGTAATAAGTTTTTCTAACAGGCCCAACGTAAAGGCTCCGCTGCTGATGAAAAGACATGACATGACATTAAAAGATACTGTCTCTGGCATGGCTGGTGAGTGTCCTTTAGCTCACAGATTCCTGTGATACGGCTAAAGTAAATTTGGGCCTTGTTGTATATGCCTTACAGAAGTATACTGTTTATTTAACATCTCTAGTGTTCTGAGTTATGACTAGTAATGATTACTCAAATGCCCAGTGTTTGGGCTATTGTACCAGGAGTGCCTCCAAACAGGCCCACTGGTGTTTATTTGAATTTTCCATTTTATATTGCCACGTGTCATTAGGCTGTTTAGAGTTTACTCTGAGTGATGGATCATTTCCTTCACCCCTCTCCACTCACTAAAAACCTGCTGCATGGCGCGTGCTTGTCCTAAAGGTGCAGAATATGTGTATGTGTGTCTTGTGTATTCATGGGTAGAGATAATGGCACCCAGACCGATGCATGACAGATGTCTTGTCTCATTACACGACAGGCAACACCTATACAATCAGCACCATGTCTGGCCCTGAAAGAAACAAAAGCTGAGCTTAAACTACCTCTTCCCCAGTTTTTAACCATACTCATACAGAAGGTGGACACAGTAACACCAGCACCTACACAGATAATGCAATCCAATACAAAAGCCTTTCACTAAATATCATCACCACTTGTTGACTTGTTAGAGAGGTCTGATTTGATTTAAAAGCATAACTTGTGTTGATATATTGGATTTAATTAACTTCTGAGGTGTAAGTTATTATATGGATTAAATAATTAAACCCACAGAGATATATCACCCAACTCTGTGGTTTCCCTCAGCTCTCTAAAGTGTTCTAGCCTTACCAGTTCATCCAAGGGTGTCACCATGGTGTAGACACTGGGGTGGTCCAAATAAAAGACAGCTGGCACATTTAGAACATAGTTTTAAGGACTGCATTGATCAGTAGTAATTTACCGTTTACACACCTACCAATTAGAATTATTCCTTTTCCAGTAGTAGAGAATAGGATAGCTTCCAATAGGGAAAAATTAAATAGCTAAATACTGTGATTAGAGCAATAACTAATGCAGTAGCTGAACAAATGACAAATTATTCCTCTGAAGTACGTCCAACTTCATTTGCATTTTGTTTATATGTCTCAAAATCAAAGTCTGTGCATTTACACTGAAAAGTCTGATGTGAATGAAATCATAGTGTACAAATAATTAAATATAAAACCTTGATTTTAAACCACTGCTCTCTCTGTCTGGTTCTGTCACTATATTCCTGTGAGTCTCCTGAAATAACTGCATCTTTTCACCAATGAATCAGTGACTTCAGCCACATGGATGTAATACTCTGATCTTAATCAGACAAAGGAACACAGATGGATAACACCCTTTTTTCATCAAACATAAAATACATTTTTTTTAAAAAAGGTAAAACAAGCAGAATGTTGACACATTCTCTTCTTCACCTGTTAGTTTTTTTTATCAGCTGGACACTTTGCTCATTTTTGCTTGCTGTCAGATGTTAAATGTTTCATGGAAAAACTTATTCTGATTAAGATCAGAGTACTGCTGTCCATGTAACTGCAGCCATTCATACATAAGATACAGTTAGCTGTAATCCATTACTAAGATACTTACACTTCTACTTACACTTCTTACAATGACTCACCTTGATGGTCACTTTAATTTGATACACTGATTGTTCTGCTTGTATTATTAGTTTTATTTACTTTAACATCATCCCGCTGTTTAACAAGTTAGTGTACAATGTAAAAGAAGTATTCAAATCCTTGACTTAATTCAAAGTACCAATACAGCAAAGTAAACCACAGGCATCATTTTATTCTGAAAATTCTGTCAGCAGCAGCCCGAGCAGCAGAGACACACAGACAGGTGAGCTGCAGGATCTCAGGTGAGCTCTGAAGTCCTGCTGAAAGATGGTGTCCTAAGTTTAGAAGTTCAAAAGTTTTTTGTAATATCATTTAAAGAGGAGACTGAGCATGGTTGTGACTCAGCTGTGAAACTCTTAAATTCTGTCGCCCAAATAAAAAAAAAAAAAAATAATAAAAAAATAAATAATGAAAGAACAGAGCCACAGAATCTCAGGTGAGATCTGAAAATGACTCACAGCAGATGGTTGGTTCAAAGAGAGTAGCACACTACCTACAGGCTTTTATACATTTATTTTCTTGAAAATCTATCATGTGAAGACTTCTATTAATTAAAAAAAAGTAAAATATCTATAGAACTATAAAGTAAGAACAGGGACTGTGACTACCTGCTGGCTCAAACACCGGGGGCTTTGCAGTGTTTCTCCTCAGCCCTGAAACCGAGTCAGACGAGAAAGGAGTCATAAATTAGCTTTCCCTGTAATCTCTACACCCTGGCTGGCTGTCCCAAGATGTCCTCCTGGATTTAAAAGCAACAGTGTAATGTTTATGTTGGCTGAAAAAGAGTATGCATCAAACTAAATTTGATGTATTAAAGACCCTGCTGGATGTTGTTTACACACGCAGGTGAAGGCTCAGTGGATGAAATCCTATTTTCTCCCTGTTTGATGTCAACGCTTTGAAGGCAAAAATCAATATTAAATCAAGATAAGAGGTCTGGGTCTGGGGTTTGTGGAATCACTGAATATCAATTGTGAGCTTTTACGTATTTCAGATATTTCTAAATGTCTGATTCCATGTGAATGAGTTCAAGGCATTTTGTCCTTTGATTTCCCATGGAGCCTTGCACCTACATTCATTTTTTTTAACAGAAGGTCAAGTGAATGTTAGAAAACAGAACAAGTTACTGTATGCCTCGAATTCTCAACAAAAACACGTTTTATTTATTGGTAATTTGATCATTTTCTGACACTGTGATATTATCAGGGACGTTCAAATGAATAATCCCTTGGCTGCCAGTGCTGTTGATAGATAACCCAGTGGAAATCCCTTCACTGCTCTGTATTTGAGCAAAACCCTATTTCATGGGAAATGAGAGCATGCTTATTTTGAAAGTCATGCCTGCTGTAAGGAGCACACTGTGCCTCTTCTGTTTCATGTGCGACTCCAGCCATTAATTGTGATGAAATCTATTTTGAACGCTCATTATACAAGTTATGTCATGAAATATTCATGTCATTTGAGTAACGTAGGAACAACGTGCTCGCTCTTGTTAAAAAAAAAAATAAAAGATTCAGTTCTTGTTTTTCCTGAAATTCCCCCACACGAACATGAGAAGCTTAAAATAAAGGTGCTCAAAATGTGCACATTACACAGGCTGCAGACAGAAATACTCTTAACATAAACACGGCGTCACCGTACATGTTAACATTGAATTCTTTCGTGCTATTTAAAGAGTGAAACATCGTGATAGAGATGAACCGTGAAAAACAACAACACTCTTTTTTTTTCAGAGACCAAGACCTCATATGTGGAATATCATAGATGTCGACAATGCTCTGATCACACACTCCTAAATCTAATTTCATGACCCGGTGTATGGCACCGTATATAACCTGAAAACATGTGTATATTATTGGATAAGCCTCCTGTGCATACAGTACAAGTCTGGTGAGGATGAAAAGCATTTTGATCTGTAAGAACTGATTATGTATTAATATACAGTGGACAGAACTTTGTCTGGTGGGTTCTGAAGGGGACTCAATGCAGCATTAATGCAACTTCAACAAAAACAAAGCAGTGCAGCATTTGGATTTTATTGGTCTTAAGGGGGTGGGAACAAATCAAACTGAAAAACAGACAAGAGCAGACAACAACTGATATTTCTTTCTGCAGTCTTTGATGTATTCTATACTGTTTTGATATGGAAAGAGTTGGGGTTTTTCAGGAATGTCCTTCCTTTCCTCTCTGCCAGTGTCGTTGAGCGCTGGTTTCAGTCCCTGCTAAAGGTATTAATGCACGCTTTGGAGAGACTCTGGCATCTGTGTTTAGTTAGTGGGTTTGGGTCGAGAGTGTGGGAGGCAACATGGTTCACTCAATGTAAGGAGGAACATTAGGGGTCCAAATCCACACAGTTTAAGAATAATTCTGATTTATTACAACTTTGGTCTTATTTAAATAGTTTTGGCAATCATTTTTATCCTGTTATGATAACATTGTACTAACAAGAGTAACTGCTGAGATCTAAGAATGCAGCAACATGAATATAAGAGAGTTTGTCAGGGCAAAAAACACAAGCAGTCGTGTAAATGAGATAATATTTTAGCTAGATCATCTAAACCACCACAACAAAAACTCAATATGAGTATGATAGGTGAAAGATGAAGCAGGAAGTCAGTCTGTATAAGTTTACACCAGGCAGGTTGGGTAATAATTTTACCTTTAGTTTTGTTTTATGTTCCAGTTAAGGTTTGAAGAGGGGGAACATGATGTCACCTCATTCCCAGATCTCTGCAATTAATGTGGTAACACAAAGTTATGATTTCTGATGGGAACAAGGGTGTAGTAAAATAAAACCACCCTCAGCAGTTTTTTGTTTTTTGGTTTTTTTTTTACATATGTAGCATATAGGAAGCAATGGTAACATTCATTTTCAATCATGTGATTGTAAGTTACCTGGAGAACATAAGTCATTCACTCTCCTTTAGCTATGGTCTCCACCAACACCTGGGGGAAAAAAGAAACGGCTCTTTAGCTGCTGAATTCTCCACCATGTTGTTTCAGACAGGCTTTTATTTTTCAAAGATACTGTTTCCACTTTGCAACAGGACATTTCTCTTCTAAGTTCATATTTTGTGTTTTCTACTACCCTGTACCCAATGATTTTACTTTGTGTTAAATGTGAACGATTACTCTTGACATCAGATATATGTACTGTTAATGCGAATGAGACTCCTTCAATCCCAGTGAAGTTCAAATAACAGCCTTAACTCAATAAACGTGCATGTCATCATCTTTTCTTCCTTTCTTCTCTTACATCAGCCTACAGCTTGTAGTTGTAGTGGACACAATGCACTGTGTTTTATTCAGAACAACAGGAACAATCATCAAAATGCAAATAAAGATATACGAGTGAAAGAGAGGCTTTGAGGAAACCCAGACCACCTGGCTCCTCTGGCTCTCTTTACCTCCCTGTGTGAACAGGCCGGCACAAACATGAGCATGTTTTCACTTTGCAGCAGCGGGAATAATATATCTGGAAGTGAGCAACTGCTCTTGTTTTGCCATTACACTCCAGTTCAGCTGGGCTCAGTTCAACATACCAATAGTTGCTATTACGACTGGATGACAGCAGCCTCTCTGCCCAGTCTTCAAGCACACCGCACTCACTCAGAGCTCCGCGGCTGAGGTAATGCCTGGGTCTGGGGCCAGAACTCCATGCTCAGAACAGGGATACAAAATCAGATCTAAATTTAGGGGATTGTTAAGTAGACTCTGTAACAATTCCATCAATCACAGAGGCTGACTTCTCCCTCTCATGTTTTACAAAAGAGGATTTTCTACATTTTATTGCCATGTATCATGGATTACGTCACGGCTGTGGCTCATAGGCAAAGGGTTCTGTGGTGTCACATTTTAGATGCCTTACTTCAACGTAATGTTAAGCAACTAAGTTTTAACCCCCCTCTCACCTCCCCAGATTTTGACATCTACATGTTTCTCTTTCTACTCCACACGGCCAAGAGCTGAACTCCTCGTTGACAAGTAAAGGAAAAAAGCTGAGAGGCAGGTTCACTGCTCATCCTCAGAATGTTTTGATACTTCGGTCTTGATCTGAGGTGAACGATACAAGCCTCTGGTAAATACCAAGCTGACTGTAAAATATTAGCCCTTCTCTTACAGGGTATCACATGAGCCTGCCTCAGGGCAATGCTGAAAGCTCTTAATGCCTTCCACCTTTCTGCAATGCCACTTTTCCCAGGAGCTGGACTGTCTGTCAAACTGGTTTCTCTGAAAAGCAAAATTGTAAAAAATGTACAAGAGAAATAGTTTTCAAGCCAAGTTCATATCCACAGATTGACAGATTGATAAATAGATAAATAGAGCACTTTATTAATCCCAGTGGGACACTGCATTGTGAAAGCAGCCAAATCTCCTTAATCAAAGAAAAAAAAAAAATCAAAGGACTCTCAGAGGGGAGGTAGGTAAGCAGGGTCGCAGCTACCACTGAGGTCATGTTTTCAATGTACAGTTAAAAACTTACATTTATTTTATAGGCTGATTCTAATCATTACATACCCAGTGATCTACCACCAGGATTTCATTGCTGACAGTGTGGGGGGCATTTAGACCTTCATGATGGGTAATTAAATAGTAAAGCTTTTATTTTTAGGAGCTCTCATCATAAATAGTTTTCCAGAGGTCAACTATGAAATAGTAGTAACTGTAGAAAAAAATTGTAGAAAAAAACTGAGAGAAAGTTTAGTTAGAATATGGTTAGATCTGCTGGCTGTTTCTTTAGTATTTCAAGTTTTATCATTTGTTTTATAGTTTTCATTTAGTTTAGTTAGTTGCTCACTATTACTACAACTCTGTCTCTGTTTTTCCTACAACTACTACTATATTTCATAGTTGTCTCCATGAAACTATCTGGAAAACTATTAGTAATGATTAGAAACATATAAATAGAAACTTATCTGATAACTAGGACTGTACTCACACTCTTATGTGTTTTGGATACACAGTGTACAATGGTAGTGTCCAGTAACACACAGTAACACAGAGTTTTCCAAGTCAAGGTAATGTTGCATGGATGCTAAAAGATGTAGGTGGAGCATTTTATAGTCTTTCAGGTCATTCTTTTGGTTTCATATCCTGCAACTTTAATGTTTTGATTTTGAACGTAGAGGAGCATTTAGCAGCTAGAAAGAGCCAGATATTTTTCTCAGGAGTTGATGAAAACTGAAACAGAGCAAAAAGAGTGTGAGTGAATGTACTTTGTATTCATAAGGTGGCCAGACACATGTCTCCAAACACATGCCAATATTCCTCAGTGTCTGCTGGATGTGTAAACAGGGAATAGTTTGCTAACACATTAGCCATGTCAGATTTAAATCAAGGCTATTAGTCGTCAAACATGTGGGATTTATATTTGTTGATGTTCTTTTTATTCAGAACGTCTGGGAGAATTTTGCGGCCAAGTGGCTAAAGAAAGTTAATTAATGCAGCTTTAATTCGTTTTCATTAGTTATGTCTGTGAAATCAGTCGCAGCTCTGTTTTAAAGTATCTACTGACATTAACTATATTCACGATACAGATTAGGGAAAAATCCTCAAAATGTCAGTTTTAGCTCACACAGTTCATTCTTTGGATGCCAGCAGAGAGTTAACCTGCCCTTAAAACTGTTTCACAAGGAAACCAGCAGGGCAGCAAAGGCAAAACATCTATCGCTGGTCAGCACAGTCTCCCCAGCTTCAAACCTGAGGTATCATGGATGGGTGAACAAACAGCCTGAGATCAAGGCAGAGAAAGAGGAGTGGTTAAGCTTGTCTGAATGATTACCAAACCATTGAGCCACTGGAACTCATCAATTCCCAGTCACTGCATGCTCGTTTTGTGGAAATCACTCTTATCCAATGACCTCACTACTCTATCAAATAACTCAGAGATAAGCAAGTGGAGGTAACAACCCAGTCTGCAAACAAAAACCCAGATTATAAATAGCCTTAAAGGGTGCTTCAGACTGCTGGGAGGAGAGAACACGTTGCTTTACACACACAAACACACACACACACACACACACGGTTGGAGTTGCACATGTGGAGCAGCAGCAGGGCCGGGTGAGGACACCCCCTCGCTGGATCAGGATTACCCCGCTGCTGTATCAAGCCTCCACCGACCAGTCAGCGTGAGTTATGCAATATATCTTCTCTCATCTTCCCGGTCAGGAGCAGACTGAAGCTAATTTATAACTGAACAGAATACTGTATTTGGCTCTTTTTTTTTTTTTTTTTTAATCAGAACTTCAGTTTTATAAAGCAAAGCAATCTGGAATAACACAGCTAAAACATAAATAACAGTGAAATAATATTATGCTGTGTCATTCATAAAGGATTGCAAACCTTGCCTGTCCTCTTCTTGACTTGTCCAATTTTGAGTTCTCGTAACAGTTTTTGTGCTTCACTCCTACTTAGTGATCAAAGTGTGGTAGAAAAGGATGAAGATATTTCACTAAAGAATGCATTGTGATACTGGCTTCAAAGAAATGCAGTATTAAGATTCATAACCGTGGGCTTCGGATAGGTAACTTTAGAAAATGATAATAGCCTGAGCAGACGTTTGGGGTGATAATGCAAAGGTGACGTTGTTTTTATAACTCAGGGGGAGAGAGGTGGCGATCAGTCCTTGCATAGAAAAGGAAAGGGCAGCGTTGGCAGTGAAGGAGTAGGAAGAAATGAGGAGAAAATGGTGGATGAATAAGAAGTGAGATGAGAGTGAAGGGTGAGAAATGAGGGGAAGCGGGACAAGAGGCTCCTGGCATGCCGAGTAAAATGGAAGCACTTGAGCACCTCTCTGTGAAAGATGATGGTGCTATTACCCAGAATAAGCAGTGTTTCTGGATTCTCGCTCTAACATGTGCTGCTTACTTCTACTGCCATAACTAAAACAAAAAACTATGATAAAAATACTGATTGACAAACTTTTTTTTTGCAATGAAAACAAGACTAAAACTAAATAAAAAGTCAACTTTGAAAATGAGAACCGCATTTTCTTTTTGGATAACAAGCAAAAAGTGAACAATTATGTGAAAGAATTATGGAGTAAATTAATCTATAATATCTCTGAATATTAGACAGGAAGTTAAAACATGCGAACAGGCAGACCAGCACGTCACAAATGATATGCTAATGTTCACATAACATTATCTAGAGCTGCGGATGTGGAGGAAATGCTATTGTAACTTTAAGTTAGCGATCTGTCATGTTGCTATAAGTAGGAGAAAAAGTGGAGGATCAGTGTAGATGGTCATTCATTAAAATCCTTATCCAACGTGTTAGCTGCTGTGTTCAAACAGACAGTGTAGGGGAGTCTGGGGATTTACTGAGGACAGTGTGTTTGTTGTGTTACAGCAGAGCAGAGTGACATAGATACAGTCTAGAAAAGACAGCCCTGACCACCTGTACATGTGGTCGCTGTTCCAAACATGGCAGCAGCTGTAGCCTCAGGGTGATTATAAGACATTAAAATGAAAAATACTCTACAAAATGAGACCTAGATCTTGCTGATAAAAACAGACTAAAATGTCTTTTTGTAGACCATGACTAACAACAATGAAATGAAATGAATGAAAACTAATACATGATTTTGCCAAAAGACTAAGACTGAAACTAAATCAAAGTCAAGTGTCAAAATTAACGCTTATCTATTCATATAAAATGGTCTTAAATATGAGGATTTTTTTCTGTATGTCATCAACAAATCTTCCAGACATGATTATCAAGCACTGAGGACTAGTAGACTTCTTGGCGTAGCCAAGCATCGGGGGCCGGGTCTGAGGCCCTAGTGAGCTCAAGCACCAGAGGAGGGTTGTTTATAGAAGCAGAGACGTTCAGGAGGAACGTATCTTCTGGGCTGATCCCAGGAGCCGGACCTAATTAGAAACAACTGCTCTAGATTCACTTCAATGGCTACACAGATCTCCCTTTTTATGTTGCTTGGCTGGTCCCGCACGTTCATCAGCTGCACCTCGAGGCTCATCTCCATCTCTTAAGACTCCTCTGGCTGCTCGGTGTTTGTGGATTTCATGGATGGTAAAAAGAAATTTTAGGCCCGCCACCTAACTCCCCAGTGCTATCTCTCCTCTCACACACACATACACACACACACACACACACACACACACACACACACACACACACACACACACACACACACACAC
>JBBMJY010000014.1:2498399-2515217 GCA_037833715.1 Toxotes lorentzi
CACACACACACACACACACACACACACACACACACACACACACACACACACACACACACACACACACACACACCCGGGTCTTGTCTTGAAACAACAGGCTGCAATCACACTTGTCAGGTAAAATCTGTTTCCAATTGGCCCTGGACTTTCATGTGTTCAGACCTCACCCTGTTGCTCTTGAGAAACATTACATCATAGACCTGGTTTACTGTAGCTGCACCGTAGGTGCCTCGTTGCATTTTAATCTTTCACCCCACTCGTGTTTGGAGCTGAGACAGTTATCATTAGCGATGAGATCACTGAGGGATCGCGCTTTAGATCAAGAAGTGCCACTGCCGAGCTGTTCAGATGTAGCCTGTGTAGTTCTGACCTAGTGCACAGCATGAATTCTGCCACAAAACAACATACAACGCCCATACCGTGATTACACGTCTGGCAATATGGCATTTTTGGCAAACACAAACCCAGACATGAACCCCTCCAAGCTTTCAAGTCAATCTAATCCTGTCATCGGACCGTCTCAATGGGGGTGTTCGTCATTCAATTGGCATCCGAATGTTCTTTTTCAGAGCAGCACTGGCAGAGGCAGGCGCTCATATTTGAACCAGGTGATGGAGTTTCACGTCAATATTTCTCATAATATAGACTAAATAATCACGGAACGCGCTGTTTTTGCGGCACAAATTCGACACTACGGATGGTGTTACTGCTAAAAAATCAGCTTTATTTGCTCAACTGACAGCTTCATTAATGGGGAGACATCTGCAGAAATATATTCAGGGAGAGAATGAAAGAATCTGAGAAAGGGCTGTTGTGAAACCGATGTGGAGGCATATTAAGAGCGTGAAGGATGAGATTGCAGAAGATACATATACAGTACATAACAGTGCAGGGCCATGCTGATCCTCAAGCCAGACGCTTGTTATTTGACTCGTGAAAGAAAACAAATGAAGCCTCAGCTGAAAATAAACTCTTCACTATTGACTACTGAAATGGTTAGACATTGTTGTAACCACGATCCCTGGAACTTACTCTGTATTTCACCTACAAAATCCATTCACACAGTAGTCATTTCCTTTGGAGGAAATGTACTTGCTGCCTGGATTAGTGGATATTAGACTGACATCTGTCGTAGGCTGCAGGTCGTGGTGGATGGTCAGGCACATCACAGGACTGACTTGTATCACCAAGAAATCACTCAAAATCTTTAATAGTTTGGTTGGTCTGAAAAGGTCGAGCAGCACGTTCACACAGAGGGCCAGGAGGTGGTGACTGCACAGTTTGCAAATACAGTTGTAATCAGTGGGTGAGGCAGTTTCACAAAGGGACAAGACTGGCAAACAACTTACATTTTCAAAGAGAGTGATGAAATTAAGACGTTACATCAGGAGGGGTTAGAAAGCTGCTCCCAGACAGGACTGAACTAACACCATCTTTTATTAGAATTCAACAAAGAATAGGATGCTTATTTGAAACTGGGTTCAAATGTGAATTCTTTGTCAAAGCTGCTGCTTGTTGTGACAAAAAGAGAATCACCCCCAGCTCTGTAGCTCTAAAGAGCCTTTTAGCTCCTCATGAACTTTTAGCTTAGTGTTTTGGTTTGTTTTGGCCCACAACTCTGTTTCCATCTCATTTTGGTGGAGACCAAAATGAGAGCTGAACAGAGTACTGGACTGAAATTGACCAGTGTTTCAGTGACCAGAAACCAGGGTTGCGTATTCACATGGTACAGTTGGAAATTTGTTTTGAGCTGAACTGTTACCAATGGTAGCTCCAGTTTGCTGCAGTACATGTAGTTCTGTTATTGCACTCCCCCTACACACAAGTCACTGTCAGCCTATGTTGTGTGCTCATATCCTGCATGGTAGATTTAGTCTGTTTTTGTAAAACACACATTCCTCTGTCTGTGTTTGGGACAGAAAAAGGCTCTAGAAAGTTGTTATAGCTGGGAGGCTTTTAAAGGCAAGTCAACCTAAACAGGGCTTCCTTTAAGCATGGTACACCAGCAGTATGTGGGCCACAGGGAGGGAGTGTGTGTGTCAGGGGGTGAACGGGGTGATGGTGGAGGGGCTGAAGAGGCTACACCTTGTCAGTTTAAGCAGTATGAGTAATATATTCACGCTGTAATGATTCATAGGTCTCTGTATCCAACTGGACCGCTCAAAAAGAATCACGGTGAAAAATGATATAATTCTTGACCTTCATCGTAATCACGTAACACGTCGAGGGCTTAGCTGAAAGCTTAAACCCGGTGTTCCAGGCCAAGGGGAGCTTTCTGAGACAAATGGTATCAATTTGCTTCCAGTCATTAGAGAGCATTGTTGACTGGGATGACATACCGTAGAGCCGAGCTAGCTGGGACCCCCAGTCCTAAATCAAATGACCAGCTCTCCTATAAAAGAATGTACTCTGTCTTTGCCGCTGGAAGAGGACGCTCATTTCAGACTGGGAGTTTAATGGTTTAGACAACTGTGGGTAGTTTGCAAGGATGATTGAGAAGGTTCCGGCTGCTCCCTGCTTTTTTTTTTCTTTTTTTTTTTATTTCCAGATTTCCCCTCCTATTTCAAGGGGGAAAGAATGAAAAACAAAACAACACATTCTCTCCCTTCCTCCTGCTCTCCTCTGCTAGCATGCACACCCCCGTAGAGAGCGCACCACAGGCGTCCAACAGAAACACCAAACAGAAATAGAACTGCTATTTCAGTCTGAACTGGCTGTTATTTTTAGAAAAAGTGACATGCTCTATGTTGAATTACAACATCATAAGGTCATTCCATAAACCGCTCCCCCCACTCCTCAAGCCTCCAGCCTGTGACTCACCGCAAAGTATGTGGTGACGTTACCCAAACTATCCACCCCCATGTTCTGATCAAAAATTTGATATTCAGCTTATTGACCTGATTCAATCAAAGGGGGTAACTCTTACTATCCACAGAAATCTGCTTCTAGTTTAAACAGCTGGTTTGATATTGCCGTTCTACGGGTGAAGCCGAGCCGTCTGATCGGGATGCTTATTGTGTTTAGCTCAGATTGCTTTGTTTTATGTTTGCCCATCATGGAGCAGCTCCACGACTTTTCCCCTGCTTTTGACAGCACATCATAACATTTGTTTGCAGCATGTGAATGAAATGTAGTGCAAACATGTAACAGGATAATGCGGCTGTTGGTATGCCAGGCTGAGGCATAATGAAACATGCAAAAACCACATGCTTCCAATTTCTTACTCACTCTGGTGTTTTGTCCAACCAGTGATGTAGTTTGAAATGAAAAGGTGGGTAATCTCCCAAACTTGGTCAGTGATCACCACAAAGCAAAACATCGCTAACAAACAACAGGGCAACCGAAGAATCATGACCACGTTCATTTAACGGGGAATTTTATTTGTATAGCACATCTCTAAAATCTCAGAATCTCAGAAATCATACAACTATACAAATAATGAAAGACGGATAGAAAGAGGGGATTAGAAAGAGATCAAACTGTTTAAAAATATATATGCAAAATAAAAAGACGTGAAAGAAGTTACAATCAAATCAAGACTATAAAACATGCTTGAAGAAGTGGCTATAAAAGATGATAATAAATTCCCCACTTGAAGTTCCTCTACAGTCTACAGACCTTCATTCCTCTGTCTGTGATAGACGAAACTGTGATCGATAGGTTTGTGGCCTAAGGTAGAAAGAGATGTGTTACACAGGTCTGGGTACATGTACGTGCAGCTCAGCTCTTTGAGTGATTATACAGAAAGTTTGAAGTTAATAACTTCTCTGTGTTCTACAACACTGGCCTTCATACAGTCACCTGCTACATCAGTCTCAAGAGCCCATCACCTCAGCAGGTCCTTGGCCTGATTTGACCTGATTTGGCCCCTCAGGCTACTATCACTTCCTCTAGATGAAGAAGGAGCTCAGTGCTCACCATTTTGACAGTGATGATGTTGTCATTGCTGCTGTGGACCACTTCCTGGAGATCCAAGACACTGACTTCTAACAAAGAGAGGATCCATATGCTCCAGGAAAAGTAAATGTGCAAGGTTTTCTAAAGCTTGTGTACCTAGAGACAGACGTGCTTGTCAACGTTCAGTAAAATTTGTGTAGTTGTAACTCTTACTCAGGTGGATGAGAATGTCACTGTGGGACATGATCAGAATGTATCAACGAGAACAGTCCATTGAGAGTTACATAGAGAGGGATATTATAGTAGAGTTGCAGGTCATGAACCCCACATTACAAAGGTGAAGGTACATCTGAGAGTTCAATAGTGCAAAAACCAAAGGCTCTGTTCTACAGAGACGTAGTCAGAGGACTCATCCTTCACCATATTCTCAACAAGTGGGCGAGTGCATGTGTGGCGTTCACCAAGAGAACAGTATGAATGCTTGAATGCTTGACCCCGACAGTGAGGGGATCCAGTGGTTCTGTTATGCCTTGGGGGGCATTTTGCTGCCATGGTTTGGGTCCACTTGTCCCCTCAGAGGGAAGAGTCACTGCAGGTCAATACAAAGTTGTTCTGAGTGATCACCTTCATCCTGTGATGGAACATGTCTATCCTGATGACAATACGTTTGTCCACAGGGCACGAGGGGTCAGTGAATGTTTTCTTGAATATGAAAATGATGTGAACCGTGTGCTGTGGTTTTACAGTCAGCAGATCTCAACCTAGTTGAACACCTATGGGAGATTTTGGACTGACGTGTTAGATAGTTCTCTTCACCACCATCATCCAAACACCAAATGAGGGAATATTTTTGAAGAATGGTTTTAGGGAATGAGTGAGAGGCACAGCTTAACTATGATCATGTTTGTCACAGTCTGAGAGTCCTCTAGGTGAATTTTTGCAAACTCCAAGTAGCTTTAATGTGTCTTTCACTGAAGAGAGGCTTTCTTCTGTCCACTGTGCCTTAAAGCCCAGATCAGTGGAGAGCAGCAGTGGTTGTCCTTCTGGGAGCTTCTCTATCTCCACACAGGATCTCTGCAGCTCAGCCAGAGTGACCATCGGGTTCTTGGTCACCTCTCTTACCATGGCCCTTCTCTACTCCCGATTTCTTAGTTTGGCCAGGCTGCCAGCTCTCCTAACTTCTTCCATTTAAGAATTATGGGGGCGGCTGTGCTCTTGGGAATCTTCAATTCTGCAGAATTTTCTTTTTTTTCCTTCCCCAGATCTGTTCCTCGACAGAACCCTGCGATGTAGAAACATGTCAAAGATGATCAGGAGAAATGGGAGGCACCTGAGCTAAACTTCAAGTGTCATAGCAAAAACTTAGCTTAGCTTAGCCTTGGTGACTACACACCACCCAGCTCCTCATTATTTGCGTATGTGTGGCAAACATCTGGCACATCAGTCAGGTACACACCAAATTTAAACAAGACAACTGTGCAATAACCTTGAGTCACATTTCTCCTCTTTTGGTAGAAGCTACCACCAACCCCTCACCTCATCTATCTATGAGTGGGCTCTGTCACACAAGTTGTTTGTTTTATTTATACAAGACGTAAAATGCCAGTGGTATAATGCAACTGGGCCCATATACTCCAGCACTGTGCTTACGTTATTAGGTATCTCTGCTTTACCTGAGTAATCTGCTGGTTTAAACAGCTTCTACACAACGTTTCAGAAGGAAATATTTTTACTGAATTACATTCATCTGGCCGCAGATACTTCACAATTTAGAATTTACACAGAAAACATCATCATTTTATGAAATATGATGCATTGTAATAGATGAAATTGCCTAATAGCGTATAAAATACTTAAAGTTTGCTCATCCTCAACCAGCTGCAACAACAAAATGTTTGTTATAAATGAGATGTCATAAAATCACTAATCATAATGAAGTGCATCCTTTTACGTTAACACAGCTGAAGTGGCTTGCTCTCTGTTCAGTCTCACAACTCAAACACCCCAAGTTTACTTGTGTTTGTTTCTGTAGGTTGTTATACAACGCATAAAACATTAACACAGCTTTGAATAATTACAGTGTTTCTGACAACACTCGAAGGCAGCATCTTTTGCCTCTCATTCCAGTGGCATTATGTGTTTTCCAACGAAACCACTGGTCACTTGGGTCAACAACAGCAATGGAGATGACTATTTATAGTAAACTTGCTCATGAGATGAGCTGCTCACATCAGATGAAATAGTTTCAGAGTGATCATTTCATAACAGTTTTTGTTAACATTAGTGGTGAAAACTAATCACGGGTCATGGGACTCTCTAGTATCAGTATCCCCTAAATACTGAAATACTTTCCCTCGATCTTGTATCTGGTATCACGGATTCTCATTTTTCGACCTTATCACCTTCATGTATTTCCCCCGCCTCCCTAACTATCAGCGGAGCCCCGGCCTTTTAGGTCCTATGCTTTCAGCCCTGCACCACATTCCAGTTTAGAGTTCAGTTTTCATACACATTTGGTATATTCAGATAAAATCCTATTTAAACTTTAGCATGTAATATGGTAATGTGGTAACTGTAGGAAGCGACAGGCCATGTACCCATGAACACTTCCACCACGAAGCAGATTTTGTGACAGAGTGCCTCTAAAATAACATCTAGCATGACGCACTGTTCAGTGGGAGAATATCTGAGACCAACAGCCATGTAAGAACATGTTATTCTGCTGAACATATTTATCTGCTGTAAGAAGCGACCATCAGTGGCCTACACCAAATCCTCACTCATTTATGATTCTGTGTTAGTTGATAATTATCAGTTAGATGTTAGGGAAGTTAGAATTGCGTTGGGTCAAAACATGCCTACACTACTGCAAATGATCAGAAACCTGGGCATTAAAATGATTGTTTTTATACTTATTATTTCTGAGGGATTTTATTCCTTTATTAACCAGCTGACGTTATACAGAGATGACAGGAGATGAGAGGAGAGGGTTAGGGAACCAGGGGCATTGCAGTTCATGGCCACTGGGCCACCAACACGCCTCACATTAAAATAATTATCAGAATATTATACAGGTATATGAATAGCTGGGTTTCTTTATGTTCCATGTAAACGTCACATCCCGAATATAATTCAAACTTCAGAACAGCATAAGACTCAAAAGCAGGATACTAGTGTGCATGTAAATTTCCTCAGTGAAAAAATATTCTACTTGTTGCCACAGGATGATGTCTTCACTTTCCCCTCTGGGTGTGTCACTATCAATATCCCGAGAGACATTCAGCTATTCCCATTGATAGTGACACGAGCAGCAGGAAGGATGTCACTGTCAGATCTGCATTATGCAAAGCAAAGCATTATGCAAGGCTGTGTGCTTTGCATGCTTTACAGTGGCTGGATATGGGAGCAGGCAGCAGCGGGTGTGAGGACACTCACTTCTCTCCTCTGGGTAATTACTGTACAGGAAATTGGACGTGAAATGTTCCTCACGTATCTGAAGTGAGTTATGGATGGAGGCTACAGTAGTGAAGTAAATTAAAACAAGTGAATCCAATTACTGTTTATGGAAAGCAGCTGCCCAAGCAGCATATGTTGGTGAGTGGAACTATGAGACTAATGTTGAGGTTTGGAGCTCTGCTTGTCTGTATAACACAATGAGTATTTGAGTCTTTGAGCATTATGGAGCGACGAGCCAGAAGATGTTTGAAAGGCTTCATGCCATGTGTTGTGTTTTGTAGAAACTGTGATATTATAGGTTAACATCTGAAGAGCTGAACTCAGTTGTCTTTCTTTTCTTTCTTTTTTTTTTGTCTTGGTTAACTCACTCTCCATGTGGGTATTCTGATGTCATAACAATACGACAACTCTCCTCTCTGGATTTACAGAAAAACAAGGTTAGTGTTTGCTTTCAGTCGTGTACAAACCCTCTTATCCGTGTGTTTATTTACATACACTGAATCAATTCATCTGTGATACAGCCAACAGTCATGTACTGGATAAGCTTTCGTTTCAAAACATTTGGATTTAATTATCATGGGGATATGATATCCAAACAATCTGGTTTCTTCCATTAATAACATGATTGCGGCATGGCAGTGCGAGCTAAGGCCGCAGCGTTTTCATATATTTTCATGGATTTGGAACTTGTTTACTTGCTATTACGGGCATGGGGCAAAACACAATTTAGAGTAATGACACAGTTTACGTTTTGGAGTTTTAAAAGATCTCTGCGAGGAAGTGTCCTGGTCTCACAGCCTGCGGTATCCTTGCAGTAACTAAAAAACAAACATCACCCATGTGATTTTTTCCAGAATAAAAGAATTCTTACTGTCTTCGGCGTTCTGCAGGTCAGAGCAGGCGACACCAGGAAAAGGAAATTGGCCGAAGCTTTTGTGTGACTGATAACTGAAGGGCTACACATTGAGGAAACATAAGACCACAGCAGTGTGTTGCTTTACAGATAAGGCACTACAGAGCATGATGTTCTATTTATAGGCATTAACTGTGGTGCAAAGTCTGAGGTACAGGCTCTTATGAAGTGTTTTTCTCCTCCTCAAGATTCCAGTTTTGGACAGCAGGGCTTCAGTGTTCATTTTGGCACCTGATTTGATTTAGTTTCAGTCTTTTAATGAAAACGTATATTGGTTTAAGTCACATTTTGGTTATTTGTTTTAGTCTAGTTTCAGTCAACAAAAGCTGAAGACTTAGTGGAGCTTTTGTTATCGAAATTGAAATTTTAATCGAATTTTCATCGTGCATTTTTAATTTTGTTATTCTAAGCATTAAGAGGCAGCTGCTGCTGCCATCTTGGATGTGAACGGTTACTATGGCTACAGGTGTTGTGCTTGTGTTGTGAGGGCTAGTGGAAACTGTTCTTTTTTTACAGTCATTTATCTTTGTGAATTCTGGCTGTTTGAAATCCAGCTGCTCATTCATTGTCATCCTTGCTAACGTGACGTTACTGCAGCTACCTGCTCTGAGCAGCATGATCCCTGAGGAGCTGTATTCCCTCATGTGAGTGCTTCATGTTGGGTTCACCAGACTCTCTTAACTGGACAAACCTGTTGTAAATCATTCTTTTCAGCCTGATGAATTCCACCAGTTCACGAGAAGGTGAGACTTTCAGGTTTTGCTCTCAAACCTTCAGCCATAGGTTCTACTGATTGTGCGGGTTCCTGTATTATTAGCCTAGAATGAAGTTTTAGTTGGCCTTATACTAAAAGTGTTTCAACAATTAATAGAATTTAACTTGTTCATTTGCCTGTCTTTCACATTACAGTTGAGTTTTAATCTGTGGATCAACGACACAATATTTTGAAATTTCATTACACTCATTGGTCATCAACAAATATTTTATGCCATTATTCTTGGTGACAAATTAACACTGGTTATATGAGCAGCATTTAGAGTGTGTGCGAGCCATTTGTATGTGTGTATTTGTGTGTTTGTCTGGCTCTGATTTCAGCAGGACTCCCGATGGTTGAACCATTCTTTAGGAGCTTTGTCTTTCTGATGAAGTAACAATATCATTGTGCCTTGTGTTTCTTGTGAGTTTTTACATTAACATTATATTTGAGGAAAAACCACTGGTTGTGTTAGTTTGTGTTTGTGGATGAAGTGGTACAGTGTCGAGTTTCACTAGGAGGCAGGTCGCACAAATGGCAGGAGACAAATCATTTAAATAGGTCAGCTATACTGTCAGTTGTCAGGGCTTATGTTGAGTGCTGTGCTCATATTTCAAAGAGCTCTCTGCTCTAAAGTGATCTTGATAACCCCGGTCTATCTGGCTTGTCGGTCACCTTAACCTGCTAACTAGTCCCATAGTGTGTCCTGTTATCTCCTCACATTCATATTCACTCTCTCCTTCTTCTAAATCCTCTGCATTAGTCTGGCAGTGTGTGGCTCACTGTAGGCTGACATGCAAACAACACACCACTGATAAATGGGTTATGGGTTTAGTTAGTCAAAATATAATCACTATGATAACGTCTAGACTCTGAGGATGATGAAAATGAAAAAAAAAATACTTTCCATGTCAAAACTGCTCATTTCTAATGTAAGTGTGGTCATACAGTCACACTGACCACGCTCACATGCTGATGTTCAGCAAGAATAAGCTTTGCCATGTTCACCATCTGAGTTTATCATGTTAGCATGCTTCTACTACCTACTCAGTTATGGAAAAGTGTGACCTGCATCGCCAAAGTCGTTAGAGTTCATTTGCACTTAAAATATTTCTATATGGACAAAAAATGGTGTGTGCTTAAAAGTTTTCTCTCTAGTCTCTCTAGTGTCCAGCTAATAATTTTCAGATGAACTATTTCTTCTGCAAAAATGAATTAAGATGAAAAGAGGTTATAGTGAGCTCTGTGGATTAACCTGAGTAATGTGGACACTTTCTGAAGACATACTAAAACTAAGAGTAGACAAATCAAGTCCAAACTTTTCAGTTTACTGAAAATACAAAAACGTTTTGCATTTTCAGTAAACTGACCATTAAAGATTTATTGCATTTTAGTGGTAACCTAAATCTAGTTATTTAAAGTGTGCTTAAGCGGGGCTTTGTGAGTTTCACGCCCTCTGTTTCACCTCTCACTGACAGTTCATGCATGCCACACAGACTGGCTGCATGTTCCTGGTTTTCTCATGAATTAGTACTTGGACACATTTTACCACATGTGTCCAATTAGACTTCCAGTAAACTGAATTGGCACACACATCCTACATAATTTGGGTTGCTGAAATGCAGCCTATGGGTTTCCTATGATGTCTAATTACATTGTAAGACACGAGTAATTGCAATAATAAGTAATGTGTTTAGATTATTCAGAAGTCAGTCCAGATGTAAAACATCTGTTTTGATCCTGCAGTTGTGCTTTTGTTACTTTACATGGTATTGTGAGAGCTGCTGTCAGGTTCGTTCGTATCTCTTATGTAAATTTCAGGCTGCAAAGAGCATATGCATGTGCTAATAGCCACATCTCTCCTCTGCCTTCCATACATATTGTAAATTCAAAGTGAAATGAACTGCATTGTCCCATGTAAAGCAGGGAGTGCTTTCGGCATGTTGGCAGGAAGGAGGCACACAGTAGCATTATTGTACTGCGTAATAGCCCCGAGGTTGTTAAAAAAGATGAGGGCTTTAGATCTCCTACTGAGTCAGCAAGCTATCAGTGAAGTTTTGCTTTACATGTCACGTAACAGCCGACACATGGAGCGTATAGGCGAGAGAATGCCACCTACCCAGTCAAGTAAAAACATCAGGTGGGGGGAAAAATATGATTCCCATGATCAACAGCAGGGATGCAAAAGCAAGGAAGCACAAAGCCTACACTCTGGATGGATGTTTAAGGATTGAGCAGCAGAAAAGTGAGGGAGAGTAATGATATCAAACTTGAGATAATCCGCACAGACCTGCATCTGACCTGAGCTCAGCCTCTGCAACCATACAGGTATGTCTTAAGTGATGTTGAAAGGTTTTCTCAGCTATTTTACCTGTTTCTGTTTCTAATCATTGCTGTGTCAAAGCATGCAATTAAAGCTTTCTATACCCAGATTATTCTGAGGATGAGCAGGCGCTCTCTGGTGCCTAATATGGGCACTGACCTTTAATTGAAGAGGTCAGATTTTGATGTACCGAATAAAAAATTTGGAATGAAGCATCAAAAAGCCCAGGAGATAAAGTTACAGACAAATCTGGCAGGTTAAGCAACACCAATGCAAACTTTAATGAGTTTATTCTGCTGCTGTGCGCAAAATGGTTTTAAGATGTCATTATGAATTCTTGCGGCGGAATCTGTCTAATACTTTGGTGGGTTTGTGACATGGCTTAAAGGGATTGAGTTCATGAGACGTAATCCATGTTCTGACTGAGATGCTTTCTAGTCTTTTAACCTTTCATTGAGCGCTCAACGTTTGCTGACCTTCACGTTCATACCTGTGCAAAGCATTCGCTCCTGTGTTCACTCTGACTTCAAAGGCTCGGACATGAAGTAACGCTGCTTTAAATATGTGCAGTAGATTAAAAATAATAAGATCCTGTTTAGTTTAGGAAACAGATTGGGTGAGCTTGCAGAGTTTATATGAGAAGATCAATACAGTCAGCTCCCTTTACTCTATAATCATTCAGTTTAACAAAAAACAGACACTGTCTAAAGACTTCATAGGTTTGTGAATAAATCTAACTATTCTTGTTATCAAGATCCAGCCATTGATCATCACACTCACTTTGAAATGCAGCTGGCCAGCTGGGACAGTTGTTTTTGATGATGGATCAGTCAACACTTAATGTTAGTATTCTTCAGAAAATTATTCCAACTATTTGGAATATTTCTATGATGCAAGTACCAAATGAAACCCCGTGACGTGAAATGGAAAGCTGCTTTCTACATCCTGACTTCCAGTTTTAATCCTTAAGATTGACATCGTTGTATCAGGCTGCATTTTTGATACAATTTGTAGCTGTCATGTCGAGGGCAAGGACTGGGAGCCAAACGCAAAACCCCAGACAAAAGTCAAAAGTAATATTTATTCTAACAAAAAAAAGGCAAAAAAACAAAAATACAAAACGCAAACACAAAATCACTCTTAGAGAGGAGAAAGACGGACAAGGAGCTAAAACCAAACAAGAAACAAAGCAACAAATAAATACACAACCTGAACAGGGATATGAGAGGCAAGATGAGGAACAAGAGACAAAGCAAAATACATGACACGGGCTGGAGACAAAAACGAACTGACAAGAGCACAGCCAAGCGACCAGACTTAAATACACAAGGCAATGGGCAACAGGTGAAACCAATTAGGGCGGGGCAGACAATCACAAAGGCGGGAAACAAGACAAAGACAGGAAGTAGAACAACACAAGATACACAAGGGCAGTGATTTCAAAATAAAACAGGAACTATAAACAAAGCTTAACTAAACAAGACTGTTCATGTCCACAAAAGAGTCCAAAACATAACAGTGTTCAGAAAACAGTCCCCCTAAGGGGCTAGTCATGACAGTTGTTAGCATTTTTTTTTGTTTTAGAAATAGCTTTTCAATGCTTATGTGTTCTCTATTAATATATCCTGTCTTCATTGTGGGTTTTTCCCATATTGGGTACAAATTACCTATAGTACAGACACTACTGCTTGTAATTTCATCTCATTGACCGAAGTTTGTCTCTTTACTGGCCGCTTTCCTACAGCAAAATCAGAATTATTTCACACATTGCTGTGGTTTGTTAGAACTAGCACACCTCTGAAAAAAAAAATAAAAAGACTGTTTTTTTATGGAGCTTTCAGTTGCATGCCATTGTCTTCCTCAGATATATGAGCTGCTTCTTTTCTGTTGCAGAGTGGCTGCACAAGAATTATTATTGCCCCCAGTGGTCAGTACATACAATAATTTTGACCAGAATTTTGGGACATTCATTCTCAAACACACTTGCTGTTACCACCAGTAAACACAGGTATCTCCGAATCAACCAGGAGACACCTGAAAAGCCTGCACCATGATGCTGTTAGGTAGTGAAATGTTTACACTGCTTTCGTAGGTGAATATGTTAAGCAAAATTTCCCTCCTTTAAATGTGTTTGTTATCCCTTACAGAAACTGTGTGTTAAACAGCCAGTGAGGCTGCTTTAACAGTGCTTTAAAAGCATATTTGGTGTAATGATTGAACTGCAATGACTTTCTTTTTTTCTTAACATAAGAGCAGATCAATGTGATGATATTGGCTTTCCACTCTAATGCACTCGTACTTATAATTGTTAGTGTTTAAAACTTGCCGTCACAGGCATGTGCCCAACCATCTGGCCACAGTTACACTGGCTACAATGATGACTATCACATATGCTTCAAATACATATACAGCGTTTACAAAAGGACGCAGTGTTTATAGAATGAATTTTAAGTGGTTAGTGAGTTAACCTGAGTTTGGACACTGATGTTGCTGATCAGATTTAGAGCTTGTAAGATGTGATGGAGTGACGAGCTATTATTTTCTATAACTTGTGTTATTTTGTTTCTGACTTGGCAGAACATCACTTACTGTGCCTGATTAGACTTTGGGTGTTGTAATGCAACCTTTCCTGAAGTATGTAATGATCTCACACATTAAGCAGATGTTCTCAATCAATATTTGTTGATGTGAAAGCCCATTAGTTTGCTAATTACATTTGCATAAACATTTCACCATTTCATATTTACTATGCTAAATTGGTTTTCATACAGAGTTTACATACAGTGGCCCTCAAGTGCTTACACATGTTTGGTGTAAATGCTGTTCGGCCAAAGTAACAATGTATACACATACATATACAGCCAATCACATGTTATGTGAGTGTGTGTGTGTGTGTGCACGCGTGTATGTGTATTCATGGCCAGCAGCATCCCGCCCTAAACAGCTTGCATTCCCCACAAATGACTTGCTCAGAGTAAACAAACATTTATCTGCCTCTCTGGCAAACAGTGCAGTGGTGGTGTTTGTTTGGTGCACACCCAGGCCTGATGTAAACAAGCTATTGAGCTATTGAACTTTGTTTAATGAAAGGTAGGATTTGGACATGTAAAGAGGATTTTTCTCCTCGTAGGCCTGCATAGCCACAGTTTCGACTATCTGAACCGCAGTGGTCTGGCTGGTTGTTATGGAGACATCCAGATTATTAACTAATTTCTGAGCTGGTAGCAGAGGACTTGAAGCAATGAATGCACGTTTCTGGTGGCCATACTGGAGGTCCTCAGGGTTTGATCCATGATGGCTGCGAGCAGTTGTGTCAGTATACTTTCATCTTAACAGAGAGGTTATGTCTGTGCAGTGACTGACTGGAAAGAAATCATTTTACTAAACTGATCTGATACAGTCCTGCTAGCAGCTGTACATGGGACAGTAAGGATGGATGTGTCAGTCAGCTGGGTGGTTTAAAACACCCAGTGTAGCAGCACTCAGTGCAGCAGAAGCAGCGGTTTCATTTCATGTTCTTCTTGCTTGTAAAAACCTGGCACTTACAGTACCTACAATGACGGTTGAGTCAGAGGTTTGGATGCTATTGGCGGCTATGTATCCCTTTTTCGCACATGCTGCAATATTTCTTAATGGGGCCTTCAGACGTAAAGCGAAGCGTCACTGTAAAGTCAACGTAAAGACGCGAACGGTCGCGAATTCGCGTTCGCGAGAGCTGAAAGTAACCTGAGCAAAAACTTCGCGTGACGCCGTGTCGCGAAGGCGTATCAGTGTTGAGATGCTCTTGACGTCACCGACAATCAGAAATAGAGGATACGATTGTCGTCGCCGTCCGCGAGGAACCCGAGTTGTTAACACAACCTCTTTAATTTACAGAGACAGAATGGAAAAAGGAGAGGGTTTTTTGGAGAAAAATCAGGGAGACTGTAGGGCTAACAGGTAAGTTCCGCAAATCTGTATCTGTGACTCCAGCTGTCCATTCTACTTTAGTATGAGCTACGTTAGGATTAGCGTTAGCTGCCTTCCCGAGTTAGCGCAAACATTAGCACAGAACAAGATGGCAATTGCTGTCATGGTTGATGGAGGAAATTATTATTGCTAAGATATGTGATATCTATGGAGGCAAGCCCCTCCTCCTTTCCGGAGAAAGCGCTCCCCTTGGCTATTCAAGGGCGAATATTTGCGGATTGCGCAATACTCGCACCAATGATGCTGCGGTCAGTTTCACTCACTTTAACTTGTCTTAGCAGGAGAAGACCAGGTGCAGTTTATAACAGTAATAAATGATTGCTGCATTCCACTCAGGTGTATCAGTTCCAGGGCCCTGGTTTTGCACATGCTGTTTCACTGACATGTTTTCTTGGGACACGTAAATGGAACAGAGCCATTGTTAATGTTATTAGTTACACCTGTGCCTTTCCTGCGATGACAAGTCGAAATACCTTCTGCATATTTTGCAGTCTCTGTCAAAGGCTAATGCATACAGCATGTACATGCTTTCAAAAAGAGCACTTAAAAAAAATCACAACTGGTTATAGTAACCAAATACAGTACAGCTCCAGTGAATCCTAAGGAAATAGAGATTAGATTAGATTAGATTCAACTTTATTGTCATTACACATGTACAAGGACAGGGTAACGAAATGCAGTTTAGCAGAGTTTCATTTAACTGTATTTAAACCCATTTACAATTAATCTTTTATCCATTTTAAAATGATTTACATCACGCCCTCTCTGTACATTACAGTCGCTCATGCTCCATATTAAACTTTACATTTAATGTGTAATGTGAAACGGCCACTCACCTGCTGGGAAATGCAGCTCTACTTAGCTTTTAGCCACTTTAACCTTTTTTTTTTTTTTTTGGCTTCTTTGGTTCCCACATAGACTTTATGGATGTCTCATATAAAAAAGTGTATCTGTAACTGAAAGAAGTGTTCAAAAAATGTGTTTCAAGTGAACAGGCTAAGGGTGAGTGTACGTTTGCTACCAAGCTCTCAGCAGACAGTTGAAGTATTCATAGTGTTTAATAAGGAGCCAACTTAGCTCTCTAGACCTAGCAAGCTAAAGACCCAGACATTTTTCTCAGATGTTTTTGGACCGAACCTACAGTAGTGGACTTGCTTTCAGCAGCTGCCAGAGTCATCATTTCAACTGCGTAACACAGTAACACATTTCTCTGAGGCTGCTGGATGTGTAAAGCAGTTGTTTGCTAATGCTTTGGTGGCTAAAGTAGTGGCTAAATGCTTAATGGCTAAAGCAAAACTGTTAGCTCACTTACTTAATTTAAATGCAACTCAAACTCATACACACTTGTGGACCTGAACTGTATACATTTGTTTTTGTTATTTGTTATTGTTTTATAATAGCACACTGACCTAATTTCTATTTTGTATTAAAGCCTATCACTCTACTGTACAGGGGCTGCCATAAGATAATTACATCAGTCACAGTCACAGTCACTGTCACTGTCAC